>LPNX010432878.1:764711-875512 GCA_001517045.1 Pseudotsuga menziesii | reverse complement strand
AGTATGTGTTCATATGCTTGTGAGTGAGCCTGCATAGTTCATCCTTAGTGGATACATAGCCCATATAAAGGGGTGTCCTCTTAGTAGATAGATAAATTGTTGGACATAGTACCTACGGTTTGGTGGAACGTTGCTCTCCCATAGCTAGTTTCTTAGACAACTTCATTGAAAATATAATGTTTAGTGTTGTTTCTTAATATGTTGAAGTTGTGAGTTATGAATGTTTAATAACTTTCTACGTAACAAACAAAATGACCTAGATTGAGTTATTACATTAGATGCATGTGAGTAGCATGAAAAAAGAGTTTATTTATGTGCATTATTTTTATTATTATTCTTGTGATGAATATGTTGGTATATGCATGTTGTGTGTGAATAAAGTTTTTTCTCACTGCATATTTTTATTATGCAATTACACATGCATTTATATGTTTATGAATTTCACAATATGGCCATGGGGTGAAAACTAGAGCCCCCTAAACAGTTCATGTCTCCTTCATTGGTCAAATTTATGGGTGGACGTGACAAAGTGGTATTATAGCTAATGGTTGTAGCACTGAGGTTGAATGGGATACAATCCACACTCATAGTAAGAACATCCAAATTGCACTGGAAATGCTAAAAAAAATTTGCTAAGTCATTCTTTTAAATTTTTAGATGGTGTTTTCATGAATTCCCTGCATTTAATCTATACGCTTCTAACAGGAGTAGCAAATTGGATTAAATAAAATTTGGGGAAATTTTGATTTTCCAGATCTAGCAGAACAAATTTCTGCTTTTTTATGCAACATAGATATTTCGTAGCATGGAGGAAAACAATAAATTTTCTTTTACTATAAAAATATGAATTTTTTGAGAAATTTAAGGTAAACTAGCCCCCTGGTGCCATGTGGGAAAAAGGGTATATCGTGGGCTAGCCACACTAAACAGACATGTTGATAGCCAATGTCTAGAAAATGTAGAAACTGTATAGAGAGGTCAACGTGAATACCACAAAGAGAAGCTCGAGGGGGAGTCACAAATAAGCTTTTATGATAACAGCAGAAAACGTCCATGGGCACGACAAAGTTTGTCCATGGACTGCAGCAAATAAGAGGTCCATAGAAGAAAATAAGGATATTTCATAGGAACAGAGAAAATTCCATGGGAATGGTACATTTTTCCAAGATTTGTAATCGAGGAGAAGTCCACAAAAGTAGCTAAGGAGACCCCACGGGGAGAAACAAAGAAGAGTATGTGGGCACGACAAAGTTCATCCGTAGGGTGTAGCCAAGGAGAGTGGATTACAGGGTGGAAAAAGAGAGGTATGTGGGCATATAAAAGTATAGGTTTGCGTTGGTCATAGATGCACATCCGCGGGTGTACAAAATGTGTTCTGAGGAATAGGATCGTGGGAGAGGTCTATATCGGATGTTAATGCACATCCACAGGGGAAATGAAATCGTGATCAAAGGATATGATTCATGATGCAACCTCAAATTGCATGTGTGATAATGGCAGGTGGAAAAGTCATTAGAAATATAACCCTATCCACATGTTTTATTTTATTCGACAATGGATCTAGCAATAATCATTCTAAAATTTCTTTCTTGGTGAGACTTTACCACTTCTGGTAATGGAAATAACTAGTGGTTTCCTCCCTTGATTTGAAATATTGAAAATCAGAAATGTTCTATGCTAAACTTATATGTTGGATTGCACAAAATTTAATGATTTCTAAAAAAATGGAATTCACAAGGAGAAATCCCCTTGACTCTTGTCGTCCCTTTAAGACCTCAAGGATTCTAAGAATTTATTTGTGGTGACCATAGCACTAATAAGAATGGTAAATGTTTCACTATGCCATTAAATAAATGATAAGCGAGTTACAAGAACTATAAAAAAATAAAAATAAAATTTGAAGTAGAGAAAAGTACAAAAGTCAAAAGTAATCAAACCCAGAATTTTATAGAAGATGACATGAGCATCAAATTGGAGATCGGAATCTTGTTGAGTGATACTTGTTATATGTACTAATAGAAACCTACATAAAAAAAATTATATTCCTCACCATATTTCCTTTTAAAGGTGGTTTAAGTTGGCCTTGAAGATACTTCACTTATAGAAACTGTGCAGAACTAGGCAAAATTAGCATTTTTGAAAGAGTGTAACTTTTAGATCCTAGATTAGAATGAAGCATGAAGATAGGAATTGGAAATATTATCCATAGGGGAATTATGGCACATAGTAATAATTTGAATTGGGAATTCATATGTTTCATAGATTAGAACATAAACGTGCATGTAATCTTGTTTTGACAAAAATTGTCAATAGAGGGTAGTTCCAAAATGCATAAATGGAAAAAAAAATGATCTAGGAACCCTTTTAATTTTTCCATGAGACTAATTCTATTAAAGAATAATTTTTGTATGTATCATTACATGTATTACTAAGAGGTCTAATAAAAATCTATATGATGTGCAGTTCTTGTGGTTCACAATATTTGAGGAGTTGTAGCAGAGGGGAATAGGAAAAGAGGGAAAGGTTTCTAACAGTAAATGGTAATCATGAATGATTCCTAGGTACCCTATGAACATGATGAGGATTTCCAAGGATAAAATATGTAAGAGGTAAAATTCAAGATAGAATCTAATGAGAGGAGAGAGAAAATCACTCCCTAAAACTTAGTTGAAACAATGAGAAGTTTTAATGAGAGGTTGATTAAGGATCAATAAGAGTAGAACCAAATTAATGCTTCTATCCCTAAGATCCTCATTGATATTCATAAAAGTGATCATCTTGGATCTAATCCAAGAAATGTTGGTCAAGGAAAAATAAGTGCAGAAAGCTACTCCATAATTTGCACTAGAAGGAGGAGTCCAAGTCCAAGAAAGGGTTCTTTAAGTAGGACACATAAGGTGTATTTGTCAAAATCCTCTACTATTTGTTCATGTAATTATCAAGGTTCTCAAAGTATCCCAAAGCATACTTCCAGTAGATTTGAAAGAAGAAGACATTTTAAAAGGATCCCACAAGGAGAATTCAGAAGCGCAAGGCCACTCACATTTGATGGAGAAAGTAAGCTAGGCCATGAAGCAGAAGTATAGCTTCTTGGAATGAAGATTTTTTTTAGGATTCATTATTACTTAGGAAATGAAAAGGCTAGAATTAGTATTTAAAATCTCAATGGTCGAGCTTTGATTTGGTGGGAGAAGCTCATGCAAGTAAAAGGAATCAAAGAAAGTAGGATCAACTGGGATCAATTTAAGAATTATTTCAAGGAAAATTACCTATCTTCCAAGTATTATGACAACAATATGAAGGAGTTAAATGAACTAAAATTTGGACAGAATTCCATATAAGAACAGATTCTCCATAAGTTTTTGGAATTGTTGAGATATGTAGATTACATCAAATATGAAAGGGGAAATATTCAAAGCTTCCTTGGAAATTTTCCCTAGAATTATAGATATGGGATTGAGTTTGATAATGCACCAACCCTTAATGAAGCCATTAGAATGGAAATACATTTCTATGAGCAAAGTAAAGGAAAATTAGAAGTTCATAAAGCATGGAAATGAAATCCAAGGGGAATATTTGACCAAAAGAAAAGTGTATTCAAGCTGTTGTTCAAGAATAAACACCTTATAATCGAAGGTCTGGGGTTACCAACGTACTCTTAAAACTTGCAGACAATCAGCTTTAAAGTATAGAAATGAAATAGGAAGATAGGATGGACTCACCCGATTCACGATGGTTGATCCAAGCTTTGTCTTCTCCCACTCTGCTTCTCCTCCAAAGCTTTCAGGGATTTTTCTCCTTCACCTGCAAAGAGCAAATCCTCCAAATGCAAACTTATATATGATATTTGACAAGTTAGATAAACAATATATAGAGTGCTTAATCATAAATATTCATCAAACCATGATACATGAAATATATTCAACACACATTTGGAATAAGGATTCTCTTTATTAACAATAGTGAATGAGTTAAGGTTACAACCCAATGCCTGAAACAAGGACTCCTCTTTAACCAAAGGATTCTAAGTTCTGTTGCTCCAAATACTTCTGAATAGATACCACCAACATAACTTTGCTCTCCAAGTATGATTGATTAATTCCCTCCCTAAGGCCTCTATTTATACTTAGTGAAATAGAGTATTTTTGAAGGTTGAGGAGGTTGAGACAGTTAAGATAGTTATTGATTAGGGCTTAACACATCTCCATTAATCACAATTTATTATTTTTAATGTCAAAGGAAGGAATATGCGAGTATTGATACTGGAAACCCGCGTTTGACATGTGAGTTGCTATAAGGGAAACCTGTGTACAGATTTGTACGTGGGATGCAATGACAATACTCGTGTACAATACACGATATGCTGTAGGAAAAAGTCACATATGTACGCGGGTTGCTTATAGACAAATTCGCGTATAGAAATTGACATATGAAAAGGTAAAAATGGTAAGCTAGATGGATAGTGAATGTATTTTATAACATGTCCATCTATAGTGTTTTAGGCAAACTTTAATCCATAAATGTCCTTTTGTGTGCCCATAAGTGAAGTGTCGGCACTCGAACGGAGAAGTACCATTTGGGTTGATAACAGATGCCCCCTAATGTGTGAGGTCAGAGGAAAGTGATGGCCGAAATACATTATAACCTTTATCTTTGGAGAACTCAGAAATCCAATGGAGCAGAGGTAGTACCTGAAACAAATACAATAATGTCATATACAAAGTCATATCTAAGGATGCTATGTTCAATATACTAGCTCCTTTACAATGTTTGAGTACATCATATAATATGGGTACAAGACCATGTATATTACAAAGGTGGATCGAAGCCACAATATACAATAATGATGAGCCTTCAAAGATCTGGAAGTTGTGTACATAAGTGAAACATAATCTTGTGCAACTTATTCCATAGATGAGGAACTAAGGTCTTCATAAAAAATCCCAAAGAACTGTACAATCCAAGCCATGTGAATTGTTACCACCTAAGTTGTACTTAGTGGTTTTTATCAAGTGAGCCTGGTGAACTGGATAGGGTTAACTTTTTCAGACTTCAAAAAGACCTTTGGAAGTACTTCTGGGAAGTGCTTGTTGTATCATATCACATGTTCATACCCCATGGGGGAATTGTAATAAATGTTCTAGCATGATAGTGTCTATAAAAGACTCAGTCTCTTAGACTTCATTTTTCAATTCGATCAGCCCAGGGTGTTTTTTCCCTTGGTTATTATTGGTTGTTGAATAAACGACTGATAATTTCTGGGTTTTTCACTCCATACCTCCAAAGTTGGGGTGGTCGGCTTGGAATTTATGCCTATTGAGGTTATTAGAGTCTATGTGTCAATGTATAAGCATGCTAGACATCATTTTAGAGTCATATGAACATGTCTAAGTCCCCCTAGGTGTTTTTCAATTTTTCAATTTTTTAGTTTTTTCAGTGTTTTTCATTAAATTTTAATTTTTTTCAAAACTTAGGCTATTTTTTAATAGTTTAATTGAAAATTTTGATTTTGTAATAAAAGTGGGCCAAATAATTGGTTTCAATCATGTAGGTGCTCATTTTCAAGCTAAGAGCACCATGTAAACCCATGGACCCACTATTTCCTAAGTTTTGAGTGATCTTCTATCACTCAGGTCACAAAGCCCCAAAAATCAATTATTGATTATTTTAATTAATAAATTGATGAATAATGGAGCAAATCCAAAATCAATAAATCAGTGGATTCTCAACCGATTTGACTGAAATCAATCAGATCTGGAGCAGATTGACTGGATCTGACAAATCCTTGACTGAAGGAGGTGATCAAATCAGATCCAGAGTTGATCTTCAGCATCCTTTATGGGGAATTTTTCCCTCCCTCTCTCCTCAACACGTTTTGGCTCATCTGGATGAATTTTGGTGGATGCTTCAGTCAACAGGTTGAGGTGTCAGTCAGATCAACTCTCTGATTGACAATTGCACTCAGTGAGACTTAGATCTGGCTCAGTTAGACACAGATCAGTCATTGATGGACTCTCCATTACCATATTTGGTCTATCTCTTTGAGATTTGTGCCCCCCCTGGGTTGGATGGCCTGTATTTTGTATATATCCTGCTTGAGGCTCCCTCTTTGAAGCTAGTTAGAATTGGGATTGAGGTGTTGCTGCTATTGTATTGTTGTTATTCTTCATTTGAAATAAAGAAAAGCTTTGGAGTCCAGACGGTGTTGTCCCATTACATGTGTGGATGAGTATTGCCATTATTTTACCGAGGTAACTTGTATCTGTTTTCATTTCTTGCTAGTTGCTTGTAGATCTATGGTTAAGATTGGTAATTAGATTATTACAATCTTGATAGGAAAGGTGCTGTTCAATAAGTTTATTGACTGTCACTCTCCTTTGATGCATGTTTAGAGATCTAGATTTACCATGTCCTATAAGCTTATATGCATGTTATCTTGAATCTCTTTGTATGTACTAATCGGATCTCACAAGTTTCTTGGCAAGTTCTTTGATTTCAACTAAGTTGCAGGTTCATACTTTGGAGAGGACATCGATCTAGTTTGGTCCTTCATTCTCTTCAAAACATTTCAAAGGCATAGTCCCTCGACATTCCACCTGAAATCTCTACTGCAGATCTTCAAGGAAACCAACATTTCTTTCCTCCTCTTTCTCCCTCAAAATCAACACTTTACCCGGTTACTTTGTTTAGTTCATATCTTTGATTTCATTTGGATCTATTTCATCAAATTAAAATGTACATATATCTGATATTTCATATCTCACAGTCTAGATCTTGCACTCAAAAAAGTTTCATAAGCATTCTAGATCTAGCTTTAGGGAAATCGTCTTTTTGCATGAAATTTAAAGAAAACTTGTAGATCACATGCATTAGATTTTCTTTCGGTGTTATAAAATTCAATATTATTCAATATCAGTGCATATTTTTTGGCTGCACAAACAGCAAGCCAATATCCCAAGGAAAGCTTGCTTTCCTTGGTTCCTTTTCTACCTGTTTAGCTAGTTTTAACTTCATTTTTTGTTAGATAAGGTAGGCTGATCCAAAGGTACTCTTAAAGTGATTTTGAGCATTTGTTATTATAACATGCTAACTATATTTTAGCAGGTCTGACAGAAAATAAAGGAAGTTGCTGTCCGAAGTGGCCTCAGGAGCGCTCAAATCCCCCCAGGGGTCTCCCTTTTCACAAAAAACTCAAAATTTTTCCAAAGTTGTAAAATCTTGGTTTCATCCTATATAAGGACCAAGAATTTTTTGATAATTTCAGTTCACTGATTCTATAACCAATAATAAATAAAATCATTCTTGGAATAGGCTCTTTCAAGCCCATTCCCCATCCCCCCTGGGGGGATTTGCGTCGGTGTCCTTTTCATCGCTTTCTACTTATTTATTTTTAAAATAGTATTGATCTAATCTGCAGGGTAGGATAATTTATTTCACTATTAATTCCATATTCCATATTGTACATTTCAAAGTAATCATAATACTTACCCCACGATTTCCCGATTGACCCGAAAGGGGAAAGATATTCATGGTAGGATTAATTAAGAAACTAGAATTGTGTATCTGTTTGCTTTTTTCTATTATTGGTTTATCACCAACTATAAAATTAACCCCTCCTTGATTCCCCGATTGAGATCCACTTGGATCGAAAGAGGTTCTTGGAGGGTTTTCTTTTAAACAAGAACATCCAGTTTAAAACTTATTAAAATTTACAAGACTCCAGTGTGTATGCTCTGCACTTGGTTGCGGTTTGTCTGATCAGTCAAGATGTATCAAAATCACTTAGGTGACTAGTATAATTAGGACTCACTCTCCCCAACTGACAAACCATCAGGTGAAAATCCAACACCTCGATCAAACCTTTAAGGTGGCAAAATACCCAAAGGAAGTGGGAACTTCTGAAAAGTGACCTCGGGACACCGATCTCTGTCACACCCTAACGGGTGCATTACGAACAATATCCCCAGAGACTCTATTTCAGCCCACATATTCCTTGCGGGTAGCCGTGAAGGTTTAGTTTTGGACATACTGCAAGTACTCTTGGGTATATCTGGAGTCCCCCTTTTGCCTAATTTAATCAACTCATACTTCAATTTTAACTTAAAACATACCAAGATGCAATCACAAAACATTCACTCCAAGCACATGCAAGCACATTGATCTTATTGATTTGACTCCATTTTAAGGCACTGGTCATTTTTTCTTCATATATATATATATTGTGTATCAACTTTGTGCTTTCGTGTGTTTATTTTCGGATCTCGTCATCTTTATTTGTCTATAGTTAAAATATTCACTCCTAGTAACTGATTTAGTTTAACATCATCACACTAAGAAATCATCCTTAGTAACTTAATAGGGTCTACCCCCCTTGGCTTCGTTAGGAGTTGAGCCTAAACAGAGGAGTCAAGAACAAGGTGACAGCCTTGACTCGAGACTTGCACCTAAGGACACACCGAGTGGCTTGAATATTTCTGCCACGTGACCCAGGTGTGTGAAAGGAGGCAACATGAATAAATGTAGGTTGAAGTCGAACATGGAGTAGATTCAACAGTTTGTCAATCAATAGGTGATAATCAACAACTGAAGCAAAGGAATTCACCAATGATGGAAGTGAATCCTGAAGTACTTTCGTCAAAACTCTAGGTCTTCATCGTCAGGAAGTACTGATGCAGAACCATACTATGATACGAAAGGAAATAGATCCTCCAACTGATCATAAGAGTGACTAGGAACTGGGTAAAAAGAAGGTAGACACAAATGATGACAGATACAACAATGATGGGATCAAGATAGAGGTCAGACATTCAATTGAGTCCTTGAACATTGAGCAGGACACAGAGATGACCCAAGGTAGCTTTTAACTTTATAGATAGAACAACTGGACATATCTGTCATGTAGGAGACATAATCATATTCCCCAAGTATAACGGACAAGAGGAGGAGTAATAAACTTGAAGTAATAGCTGAACTGAAAGTGAACACTGAGACATGGGTATCAAAAAAAACAGAGAGTGCTATGTTCAAGGATGACATGCTGCCACTAACTGAAAACAAGAGAAAACTTCTTCCTTACCTTCCCTGTCAAATTTTAACAAGTCCAGGAAAGTCAACTTGGATCTCTCTTCATTTTTTAACAAGCTCGAAGAGAATAAAAAAAAATGCTTGATAGTGTCACTAATTCATGGATTTAGTGACCCCGAACTAGTACATGCTCAATTAGTGTTTTCACATTTAGAGAGTGTGAAAACTCCAAAGAAGACTCCAGGGGGGTCCTTTTTCATCCAATTTAGTCTTCTAAGGCCAGAAAAGTATAAAACATACCATAGAAGAACTCTCTTAACTTCCATAGAAGAAAAGGTGAACCTTTTTCGTACTTAGTCAAGGAGGCCCGAAAAAGGTTAAATTACCACCTACCCAATGCTCCTTCGAAAATAGCAAATAGATTGAGTTTTACGAGTGTGAAGGAAATGAAGATCACTCAGAAAGATCCATTTGAGTACAAGAAATGGGGCTTACAACAATAAACTCGATGATTTGTTCTTTAGTTTTTAACGAGCATGACAAAGACATGAAGTACACTCGAAATATTTTTCGTGTTTAGGTCCAGAGCACGAAAAAGAGAAAACTAAGCTCATACCGGGAATTCCTTTTCCGTTAATTTAGTCCCTTAGGTCCAAAAAAGTGATAAACCGATGCCTGAGAATACTCTTCTCAATTCAGTAGAAACGAGAGGGATCCTTTCTCGTATTATTCCACATGGTCTGAGAAAGAGATAACCTACCACCAATGTGGATACCCATTCACATATTCTTAACGAGCTTGAACAAACAAGTTAACTCGGCATTCAAGTCTATTTTTAAGGAGTCATACCTGGGCCTAAAGAAACTCCATAAGGGTGGGGATTCCTATAAAGGGATAGCTTGTAAAAAGAGACCAAAAAGAGGCTCTATTTGGCATGAAAAATAGCTAAGAGGATACCCCTGTACCTGAAACAACTGTAGCATGAGTATCAAAAGACAACATAGGTTTTAAATGAGGATACTCATGGGAGGAAGGTCCTATCCAGGGAGGAACAATGGTAGAGACGAGGAGCTAATGGTTTTAAAATACCATAGTCCATGGAAAAATGTTGATTGATAAGTTTAACGTGGATTAAGTATAGATGAAAAAATGCATTGGAAATGACAAAAACCACCCTATAGGAGCAAAAACACTTCATAATGATGAAAACCCTATTACAAGGCCAAAAGAGATATGGTATTAGTTAAATACATTTCGAACTATAGGAAAAAACCCACTTTTAGAAATATAATTTCTATAAATAGTTCAAAAATTAAAATAAAACTCACCATTTTGAATTGTAGCCATAAAAAGAAATTTTTTACCTCTACCTTCATTCAATCGGTGCGGACAATCTAGTGGATGAAATCCAATTCCACAAGTTGCAGGTAAGCCTACACCCCGAGCTCTTCAATTTGATCCTAGCAATTTTCAATTTTGAGTCCCAATTTTATGTTTTTAAGCATCCTAAAGCAGGTCACACTGTGTACGCGGGTTCACTATGTTGAAACTCACGTACATGCATTCTGTACGTTGGTTTCCCTGAGGGACAGCCACGTACAGTATGCGACATGTATAACTAGACAGTCGCGTGTACTGTGTGAAGAAGAAAAAGATATGTTGAGTCAAAAATTTTGAAAATTTATATGATACCAAAGATTCATAATGTTTGTATTGCTAGGTGTGAAGATGGTGTTGGAATGGAGGGAACAGGAGCATGAGGATATGGACCAGGAAGCACTCCAAAGTGCGCCCACCGTACATGTTTTATGAACGAGTGGGTTGTTGAAATTCTTTTGCACATCACCTATGCAGGCCAATGTCCGCTTGCTAGAGTTCATGATAAACTACTGGGACCATGATTTAGGGATGTTCGACCTACAAGGTGAAACTTTGGAAATTCCTTCTGGGGACATATATTTTATTGCCAGTCTGTCACGACGAGGATCACCAGTCAACTTAGAGGGAACCAACAGAGGTGGTGATTCTCTAAGTGTCCAGAATTACATTGATGTGTACTGCACAACTGGTACCCAAAAGAGAGGGAGTTGTATCCCAATTGCACATATACGTGACCTTTCACTACAGGTACTAACAAGCACTATAGTGAGGATTGTGGGATCATCTTCACTCCATCTACATGGAACCAAATGAGGTTGGCGGTGGATTGTATGTAGGGTGCCCTACATGATTGGTGTTCAAGAGTTGTCCCCATTTTGAGAAAACAGCTCTTTGATTGCAAGAGAGGAAGGCAAAAGAACTTTAGTTATTCTAGCATATTGGTTTCCTTCTTCGAGAGAGAGTGCCAGGGTTGAGCCCTACTATACCCATACCAGTCTGATATCCACGTCAGCCTAGGCTGAGTAGATGGGGAGACATCTTCCTTCGCGAAGGAGGAGGTGGCTCAGTGCAGAGTGTATACAATGATGACTTCTACGTTTGGTGGGAGCGGCAGTTACCGGCATTGGAACAGTTTCCATATGCTAGGATAGATTTTCGAGGTGATCCAGACCTTGTCCTCCCTCTAGGAGGAGCATGGGGAGAGCTAGGTAATTTTTTAATTTTCAAATTTTTTTTAAATTTTTTTGAATTTTAATATATAGATATATACATATGTATAAGAGTCCTAATCCTATAAACATGTCAAAATGCAGATATTGGACAGGTCTGCCCTGAGGGGCATCCACGTATGTTTGTTCATGCTATCTTAGGCAAAGACCCGGGGATTATTAGGGTTCTAGAGGGGAAGCTAGCCAGGCTTGCCCAAAGAGTTCCCACTTTGTAGATAGAGAATATCCCGACCATCATGCAGGAGTTTGTGGTTGGAGTTCCACCTGTCTGGTTACACCTTTTGAGGTGGGTGGCCAGAGCAGTTCTAGTGTACATAGATGCTATGGAGGTTGTTGACGCCGAAGAGGCTGAGGAAGGTAGAGTATAGAGAGACCATAGGGACCAAGGTGGTCTAGGTGACCAGAGTGGTCCTGCTTAGATCTAGGACATTTTGATGGACTGCGATCCACATTTTGTATATTTTTGTATATTATACAGTTATGATTGGATCTGAGGATCAAACTCGACCTATCTAAAGACATATATTCACACACACACACACACACACACACACACATATATATTGTTGTCAGTTTATTTACAAGTGTTTTTTATGTGCATGCTGTATATTTTTATGAAATGTGTGTTAGATGCCAATCCAAAATGTAATTAGCATATGCATCAGTCAATGAATTCTGATTGCTCGGAATGTGATTGAATATAATAAATTCAAATTTTCATTCTAATAACCTAACTTGCATGAACTGGCGTAATAGAATAGGGTTCTACACCTGATAAGCTCGATTGAGCTGGGAAACCACCAGTTGAGAGTCCATGCAAACTTCCAGTTAGGTGATACCACGTGACAAAGAATCCCATAGAATCTCAATTACAACCCCATACTCAGCAACATTATTAGAAGCAGGACCTAAGTAGGCACCTCCTAAGGGAGAGTAAATGACCCATGCTGCTGACACTAGATTACAAGTGTCATGATTGGCGCCATCAGTGAAACCTATATACCTCTTGAAATACATCTGCAACAACCAGCAGATGGTATAAAAAATCAAAACCGACAAACTAATGTACATAAAAATACATAAAATACAAGAAAAAGTGCTAAGCCTAAGCAAAGTACTTTTTCAGGTAGAGCCCATTTCTAGGTTTAGGTAGCTTATTCCCATCAAAATAAATTAACTCATATGCACCCTTCCTTAAGACTTTCGATATGACATAAGGCCCTAACCACATGGCCTTGAATTTTCCTGCCTCCAGGGGTTCTTTTTCTTGGTCCCAATCAAAACAAGTTCCCCCTCAGAGAAAATCCGAGGTTTGACCGACTTATCATATTGGTTTTTGACCCTATTCTTCGAGCTTGATTAGAAATTAGCACATCTCTATGTTGTTCATCAAGGTGTTCTAAATGTACCAGAAATTCTTCAAGCTCTGTCATATTGGGTAACACATGAATAGCTATTTTCAAAGACGGGATTTCACATTCAACCGGGGTAACGGCTTCCACTTCATGAACAAGTTGGAAGCGGGAGAAACCCATAGTAGTTTTTACATTAGTTTGGTATGCCCAAAGAGTAGGGTATAGCATGATATGCTAGTTAGAATGGGATGCATCAATTGTATGTTTGACGATGGTCTTCAAAGTCTTGTTTACAACTTCAACCTGACCATTTACTTGCAGATAGTATGAAGATGAATGTTCTTGTCTGAATCCAAGCATAGTGGTCAGTTCCATCATCATGCTATTTTGAAAATGACTGCCATGGTCAGTGACAATCACTTTGGGTATACCAAACCGTGCTATAATCTGATTGAAAATGAAGAAAGTTGCGGTTTCCCCGTCGACTTTAAAAGTAGGCATTGCCTTTGCCCATTTCATAAAATAGTCAACAGCAACAATAATATATTTATGCCCTCCAGTCGAGGCTGGGTTTCCTGTCACGTAATCAATCCCCCATTTCATCAAGGGGCCTACCGAGACAACGGGAAACAACGGAGCAGGATGTGACCGCATTTTCTTATTGTAAAGCTGACAAGGATGACAGCGCTTCACTGCTTCCACACAATCTTTGAAGATTGTGGGCCAGAAATAATCAACACGTAGTATATTCTAGGCTATAGCTAACCCAGATAAATGACCCCCACACACTCCACTATGGGAATCATTCAGGACAATCTCTGCTTCCTCATGGGTAAGACATCGACACAAAATGGAATCTACCCCTCTTCGATATAACATATCTCCTATGATGAGGTAGTTCTTAGCATGAAGGCGTAATTTACATCGTTCCTCCCATGAGGAAGATGCAGGGTACTTCAAATTTTTGAGATATATAAGTATATCTCTGTACTAGGGATCAGAGGTGGATATCAGGAAGATATAATCATCTGGGAATGAGTCATCTTCAACGACTACATATTCTTCAGTAGGAAATTCTGCTATAAGCTTAGCAAAAACTAAGGACTTTTTTTACTTAGCGGACTGAAAATCCAAGTCAAACTCTTGGAGAATGAATATCCACTTGTTGAATTTGCCCCCAACAATCCGTCGGGACAAAAAATATTGAAAGGGATTCACATCCACCACTACTATTGTGGTCCTCGGTAAAATGTAGTGACGTAACCTTTGAATAGCGTAGACAACTGCTAAGGCTAACTTCTCAACGTGGGAGTACCTGAGTTCAGGTCCGGCTAAAGCATGACTAAGATAGTAAATGACATGCTCTATGAGCCTATCATCTTCCTGGACCAGTACTACCCCAATGGTCGACTCAAACGCAGCCAAATACAATATAAAAACCCTACAGTAATCTGGTGGACACAGTAATGGTGCCGACAACAAAGCTTTTTCAATGCCTCGAAAGCGAGTTGTGCAGTTTGATCCCATACAAATGGGGTGTCTTATTTAAGTAGATGCATGAAACCCTTGGTAATCTTGGCATAGTTAATGATAAAACGTCGAAGAAAATTAGACTTTCCTTACAGGCTTTGAAGTTTCCTGATAGAATGAGGAGGAGGCTGATTTACAATGGCCTCTACTTTTAATGGATCCACCTGAATGCCTCTATTAGAGACAATGAACCCAAGAAATCTCCCTGAGTCGACATAGAACATGCACTTGTGGGGATTCAAGTAGATCTTATAGTATCTGCATCTCTCAAATATCAACCGTAAGTGATCTGGATGTTCAATCCTCTTACAAGAATGTCCAGGAAGATCATCACGGTAAGGTTCAACAATGGCTTTGATATCATGGAAGGAAAATTCCATAGCCCGTTGAAAGGTTGCCCCAGTATTTTTCAATCCAAAGGGAATTTTTTTATACACGAAGGTACCCCAAGGATAAATGAAAGCAGTTTTATGTTGTTCTTCCGGTTTTATTTGAATTTGATTGTATCCAGAGAAACCAACCATAAACGAGAACACCTCACTTCCTGTGAAAGCATATATAATCTGATCTATAAATGGCGTGGGATAGTTGTCCTTAGGACAGGATTTATTCAAATCTCTGAAGTCAGTACATACGTGTATGGTCCCTTGCTTCTTATCAATAGGAATAGGGTTGGATACCCAATCCGTGAGAGCTATGGGATAAATAAAACCAGCCTTCAACAGTTTTTCAACTTCATCCTTCACAGCCGCCGCTTTATGTGGGTTAATAGGTCTTAACTTTTGCCGAATAGGTTTGGCACTAGGGTAAGTTTGGATCTCATGTTCAACAATCGATGGATCAATGCCTGTCATCTCTTCATATGACCAGGCAAAGATGTTGTGGAATTCCGTAAACAAGGCTGTATATATAGCAATCTCCTCAGGAGAGCAGTTTGCACCTATGTATATATTTTCCACGACACCTAGATTCACAGAGATGTTGATAGGGATAGTAGCATAAATATTTTCCATATTCTCCTCGGCAAACATTCCTTCCCTGGGTAAGGGATTGATGGGTGTATCAACATCATCTGACAGTCTCATATGAAACTCTTGATTTTATATCCTGCTTAGCTCTAGAATAAAATAGGATTGATGGTGAATATCTTTACAGATATTACCATGTCCACACATGGCTTCCAGAATGGCTTCATGAGAAGGTAAAACCATATCTAAACAGTTTATAAAGTGCAAAGAGTTTTTCGCTCAAGCAGGCGAATAGACTTCTTCCAGGTCCTCTGAGATTGAGAGAGGGTCTGGAATGGGATCAACAGTGGTTTGAGTGATAGCTTGGTAAGCTGCTTCCATTTCCAATAGGGGCACTTTCGGTTCATGGGGGCAAGGGAGAACCCAAGGATCAGTCCTATCAACAACCCTAGCTATGGACTTCCCCACACTAGTAGAACTAATATAGTTAATCGGGGATGGAACATCAAATGTGCCCATCAGTGATGTGCACATTCCATCCCCCAAGCTCTGTGCAGCAGGTTTAACCTGATCAACCAATGGTACAGCGGACTCATTAGACTATAAATGGCCTTTTCAAGTAAAATCAAGTTGGTCAACAATAACCAACTTCCCTTCATGTGGAAATACCACCACCCGAAAAATGGCCGACGCGATAGCGGACATGGCATAAGTCTAGCTTCTTCCCTGAAGCAAATTATATTCCAAAGGTGCATCAATCACTTCCACCTCAACAGAAACTACTTTCCCTACCAGCTTAATTTCAAAATCCGGTAGGATACCATGCAGATGGAATGACCTTCCATCGAAAGCAGTAAGTAGAGTGTTTTATGGGACCAGCTCTAGGGATCCAAGAGCTTTCCAACAGGACAAGGACATAACACATGTAGAATCACCCTCATCAACAACTTCCCTTCCAATGGTATTTCCACCATTGATGACATCTATTGATAAGGCTACATGGTAAGGTAGGCAAATTTTAACATCAGACAAATGAAATTTCACCATGAGACTCGACGAGTCCATGCTTCCTAAGGTTGCTAAGAGGGAATCCCGCTGAGCGGGACAGCTCTGTAACACCTCTAAAGCTGACATTGCACATGAGGTTTGGGCTAGGTCTTCAACCATGGAGTAGTTTGAAGAAGCCCTAGCATTAGGGTTATGCAAGGTCTTCTTAAAGACACCTTTCAGTATCTTCAGCATATTTTCAGTAGGCTTCTCGATCGTGAGAGGGTTAGAAGTTTCACCTATAGCCTTACCCTTCTTAGAAGTCTCTTTCTCATAGTTTTTATTCCTCATTTTTAACAAAGTCGAAGATCAAACCATGTTGATATAGTTTGGGTCAGGGGCACCTGGAGTGCCCCCTGCTACATTAGAAGCTGAAGCAGAGTTCTACCCTTGGGGAAAAGGATCCTTCAGGATAGTTGGTTATTGAGCTTTAAGCAGCTTCTGGGCTTGTTCCATAAGGGGACAAAGGTGAGTGAGGTTATCCTCGTGGCACAAATTACACAAGAATTTAACCTTTTTCTTTTCTTTCTTGCCCCCATCAGCATTGTTCATGGGCTTCTGCTTGTTTTGACTTCCCTCTCCTTTCTTTCCTCTCTTTTTCTTCTCACCAGGCTGCTGATTGACTTTCTGAGAGGTCTGTGCAAAAACATTTGCACTCTGGGGGGAGGGGGCATCCTTTGCTGCCTCCATCGTAGAATGCTTGATGGACAACGGATGAATCTGTTTATCCAAAGACTCTATTGTGGAAAAGTTTGTGGACCCAACCACACCATCAACATGGGGTCCATGCTTAGGCTTCTTCGCATCGTGGGTAGGCCTTGGTGCCTCAGGGATAATCTCATACAAGATCCTAGATTGTGAATAAATCAAATCCAATTGATGGGCCATGATAATGGCTTCTTCTTCATTCATCACTCCTAAAGTGGATACGTCCTTAGATATGTAAGGCAACAGGGATTTAAGGAACCACTCTAGTAAGAACTCAGGAGGAATAGTGGCTTTTATAAGGCTCTTTCACCTCCTCCACTCTTGGATATGATCCAAGATGTGGGTAGCCTTGTTCTGCCTAATGGTAGATAACAAGTCCTTTCCAAAATCATATTGGACCGGAAGCTGAAAGTGGCTAAGAAATGCACTAGCCAAGTCCCAAAAACTATTGAACGCAGTAAAAGGAAACTCAATGTACCATTTTGTTGCAGTACTTGTTAAGGTTCTTTGGAACAACCTCAACCTAACTGAATCTTCATTCAGTGAATTCAAAGAACACCATAAATGAAATGTGGTGGCATGAGCCCCAGGATCTTCACCAACTTTTCCCTCAAATTTAGGGATGTCTAAT
The DNA here is from genome assembly GCA_001517045.1 of Pseudotsuga menziesii. Classification (NCBI taxonomy): domain Eukaryota; kingdom Viridiplantae; phylum Streptophyta; class Pinopsida; order Pinales; family Pinaceae; genus Pseudotsuga; species Pseudotsuga menziesii. The sequence goes on along the minus strand of LPNX010432878.1, from coordinate 857,640 downwards.
GGCAATTTGGTGGGAACAGGTGGCCACGAGGGGTCATGCCTCACCGGGTCGTTCATCAACTTAGACAAGTCTGGAAATTTTAACATTGCCAAGAATAGAAGCTTGGGTCACACCGGGGCACTAAAAGTGTCAGTCTAGGGATTAGAGGGACCTGCCCCCAAATTCCCATAAGTAAAGGTGGGGTTTCCCCCTGCCACCAGTTGCGAAGTGGATGGATTAATTTGAAACAGATTCCATTCGTAAGCCACATGATTGTGAGTGCGAGGTGCAGTATAATAGGCTCAGGCTGTCCCAGTTGAAATTGGGGTCTGAAAAATAGGAGCAGGTATCCCTCCACTAAATAATGAAAAGGGAGAGCTCATAAACGGGGCTGAGACCAGAGTTTGAAAACTTTTCCCATAAGAGGTATTGTTTCCAAGCGACACTCCTACATAAGAAGGTGATGGGCCTACATACAGAGTGGATGGGGGAATGTGCCCCCCATTCCAAGGAAATCCTTGGACAAAAGCCGAGGATCCTACCGAACCACTCTGGGAAATGTATGTGAAGGAGGAAGGAATAGTAGGTATACTAGGAATCCCAGTAACCGTGTCACTAGAAGAACTTTCTAAGCCTATGTGAACTGGCGGTTGGACCACCCGGCTCACTGGAGTCAATGGCGTAGTAGGTATGCTAGATCTAGGGGTACTAATCGGGGGAGGTATCACCCCTTCAGCCGGAACAGCTGAGGTGAAAACAAAAGAACTCTCTCCCGCGGTAGACATAATCCTTCCCATAGGGACACCTAAAACAGGTGAATCAAACGATCTAACCTGGACGATCACAAGATCGTTTAAATCAGTCAAGGGTGTGTTAAAGTTTCTCACAGACTCATCAGCCTGCAAGTCTTCTATCTCAACTGTATTAAAATCAAAACAGTTATCTATAAGTGCTGGTTCACCTGGAACTTCACTTACTCCTATCAGTTCAAATGAATCATCCGTGTCCATTCTTTGCCTTTGGGGTGGAGGTGGAGGTTCCAATGTGATGAGAGGAGGAAGGTTTTGCAACGTTCATGACCTTCTTATAGGTTGGTCCTCCATGATTGCAAATTTGACAAATCAAACCCTAAGGTTAACTAAACATAGACAAACCAAAGAGCACTCACTAAGAAATTTCCTAAAGTCTCAAACAATCAACAAGGGTAAAAGATATGCTTTCCCGAAGAAAGCTGAAAAACAGTTACTTGGCATCCTTGAAGTGGTTCTTAGGTACAAGCAGAGGAATCATCCACCACCCTCCTACACTTTCAACAAGGGTTACCTTCCAAGCCCGTCCAAGGTGAACTTGAAATAGCCTTTCAATTTACCTAGGTATGAACCCTAGATGTCAAGAGACTAAAGGCTACATTAGCTATACCAACAGTCTGGGGGGACAGTCACAAGCCTGACTCGTATGCATGGACAGGGTAGCTAATCCTGAAACTCTGTCTAGGACATAATCCCCATATGCATAAAATTCCTGATTTACATTTTGACAAGGAATTAGAGGGTTATCTCCTCAGTCCAATGCCTCCACACGGCCTTGTGCTTGACTCCCTTTTGAGAGGAGATTCCCAGATACAATTGATAAAGACAAGGATTTACCTATCGAATGGTCCACTATGTCTAAAATTTAAAACTTATTGGAAGTTTACACTTCCTATCCCACAAGTCTAGCCTAATCTAGTAGGTGAATGTCCCTAAAAGATAAAAATTACTAGTAAATTTTAAATATTGCATTCATTTTAAGGGTTGTTTCTTACTCAGAAGGAAGTGGAGTGATGGACTATGGTGTTTTTGACTCGATAAGAAATAAGAAAAAGCAAAGGTGTATTTTTCAAAGAAAATTACCACTACTAAAACAAACTTCTTTTTTCTTTTTGTAAATATAAATTGATGAACAAATGCAACGATAAAGAGAATACTAAGACTATATTTTTGTAGTTTTTAGATTATATTTTAAAACTGAAAATAAAACTACTCTATGCAAAAAAAAATGCAAAAAGCTTTAACAATGTTTTTCTCTTCACTTTTTAAAATGTTCAAAGACTACTTATGCACCTAAAATGCACAAAAACTCGAGTATGCTTGAATTTAACAAATTGTATAAAGTAAGCAAAGCGAAGTAAACATATTATAAAGACTAAGAAATCAACCACCTAAGGAAGACTTGGAACCCTATCTTGGGCAGACACAATGTAACAAGGCACTGAAATCACACAAAGGTAAGTGGCACACCAAACACTACTAAAAAATAGGCTGGGATAAACAATGCGTGGAAACCTGATCACTGCTTCAGACAAACAACACTTAAACCTATAACCCAAATAGTCAAATCCACTTCAAACTTGCAAACAGAATGAAAATCCAAACAACAGAACTCAAGGGCTTTACAAGAAAGCAGAAGGTGTGGCCAACAAGGTCATCACACTAACAACATAGTGCTTATAAGAAAGACCAACTAGAAAACATAAATTATAAAGGGATAGGGACAAGCAAACCCTAGACCAAAAATTCCTATTCCAAGGCTTGTATGTGATTGTGTATAAGGGCAACTCGCATACCATACATGACTGTCCTAAAAAGCAACCCATGTACACAGGCCTCTGTACGCGACTGTATGCAAGAGAAACCCGCGTACAGGTACATAATTTTCTAAAAAGAAGGAAAATTCACAAGGTATTCAAATAATATGGTAATCATGAAGCAAGACAAGATACCACACACAAACTCAAGGCAAAGACTGGTCAAGGGTAACAGAAATAATCTACAGCAGTCTAGGCTCCCTAGCGGAGTCGCCAGTTCTATTGTTCAGGAATAAACACCTTATAACCGAAGGTCTGGGGTTACCAACATACTCTTAAAACTTGCATACAATCAGCTTTAAAGTACAAAAAGAAAATAAGAATATAGGATGGACTCACCCAATTCACGATGGTTGATCCAAGCTTTGTCTTCTCCTGCTCTGCTTCTCCTCCAAAGATTTTAGGGATGTTTCTCCTTCACCTGCAAAGAGCAAATCCTCCAAATGAAAACATATATATGTATATTTGACAAGCTAGATAAACAATATATAGAGTGCTTAATCATAAATATTCATCAAACCATGATACATGAAAGATATGCAACACACATTTGGAATAATGATTCTCTTTATTAACAATAGTGAATGAGTTAAGGTTACAACCCAATGCCTGAAACAAGGACTCCTCTTTAACCAAAGGATTCTAAGTTATGCTGCTCCAAAGAGTTCTGAATAGATACCAACAGCATAACTTTGCTCTCCAAGTATGATTGATTAATGCCCTCCCCAAGGCCTCTATTTATACTTAGTGAAATAGAGTAGTTTCGAAGATTGAGGATGTTGAGAGAGTTAGATAGTTATTGATTAGGGATTAACACATCTCCATTAAGCGTGATTTATCATTTTTAATGTCAAAGATAGGGGTACGCGAGTATTGATACTGGAAACACATGTATGACATGCGAGTTGCTATAAGGGAAACCTGCGTACAGAGGATGCAATGAAAATACTCGTGTACAATACGGGATATGCTGTAGGAAAAAGTTGCGTATGTACGCGGGTTTCTTATAGACAAAGTTGCGTACAACAATTGACATATGAAAAGGTAAAAATGGCAAGCTGGATGGATAGTGAATGTATTTCATAACATGCCCATCTATAGTGTTTTAGGAAACCTTCAATCCATAAATGTACTTTTGTGTGCCAACAAGTGAAGTGTCAGCACTCGGATGGAGAAGTGCCATTTGGGTTGATAACACAAGCCTCCACGATCTAGATGTTAGAAAAGGAGTTTCCAATAAGTTCAGCAAGCATGAATTGGAATTAATCTAGTAGTAGCAGTAGAAAAGGGACCAAAAGATCACTTCAATGTTGGGGATGTGGAGAAAACCAAATTATTAAAGACTTTCCACATCAAAGAGAGAACCCATGGGGATTGCATAACTTAGAAGAAGTAGTTACAGTGAAGGATCTGGAAACGAAACTCGTCAAATTTATGCAGCATTGGATGACCATAATGAAGGGTGTCAGTCAATAGCAGTGGAATTTTAAGGTACAATTGCTAATAAATCTATTTCTATTTTGATTGATCTAGGACCTACTCATAGTTATGTTACTCCAAAATTGGTTGAAATTTGTTCTCTTTGAAAAATGAAACATAATAAGTCTTGGCTAGTTCATCAAGCCACAAGAATAAAAAGAAAAGTGAGTGAAGTATTGATGGAGTTCCTCATAGATTTAAATGGAGACTTTGCAAAATTAGGTTTAAATATCCTACCGTCATAATCTTATTTTTCCCTTATTGGTATAAATTGGTTTGAAAAGCATAGAGCCAAGGTAGATTACTATGAAAATATCCTTAAATACATTAATGAAGAGGGAAGACCAACAGTACTGAAATGGATTCCAAAGTAAGTTTCAATAAGGAATATTTTATCCTTGTAGTTAAGAAAGTTTTATATGAAAGGTTTTCAGCTATATGCAATTTGTGTATTAGATTTATTAGAGGATAAAGGCTTGTTGGTGCATAGACAGGCCCAAGGTTCATACTAAATCACACCAAAAAATCCCTAGACATCGACCCTTTCAACATCACCTACAAACAAGTGAAGTCTCACTTGAGGTATCAAGGGAGACTATAGGGACCAAGATTTCGCAGTGCTAAAGAGATTTTAATAGCAATATAACATATATAACATCCATTCATCTACTATGAAACATATTAAAAAATCATACACAAAACAGAGAAAATATTCATTATAGCAACTTAATATATCAATCCTATGTACATAATTTATAAGAATTCATCATAGTCAGTGTATTCCTAGAACATATCTAGTCATTCTCATTATTATTAGTAAATTCTCACATAACATGCATAGTGAGCATCAGTACTTTGTTTCAATATTCATCAACGCAACATTACATAGCCATCACAAGTGACATGCTCCACTACACCCTTTTCATAAGTTACCCTTTTACCCTTAGATATCATATTCATGTATACATCATATCTTAGGTGTATCATGTTACAAAGTGGAAAAAAATATAACTAACTCCTAACTAGATTTTTCCCTTTATGTAGTTTTGGTCCTGATGCTGAGTTTTCCCACATTCCATCTCTGATGCATGACATCCAAGATAGGTCCAAAACCTAGCAGTAGAACCATTTTTAAGTCCGATGGAAGACTCAGGGTTCATACTAAATAACACCAACAAATCCCTATATATTGTATCTTCTGACATCACTTGCAAGTAGGCGAAGTCCCATCTGGGGTATCAAGGGTGACTGCAAGAACCAAGATTCTGAAGGGCTGAAAGAGTTTGAACATCAATATAAAAAATATAACATCCATTCGTCTACTACACAACATATTCAAAACTCATACATAAAACAAATAACATATTCATTATAGAAACATAATATATCAATCCTATGAGAATCATTTGTAAACATTCATCACATTCAGTGTAGTATTATAACAGAGCTAATCATTCTCATTATCATTAGTAAATTCTCACATAACTTGCATAGTATGCATTAGTACTATATTTCAATCTTCAACAACCCAACATTACACATCCATCACAAATGACATGCTTCGCTACACCCTATTCATAAGCTATTGTTTTACCCTTAGATCTACTACTAATTTATACACCATGCTTTCAGTGAATCTTGTTACAAAGTGGACAAAACATCTAACTAAATCCTAACTAACTTCCTCCTTTTTCATGGTTTTGGTCTATATGTTGAGTTGTCCCATGGTCCATATCTGGTGCATGACGTCCAAGACATATTTAAAACCCGCTCCAACAAGGCCCAAAGCTAGAAGATTATTGACTGTTGCAAGAGTTTAATTTTTTTTTTTTAAATGAAGCTCTAGGAATACCAATAAAAACGGTATAATGATTTTACAATAAATCTTGTTCCAGGGGAAGCCCTAGTTTCCAAAGCTCCTTATAGAATGAGCACACTATAATTGGTAGAGTAAAAACTACAACTACAAATTAACGAACAAGAAGCATATTAGACCAAGTGTGTCTCTTTGGGGAGCACTAGTGGTATTATCAAGAATAAATATGGAAATTTAATTATATGTATTTATTATAGACAACTAAATAAAGTGACAATCAATAAGAAGTACCCATTTCCCAAAATTTATGATTTGTTTGATGAAATGAATGGAACCAAAGTGCTTTCAAAAATTGACTTGAGATCTATTTATAATCAAGTCAAAATAAAAGAAGAAGACATTTACAAGACAACCTTCCAAAACAGATATGGCCATTATGAGTTCATAGTAGTGTCATTTGGTCTCACCAATGCACCCACTACATTCATGTGTCTCATGAATAGTGTTTTCAATAGTTTTTGGATATGTTTGTGTTAGTTTTCTTGGATGATTTTTTTTTTTCTAAGAAAGAAGAAGAGCATGAGGAACAATTAAGAATGGGATTGCAAGTTCTTAGTGGGATTGAAAACTTATATTGCTATAGTTATCTTTTAGTTAGTGGTCAGCTTTAGTCTCATGCAATAATTTTCAAAATTTAGCTATTTTCAAAAATCTTAGATAGTAGTTATAAGGGGCTGAACCTTCATTGCATTAGTTAGGATAGAGAAGGAATAAAAGATAGTTATTTTTCCATACTTGTCTGTTTGCATGAATTTTTATATCTCATGAATGAATCAAAGTATATTGGCTACATCATCTGGTATCAAAGCGAGAAAATGGATGGGAGAGGAAGAGGAAGAGTAGGTTTTTCTTAGATGTGTAGAGATATGCAAAATCTCCAATGACAAGTAGTAAATATTATAAATGTGATAGCTAACCAGATAAAAATACAAACATAATCATTTGATGATGAGACATACCAAGGAGATGTAGATCAGCATATAAGACATCAAGAAGAACTAGTAGGGCACATAACATTTGAAGAAAGGATGTCCAGGGCTCTAGAAGGTAGAAATGATTGGATCAAAATATGCAGGGAGTCTTAAACAAAAGGAGTTAATAGATTGGATGAAATCCATGGAAATGGTTTTTGAATGGAAGCATGTGAAAAAGGAAAATAATATGAAATTTGCATGCACCAAGTTTAATGGTGATGCCATGATTTGGTGGGATCATGTACAAAAAAAAAGGACAAAAAATGGAAAAGACAAAATTAGGTCCTAGAAAAAGATGCGAAAAAATTTGCAAGAGAATTTTTTGGCACTAGGCTATAATATCCCACATCTAAATCAGATCTCAATATTATCTCTTACTGCTGATATTATCAAAATATGAATAAAAATTTGTGAGTTGATTGAACACTTTCTTTGACAATGAAAGACATAGGTAGTAATGACAAAAAACTGAGAATGGAAGCGAATTAATGGAAGAAACGAAGGATGTTCTTGGATACTGAAATTTCACATCCCTAAGGAACTAAATGTTTTCCCTTTTTTATTTTGAGAATCATCTATGCTGAAGTATACTCCCAGGCTTCTGGGTGTCCCAACCAGTGCAAACTGAGATTGGACAATCAATTCCAAGAAACAAAGGATTTTGGAAGGATTAGGTGCGTTTTAAGAGACTTATTAGGGATTAAATATCATTTGAATAAGTTCAGAACATATCTGGAACATTTTGTAAGGTTTTGAAGGTGTTTGGGTAAAAAACTAGGATTTTGGCCTAAAGAGTGCCTACACAGAAGAGGACACTCAAACACTGTATGGAATCAACTAATTATGATTATATGATTTTTTTTTGGTTTTGGGGTGAATATATAACCTACAAAAACTTACAAAATGAAAATTGGATGTACATAACTCACATAGCATTGGAAACGGTAAAAGTAGTTAATTTTAACTAGTTAAAGAGCAAGGGTGAGTAAATGAAGATGAATTTCGAATTTATATTTTATCAAAAACGAAAATAATTATTATAATAAGTTTATAAATCTATCAAAAATTTTTTAAATCTTATATATCAATATCATGTCCATTACATCAATACCAGTGCATTAAACTTACAAAAAGGATAATTTAAGGAGCATTGGAAGGCCTCGTTCATAAAAATTTGGCATAATAAATTTCTCGAGCAGAAATATTTTTGTATATCAGAGGTCAGAATATGAATAAGGATATGAGAATATAAAAAATTACTTGGAGGATATTAACTTCCTCAATGGTTCCTAAAACTTGAAATAGTGGCTTGGAACCAACATCTGACACCAATTTGACAATCTTGAGAGCATAAGTGAAGTTTACTTCATTGGAGCTTGAATTTAATGGATGGATGGCTGATATATGAGATTTATATTGGTATTCAATGGTTTCTTCTTGTCTCTATGTCGATGCACTGAATAATGGAATACAAGAGAAGAGAATGGGAAGCTTGGGGCGCATCATCCATGGTGGTTGAGTTGCATCACTCATACTAGAAGCTTAGATTCACTCAACAACAAACCATTAATGATCAAAGCTATGAAATGGATCTGGAACCATTCTTCCATAGAATTGAGTGAATTTTTTAGCAAGTCATCCACCTGTTGAGCAAGTTAACCAGTTGCAAACCCTAACACTAATCCATTAATGTGCCCTCCTTGAGGAAAATAGAAAGTCTATCCTTAAGGTGTTGTTTCCCTTCTTTCATCACTCAACCCAAAGTGGAAATTATCCCTCCTTGAGAAAAATATTCCTTCTTTATGATTAATGGTGTTTCCTTTCTCTCATCCTTTCACCAAGATGGAAACTTCTCCCTGCTTGACAAAATGTTTCATTCTTTGTGACTGACTCCTTTTCTTGTACTTTCCTTATTTTAAAAATGCCTTGCTTTTGACAGTTTCCATATTTTTTTCTGACATATTTCTTTTGTTGCAGTTTTTATCTTTTGGCTTGAGTTCTTTCTAACCTTTTCTTAGTTTTCTCTAGGTTTCCATTTCTTACTTCCAACTCATGGTCCACTTGGACCCACATGCCCTCCTTGTCACCTAGGACAATTACAACTCATTTCCACATTAATTATTTTTCATAATATGTAATTGCATACAAAATCAAAATTGGAATTTTAATCTATTACATGCCTCCATAGTATTAATTAATTAAAAATTCCCTAGGAATAGTTTAATTAATTCAATTTTTAACCCCTAGGAACTTGACAAATTCAACACTTTCAATGTCCTTCCAGGAAGGGACATTACATTCCTCCCCTCCCTAGTCTACTTGTCCTCAAGCAGAAGAAATCTAGAATGCTGCAAAATTTGTTCACCCAAATAAGCCTTCCCCCATGTAGGAAAACTAGAACATGATACCACATAGATGAACTCATGTGAAGAAAGGTTGAATTGCTCCATCAAACCAACATGTAAATAGTTTCTCCAAATACAATAAATGCTAGGGTCGCATTGCTTGCATTGCATCCCCATCAGCTAGAATTCTTTCCAACACAACTCCTCAAACAAAAGTATGCCTAGATCCCATTTCCTCAACTAAAGTATCCATGTAGTAATGTTAAGGGTAGAAACATGACACCCCAAGGAAAGAAAGGATCCCGCTATCCAGTGTGCATCCTCCTAAGCATTATAAACATCAAACAAAAACCACCATCATGAAAGGTACTATGAAGGATAGCAATAACACCATCATGCAAATTAAATAGAAGTATGTCACTCTCTGAGATAGTCCAAAACATAGAGATATTATCCATCATAAAATACATGTCCCTAAGTGAGGCTGAATCCAAACCAGTCTCTTCAATCTCCTAGGAAGGTTCTTATGGTCCCCAATTCACACAAGAATCAAATATTACATCCATGAGGATCAAGTGACGAGGCTTAAAATCCCATATCCAACCTTAAGAATGTAGGAATCATCCCAACAACAAGGATTCCCAAGTTTCTCACAATAAAATGATGCATAAAAATTATCTCTTAGAATGCAAACAAGAAATAGAGATATGTGTCTCCTCATCCAACAAGGAAATGTAATGGCACTCCAACCAAAAGGTCAATGTGAACATATCCAATGGCTCAACTCTCTGCCACCAATCAAAGGGTGCAATAATCCATACAAATGTCTGTATTTCCTCCACAGAGGCCACCTTATGCAAGATATATGTCTCAACAACTTCTCTTGGTAGTTTTATAGCTTAGCTTCCTTCCACTGATCATGAGATGAAATATTTATGCTCAAAGACTCCATGTGTGAAATATAATCCTCCACCCAATCCATCTGTGGATGAATGGAATCACATGGTAGAAATATGTGACTATGTTTCTTCTCCATCCATGAGTATTCCTTATCAAGAAAAATCTTATGATTCCCCAAGCATGGAACTAGTGCACAACTCCAATGGCTCAACTCTCTGCCACTGGGTCCACTGCAAGGGTGAAAATGAATGAAGGAGACATCAAATAATACAAGTGGATTCCTTTTCTTCTATTATAAAGGGAATGGTGCATTAATCAAATCATCATAGACACATGTGGGAGATTCATGGTCCTCATGTGGAACCAACAAGGAAAATCCTTTCACCCCATCTTTACCCTCAAATGATGTGGGGTAAATAATTATGAGCCAAACTCATATCTTTGAAAATTTCATCCACCAAAATTATGGCTACATCTTCTTCATCACTAGCTGATCCAAGTAAGGTGAGTTCATCTAACTCTTCCATGGATAAGTGACTCTCTCTAGAAAACAAATCAAGTTTTCTTTGGTAAAGATTAAGTGTTTGGTTCTCATTAATCTTGTATGCATAGTCCTCAAACACATTCAAAACCGAAAGTATCTCATGATACACCATCTCATGAGTTTCCTCCATATGATTAAGAATGCAATCATCCTTGTGAGTATGGATGAATAATGTGTAGGAGAATAGGTGTGATCTTTTCAACTTCTCATGAAGTTTATCTATCTCCATCTTGGACTCTTGGAGTGCACATTGAGTGCTCTTAAAGTAATATTGGATGGTCATCAAATATTGTGTGAGCTTGCAAATATATTCTTCAACCTTCAGGGATGCTCCATGAAACACCTCAACAAGATCAAAAAAATAATCTCTATCAAAAAGAAATTGTAAGAAATCACCTTGAATTGTGGACAATGCCCTCCAAATACCCTCCTTGTCTTCAAGAGAAGAATGATCTTCCAATGAAGCAGTTATCCAACACGGGTGTGACACTGAAGCATGTGTTTCATGGAGAAGGTTTAAGGCCTATTGAATATTCTTTTCACCCATATTCAAAGGACAAGAAAATATGTGGAGTTCTTGCGTAAGAGCATCCCCTTCTTATTTACAACAATTACCTTCTAGCGACTTGCACTTCTCTTCATGAATCTTTGTTTATGATTTCCCACCTACAAGACTAGATGGTCCAAAGATATACATAATGGTGATAGTAGGATTTGTATGCTCACTCATGTCAAACCTATATTCATTATGACATAAGGAAACACAAAGATCTGAAATGTGTACATCTCTTTGCATGATGTCTTTGTTGGATAAAATATATGCTATCTAATTCAACACTTAATTTGTCAACCTGCGAAGGTATCTTGTGAGATGAAAATACTATATGTGCAGGATTAAATCTTATTCTAATCTAAGCTAACTAGATATGCAAATGCACTAATCATCCAACTACGTGATGTTAAACTACATGCATGACTATCATGAGTTAAATGCAGGAATCCAATCTATTCTTATGAAATCAAGGAAACTATTTAACAACTGGAATTCAAATCCAATCTACTATTATGCTAATCTATTCTATGAAATCACAACAACTGATCTAGGAAAGTGGTCACTTGGTCTGAAAGAAATCTAATCTAATGAAAGTAAATCTAACTATTCAAAACATGCAACAATTAAACTAAACTATTTCATGAATGCATGAACTATATGCTTATGCACGGTTGCAAATCTACTTAACCATGCGAATAACTACGAAAAAAAATACTGAAATTAATTACGAAAGCAAATATGAAACTAATTATTGTAAAATAGGAAATTATGCTACAAGTGAAAAGAGCAATTAATATATCTATTCTATGAGTGAAACTACTTTATATTTTGAAAAGAGCAAACTAACCAACGATCCTACTCTAGTTATCGAACTCAATGCAATTGTATAAAGAAGATTGAAACATTAATATAAGGACCAAGTGTAAACAAATACTTTGTGAGGAATCATAAACTAATGTAAGCAAAATAGTTTAACAAATCTATTCTAATCAACAACTGACCTACGAATTTGAAATTTTTAATACTAAGATTCTTAATCTAGTGGTCATTAATTCAATTCATACTTAAGATCCTAATGCTAACTAAATAAAGTCGAATCTAAAATATACAAAGCATTCAAATTTCAAGTTTTAACATAATTGCAAAGATGAAATAATGTTCAACTTTAAGGTGCGAACAGAAGGTTGAAAAACAGTCTGCATTAAGGTGTGAACAGAAGGCTGAAAAGCAGTCTAAACAAAGTCAATAAGAGAGAGCTGGAAGACAAAGGTAAGCCAAATTAGTAAAGCAATCATGTAATCAAATCTAATTTAGAACTTAGGACCAAAATAAGGGGCTGAATGGAGTGAAGAACATCTATTATTTGCAAAATACTACATTTAATACATAAAAATAACATATTTGTATTATTTTACATTTAGGATATTTTAATTGATAAAACAAAGTAAAAGATAAACTTATTGAACATAGATGTATCAAATTATGGTAAATAGGTAAGAAATTAATGTAAATAAGACCATTATAAAAGACAATTTCAGGGCCCAACATACCCCGACACCAAAGGTATGGCACATTCTCATTCCATGAATGAATTGGAAGTGGTATTTCATTTATTCAAAAACTATGCTTGATCATAAATAGTTTATAGGCAATCATTCAGCAAAACGAAGCCATCTTTATTCTACATCAAAACCAGAACTTACAAAAAAAAGTTATGTTATGAGATGACCAAAACAACTTCATATTAGTTAATATTTCTTAATGCATACAATTCCATCACTAGTAATAATTCATGCCTATGAAGACCATATAAATTGAGACTCCCTCCCCTAGACCGAAGGTATGGCACGTCCTCGTGCCATGAATGAATCAATACTAGGTTAAAATGGAAAACATGAGGGTATAGATAGTCAGTAAAGCCTATAGGAAACCAGTCAGCCTTGCTACTTCTCAAAGTATTATTGTTGTTCAAGTAATTATGGACAGAGTTTGCATTTCAAGTTCATTAGACTCCTAAGTTTATGCGTCCCACTTCTAGGATAGTGATATCCTAGGTATACTATGAATTAGACAACAAGGTCTTAAGTGCAACTTACAAACATTCTCAAATGGAAGATTGATGGATTTCATTTTCTTTAGATCAACCATGCATACCTTCCTCCAGTAGACCCACAACAACCTTTATTATTACAGAGTCATTTTCATATTTATTTTTCCTTTTTTTTAGACTCTTTTTTCTCTCATTTTTAACAAGTTGTCTTCACCAAGAATATTCCCTCTTTCAGTCAAGCATGTTCAGTACCCTGTCAGGTTAACCTAGTCATACCACAGGACGGTACCCTCTTCCAGTGAGCTTGTTCAGTACCCCAGTGGGTCAACCTCTTAAACCTGTTTTCCATCATAGGATCATCTCTCAAATATCACCTCTTTCACATAGAGTTATAGTAGTGTTCCCCAAAAACTAGGAATTTTATTCACCCTTATGCTACCCTATAGTAAAGATGCTTACATAACATGCCCTGGTAATGAAGCTAGCATGTACAAGTGACCTCTAGGTTTTAGATAGACCTTAATTTATGACAAATCCCCATGATATTTAAAGTTGGTCTTAAGTAACCGGTATAGTAAGAAATATGCATGTATGAAAATGAATAATGATGTAAAATTATTTTGGTTTAATCATTAACATGATCTTCTTTTTAGTTATTTTAAAAGAAAACTAAAAAACAATGTCACATTATTCCCTAAACTAAGAATGCAACATTTTATTTATATACTTATTTCCCTACCCCAAGAAGAAAGAAAGCGTGTTTATTCAAGTATATGATCTTTTCCAATGAAACCAAGTGCAAAGCAAAATGAAAATTGTACCTTTATCCACATATGAAAAGATTATTGTAGTGATTACCTGAATGTGGAAGTTCAACCAAATTACTTTTGTTTGCATCAATAGGTGTTGAATGAAGGAATGGTATTGCGGTCGAGTTACCTCCTAAAACCATCTTTCGATGTAGTCTTGGTACTCACCTTCCTTCACTATGGTATACAGATCCTCTTCTTCTAGTTGAGCAGTTGTTTGAGCATATGATGGATCTGTTAGCTTGCATGTAAACAACTCTTTAATTTCCGGTTGCTCTCCTTCGGATTTAATCCCCAATGTATCAGCTTCTTTTGCAGTCTCTCAAAGAACATATTTTTGTTGTTCTTTGGATTTTGGTTCGTCTGTCATTTCGGGAGAGGTTTATAAGCTCTCAACTTCTATCAAGATGGCTTTTACCTGGTGAGAATCATTCCCAGATGCTACTAGGATTTTAGAGAGTTATCTTAAACTGATGGTCACCTCTAAATCCATGTCTTGGTTGGTAGGTCCTGGTTCACACAAGGATTAGTGGTTGGGGCTCTTATTGCACCCAAAATTATATATATATATATATATATATATATATCTTTAGAATCTAATTACGAAAAATATCACATATTTGAAAAGAAAATACCTTATGAAAAATGTAAACACACCTAAAAGAAATGAACCGAATGTAATAGATCTGAATGCAATACCTAAGCTTGCTGAAGAGATAACACACTTGCATAAGATTAAATGGTAGGAAAGTAAACTTAATATAAGTAAATCAAACTTTGCGTGAAGTAAACACACTTGTGAGAAAAAGGAACAATAAAGCTTTGGGCGACCCACTAAAGTGGATGCGCCACAATGTCACACTATAAAAATTTCGTAGTGAAGTTGTATTTGCATCTTATTGTTTCCCCTCCCCTTGATGTGTAATGTAAAGGAAACCTATATACCCTTGTCTACCTAGAGTCCAATCCCTTTAGCACCTCCCCAGCAACATCGCCAAAATGTTGGGTAAAATCTATGCTATCTAATTCAACACTTAATTTGTCAACCTGGGAACGTAGCTTGTGAGATGCAAACACTATATGTGCAAGATTAAAGCTTATTCTAATCTAAGCTAACTAGATATGAATATGCACTAATCATGCAACTACATGATGTTAAACTACATGCATGACTATCATGAGTTAAATGCAGGAATCCAATCTATTGTTATGCTAATCTATTCTATGAAATGAAATCACAACAACTAATCTAGGAAAGAGGTCACCTGGTCCAAAAGCAATCTAATCTAATGAAATTGAATCTAACTATTCAAAACAGGAAACAATTCAACTAAACTATTTCATGAATGCATGGACTATATGCTTATGCAGGGTTGCGAATCTACTTAACCATGCAAATAACTACGAAAAAAAATACTGAAATTAATTACAAAAGAAAATTTGAAGCTAATTACAAAATAAAATCTGAAACTAATTACTGTAAAATAGGAAATTATGCTACAAGTGAAAAGAGCAATTAATATATCTAGTCTATGAGAGAAACTACTTTATATTTTCAAAAGAGAAAACTAGCCAACTATCCTACTCTAGTTATCGAACTCAATGCAATCGTATAAAGTAGATTGAAACATTAATCTAAGGACCAAGTGTAAGCAAATACTTTGTGAGGAACCATAAACTAATGTAAGAAAAATAGTTTAACAAATCTAATCTAATCAACAACTGATCTATGAACTTGAAATGTTTAATATTAAGATTCTTAATCTAGTGATCATTAATTCAATTCATACTTAATATCCTAATGCTAACTAAATACAATCAAATCTAAAATCTACAAAGCATTCAAATTTCAATTTTTAACATAATTGCAAAGATGAAATAATGTTCAACATTAATAAATACTTTAAAAAACCTAACCTATGCTCCTAATGATAAGTATAACCAATATCTAATTACCACAGTCAAAACATAATTCAAAATCTAAAGAAACAGAGTTTTAAAACAGGCTTAAAACAAATTAAGAACACTGAAGGCTGAATGAATGTTTGGATAAGAGACTGGAATATAGGTCTGAATGATGGGCTCTATAGGGTGTGAATAGAAGGTTGAAAAATAGTCTACATTAAGGTGGGAATAGAAGGTCAAAAAATAGTCTGCATTAAGGTGTGAATAGAAGGATTAAAACCAGTCTAAACAGAGGGATGACTGGCCTTCCGTATGAATTCGGAAGGCATAAATTGCATAAAAACATAGAAAATTATATGTTATAAACAGCAAAGTATTACCTACAGGAAAATGAACTACTTGCTTGCAGAAATGAAATGACTTACAGGAAAATGTAATAGATATATAAAAACTGAAATGACTTAACTACAAACATAAAAAGAAACTGATGAATATACACAAATAGAACCTCTGGTTGTTGAGGGGCCTTTTTCATCAATTAGGGGATGAATTTCTACGTTACTCAATCACTGATCATTAACAGAGAAATGAGAATGATCACCAACAGCTGAAATAGAGGCTTTTTATTAAACTAAAGCAAAGTTTACAAAGCATTTTTCTCCCCTTCCTCTTCAAAACCAAAGAGGTATTTATATGATGATTACAATGGATATCAGGTCAACCACATCTTGCTAAAAATAGAGGCTCATTACTGTTGTAATAACTACCCATCAAAACAAGAATGAATTCAGAAAATGACCGACCATAATTTCTGGAAGAGTTGGTTTCAGAGAACCACGATTTTCTCCCAAATGGCTTTGTAGTTTTCAAAAATTCCACACGGTGATTGAAACGGGCCTCTTCTGCACAAAACCCATGTGCCAGAATTTTCAATTTTGCTTCCATTTTCTTGAAAATCTAGCCTGAAAACCAATTTTCTGTTAAAAACACATGGTCTGCATGGGCGTCTGGATGAACATTAGATGACCTATAAATAAGATTTGTTTATAAATATGGATTTTGAGTGGATTTTCTGCTAGTTTGTTGGACACATTGATGGTTGGGTTATAGATTCATATTGTGGCCGGATTCTATTGTTGCATCACATGGCTCTCCACCCTTTTCATCCTAATGTTGCTTTCCCTCCTCCTCGTGAGTTTCGCAGCCTGCACATAACATTATATTTTATTAAAACCAAAGAGATTATATTAAATCCAATGTAAAACATATATGGAATGGCTAAATGTTTTGAACAAAAGTCAACCATTCCATTTAAAAGAGTTAAGTTTTTAAATCTAAACAAATTCTAAATAGGATTAGTATTTTAAATAAAATAATAATCATTTTTAATGTTTAATCTTTTTGATTTGTTAAAATTTAGAATAGTGTTTAAAACTTACTATCAAAGTATAATTTTAATTTTTATGTGCAGGAATTACAAAGTCAATAAGAGAGAGCTAGAAGAAAAAGGTAATCCAAATTAGTAAACTAATCATGTAATCAAATCTAATTCAGAACTTAGGACCGAAAGAAGGGGCTAAATGGAGTGTAGAACGTCTATTATTTGCAAAATACTACATTTAATACATAAAAATAACATATTTGTCTTATTTTATATTTACGATATTTTATTTGATAAAACATAGTAAAAGACAACCTTATTGAACATAGATGTATCAAATTATGGTAAAAGGGTCAGAAATTAATGTAAATAAGACCATTATAAAAGATAATTTTGGGGCCCAACAGTCTTCCTTCAAATTCTCTAGTTCATACCCAACTGGTGGGGGCTTGTCTTCCACTTCATTAGGAAGTTCAAATGATGATTCCAAATCTGATATATGTTCTTATTTTAGATGTGATACAAAATATTCATTATCACCATTGGCAACATCACCCTCCTTTGCAATGATTTTGTGATCACCAACAAAGAAACTAGAAGTGAATTCATCTCCCTTAGAGTTGTCCTTCATTTCACAGCCCTCATATGAAAGTGAAGTATTTTCATCCTCCAATGGATCAGGTGGCTGTAAGTATATTTTCATACATGTTCTTGATAGTATCCTATTCCTATAGAGACACTATGGTGGCCTTCTCTTCAACCAAGTTCTTTGGTTCACACCCAACTGGTGTGCCCTTGTCTTTTTCTTCATTATGATGCTCAAGAGGTGACTAGAAATATAAATTATAATATTATTATGGATATGATCCAAAATATTTCTCAGCACCCTCTCATGACCCAACATCCTTAGCATTTATCTAGACATCACCCACAAAGAAGATGGAATTGCGTTCATATTCCCTTTCTTCTCCCATGCAATCACCTTGCAGTAACTTGCACTCCACATCAAGAGTATCTTCCTCTAATTAATTTCTAATCTTCTCCAGGAAAATAAGAGTTCTCTATATTTAATGGTACTCATGTCACAACTTTTAGAAGCTTTGTTTGAAGAAAAACAAAAAAAAAACTCATAAATCTTGAACATGCAGATGGCTTTAATGAATCTTCACCTTTGGTTCCTTCTTCTTTGTATGTGCTCAAAGAGGTGGAACAGCTTGGTTCCTATATGGATTAGTTTCTTATATTTAAAGAGTTCTCATAAACATTCTTGGGCCAGAATCCATACTTGAATTAAATATAATCTTTGAAGGACATGTCTGCACAAAACTTCTTACCCAAAGCTAGATACTCCTGGTAGCAGCGAGACATGTTTTCAAATGCTTCTATCATTTTTTCCAAGTCTTTATCAACCATAAGAAAATAAGATATGATACCTTCTCTATCTATTAGAAAATAGACTTCATCATCCTTTAAAATTGGTAGGCATCCATCAAAAAAAATGGTTTCTTCTTCATACTGTTCACAAGCTTCTTCTATCATTGGTAGGAGCCTCATAACTACAACTTGAATTAGTGATTTGCAATATTTCTTCACTGAGATCTTACTATCCACAGGGATGGAGGAAAATGATCTGATACCACTATAATATCCCATATCTAAATCAGATATGAATATTATCTCTTACTGCTGTTATTATAAAAATATCAATAAAAATTTGCAAGTTGATTGAACACTTTCTTTGACAATGAAAGACATAGCAGCAGCAATGACAAAAAACTCAGAGTGCCAAAGAATTAATGGAAGAAACCAAAGGAAATTTTTGGAGACTGAAATTTCAGATCCCTAAGGACCATTATGTTGGTCCCTTTTAGGTTTCTAGCATCAGCTATGTTGAAATATACTCCTAGGCTTCAGGTTGTCCCAACCAGTGAAAACTGAGATTTGACAATTAATTCCAAGAAACCAAGTATTGTGGAAGGATTAGGTGAATTATAAGTCACTTGATATGGATTAAATATCATTTTAATTGGTTCATAACATATTTCTAACATTTTGAAATACTTTGAATGTGTTTGGATAAAAACTAGGAATTTGTCCTAGAGACTTCCTGTGCAGAGGAGGCCACTCAAACACTAGAATTCCTTAAAAAAATATGATTCTATGAGTTTTTTGGGGTTTTAGGTTTAATATAGAACCTAAAATGAATTACACAATGAAAATTGGATGTACAAAACTCACATAGCATTGGAAACAATAAAACTAGTTAATTTTAACTAGCTAAAGAGCAAGGGTGACTAAATAAAGATGAATTTTGACTCTATATTTTATATTAAATGAAAATAGTGGTTATAAGAGGTTTATAAATATATCATTAACATCATAAATACAATATATAATTATCATTCCTATTACATCAATACAAGTGGATTAATATTACAAAAAGGCTCATTTAAGGAGCATTGGAAGGCATATTTCATCAAAATTTGGAATTACAACTTTATTGAGCATAAATATTACTGCATATCAGAGGTATCAATATGAATAATGAGATTATAATCTCATAAAATACTTGGAGGATATTATCTCCCTCAATGGTTCCCAAAATTGATAAATAGTGGCTTGGAAGCAACATCTAGCACCAATATGACAATCTTGAGAGCATAAGTGAAGTTTAATTCATTGGAGATCAAATTCCATGGTATGGTGGATGATATTTGATATTGAATTTTGTATTCAATGGCTTCTCCTTGGATCTTTGTGGATACATTGAATAATGGAATAGAAGAGAAGATAATAGAATGGGAAGCTTGGGGCGCATCACCCAAGGTGGTTGAGGCACATCACTCAAAATAGAAGCTTATATTCACTCAAAAACAAAAAATTAATGATAAAAACAATGAAATGGATTTGGAAGAATTATTTTATAGAGTTGGGTGACTTGTTGAGAAACTCATCTACTTGTTGAACAATTTACCTACTTGCAAACCCTAACCCTAATCCATGAATGCGCCCTCCTTGAGAAAAATAGCAAGTATAGCCTTAATATTGTGAAAATATGATTCACATAAATATATAGGAGCTAAGGGAATCATCATAATTCAATATTATTCACAAATTATGCAGAAGACAATGAAAAGAGTGAAATTAACATGTAGAAATGGTGTCAATAACAAATTTTATTATGAGTGTACAACATGTAAATATGTGTGGAACATGTTTATAATACAATAGGAGAAAATAATTATCCTTTGGAGGAAATTTTGATGCATACATGTGGCAAGTTTAGATTGGACCTCAAAACCCCCCTAGGTGGAGCAATGAGCTCCCAAACTGACTCAAACAGTAAAAAATTATTGTCTGAACATGGTTGGACCATGCTAGGACATAAATGAAGGTAGGATAGGCGTGGTGGAGTTCATGGGTGAGTGAGAGTGGCTCTAAGAATCAATAAATGGTCCAAAAGACCCAAAAACAACTCAAATACATGCATGTTCACCTCTAGTCAACTAGTTTCCCTATTTTTAGGAAAGGGAAGCACACCAAGGATTGAGCAGTCATAAATGAGGGAAGATATGTAGCCAAAATAATCAAATGAAGGCTCTTGGGTGCATTAATGAGTCCAAAACACCAAAGGAACCATGCTTGACCAACACAACCTAGTTTTGGACCATATAACATAACCATGAAACTAATGAAAATGTGCCCTGGGTGTATGACCATGGTACTAAGGTGGTATAATTATCTAACACCCCACCGCTTAAGCCTGACTTAGTGTAATTACATCACAAAATTGAGGTCTTGGAAACTAAGGCTCAAGTCACCTCTTACAAAAATTTATTTGTCCATATAACCAAGGTAAGGAGGAAAACCTCTTTGGAACAAAACATCCCCTCTAAAATGGACATGGATAAAAATATGAAAAAGGAATATTAGTAATCACCATGTGTCACCCACTCCAAGAAGTGATCTGATATAGGTTAATTTCTTCTCTGTGAATCTCGTGTTGAAAATGCTAGCAGTTTGCTCTGCAGATGGGAAATACTGCAACAATATCACATGCTCATGCACCAAGCTCAAGATGTAGTGCATGTGTACCTCAATATGATTGGTCCACTATCTCTATACTATATCAATGGAAATCTTGATTTCACTTTGATTGTCACACCAAATGACTATGGGTGAATCAAATGTGAAACCAAGTTCCCCAAGAATACCTTGCAACCACACACATTGTGTAGTTGCATTCACTGCTCCTATGTACTCGACCTCAGCTGATGAAAAATATTTATTGTGTTTTTTCTTACTTGACCAGTAAATGGGACCATGTGAAAGCATGAAGACATAACTTGAAGTGTACTTTCTGTCAATGGAATCTCTAGCCCAATCAAAATTAGTAAATCCAACTAGTTATAGTGGAGAACCAACAGCATAGTGTACCTTGAAGTGTTTGGTTCCTTGCACATAATGCAATATTGTAAGGTTTTCCATTACACCAAAACCTACAGATTTTTATGAACATTTGAAACCCAACACAAGGGCCTATCATGAGTCATGGTGGTTATACCACATTTTTTATATTCCAAGAGGTGCGTCGGTTATACCATGTGAAGGTTGTATCAATACTCCAGCACCCCGCCTCCGGCATAGCTCAGGGGAATTGAACCTGAGACCTATGCTCTGATACCATGTAAGGTTTTTCATTACACCAAAACCTACAGATTTTGATGAACATTTTAAACCCAACACAAGTATGTATCACCAAGATTGGTGGTTAGTCCACTTTTTTTATATTCCTATAGGTGTGGCGGTTATACCATGTGGAGGTTGTACTGATACTCTAACACCCTTCCTTCAGCGTAGCTCGGGGGAATTGAACCTAAGACTGATGCTTTGATACCATGTAATGTTTGTCATTACACAAAAACCTACACACGTTGATGAACATTTGAAACCCAGCACAAGGACCTATCACCAGGCATGGTGGTTACACCACGTTTTTTATTTTCCCAGAGGTGCGATAGTTATACCATGTGGAGGTTGTATCGATACTCCAAAAAATATCATTTTTTCATCCTTCTAGTGGATATCATGGGGCTCCTGCATATATATTTGAACAACAACTACATCATAATCCAAATAATTTCAAGAGTGCGTAATGTACAACAAGATCCCAACTAGTTTCCTATACAATGAATTGTCCAACAATGGAGATGAACCAAATTCACCTAGTTTCGCTCCTGAAGGAATGGGAACTTGGTTTTTTTACTCTTATCACTCCAGGAAACTCCTCTAGGTTGTAGCTCGAGGATTCTTGGTAACTTAAATGTTTATATGGTTTTTTAAGTGGATCAAGTCAGGTGACCAATAAGACCTCACACTCTCAAGACATGCATGAAACTCAATCAAGGATAAGGCTTCTAACTACCACTGTTCAGAGGTTTGATAATATGGCGTAGAGATGGAGAACTTATCATGCTAATAGATTCATACATAAAACAAATATATATAAATTTCTAATCATAACAAGGAAGGTGCTTATAATTCAAATCATCAATATGCCAATAGGATGACAGCTATCAGACATCAATAAACCTGAATAACACATTCAAGCATAAGCACAGAATAGATAGAAAATGGAAGCTGAACATATGATAGCAAAAGAGCTTATATTAGGTCATGATCAATATGAGAAGATTGACAATAGTAATGGTCTACAAGTCCCCGAAGTCGAACCCTTTCAATAAAATAAGTCTTAGGATTTATAGCCTTTACAAAAATATTGAGATCTTGAAAAATTGGATCTGATGTACTAAAAAATAGATAAAATAATTGTTTTTGCATAATTAGGTCAAAAAATCCTAATTAACTACTAGTCTAACTAACTGTAGAATTCGTTCACTGTTTGAAACTTCTGATAACTAAAGTACTAGAACTCACTACCACTAGTCCCCTGCTGGTTAAGTCATTGTTTCACTTTTACAGTTAAGTGTTGGTGACCTTTTCTACTATTATGTCACAACAAAACTAAAGCATATCTTCCCTGATGTTTTCTTTAGCGTCATTTATCTTTATACTTGATCCATGAGCTATACATGTTCGCCCAAAACTAGTCCTTCATGTCAAAATTCGATCATATGCCTCTTTCTACTTTCAGTGGTTAAGAGGCCAAAATATCATAACTGTTAGCTACCGAAAACAGTGCTTTCGGTGGCTAATGAACTACCTCAGCGTCCTCCTAAGCCATTGAAAGCCATGTTCTTCAAAAATTCTTAAGCCACCTTCAAAATTGTTCTTTCAAGTTTGTTTTCTTAGCTTTCTTCTTTAGCAGGATCTCTGTTAGGAAGGTTAACAGTAGCCTGGCTTGTTTATGGAGGCTGAAGGCTTACTGCAGCTTCAACTAGAGTTTCCAATGTGAGGTGATTTCTAAGGTTTAGCTTGGCCTCCTTCATCTACAGTCTCTGAATCCTAATCATTCTATACAATCTTGTGTTGTCTTTCTTGTACCTTTTATTTAGTCTTTTTAGGAAAGCATACCTTTCTTTTAGCTCTAGGTAAGATTTATGTAGCAACGTTTTCCTACTGGTCAATGCAACATTGTTTTTCTTTATCTCCCTTTCTAAAATATCCATCTCATACACTTTCCTTAGCAACTAATTTATCCTTTGAGTCTTCGGCTTGCTAGAGGAATCCTTCTCTGCTGGTTCATCTTGCTCTTTTGGTGTAGGTGATGGGAGTTCTTCAATCTCTGCTACAACTTGCAATGTTAGTTCTGTACCTTCCCCCTTTTCCTCTTCTGAATCTGAGTAGGGTAGGTTCAAGATGTTCCCACTGTGTGTTGTAACTTCCTATCCCTTTTCACTGAAATCCAAGTTTCTTTTGACCTTCCTGGCTTTGGAAGAGGAAGGAGACTGTTCTACTGCTACTGGGGATATATCCCTTCTCTTCCTTCTCCCACTCCTTGGTGTGCTAGAATTTTTAGCAGGAGACTTCCCATTTTCTTCTAGTTGTAGCCATGTTTCAAAACCATTCCAAAATAAGAAATAATCCCATGCCATATTTATCCTCTTTAGCAATTCTCGGATCAGGAGTTGGATAGGACCATGATGAGACAGTCTTCCAGCAATCTTGGTTGGATGAGACTTCACTTGGTGTGCCATTTTTGTCAATCTCTTGTGCAAGTAGAAAGGAAAATTCAGTGGGATTTTCCCTGTGAAGTGGTTCATTAATTTAAAATGGTAAATCATGGCTCTGTTGTATCTCCCTTCACATGTTATGTAGACCACAATGGCCGTCAATAGTTGCTGCCACCTCTCTTATAACTAAGAGGATGGCACACTTTTCTTCCACACCACTCCTCTATGTTCAGGATTTAGGTAAGATCTGAACTCTACATCCTTTGGTATGGTGGTTTTAAACCACTTCTCTCCTGTGCTAGGGAGTTCAGTCACTTCAGTAATTAGGGTTTCATCTATCAGGAATTTTTCTTTTCCTATGAATTCCTTGGAGTCAGCAAAAGAGAGAGCAAATGCCTCAACCACCTGCTGGTGTGAACCTTGAATATTCTCACAAAACCTATAGAAGCCAGCATCCTTGAAAAATTAACAGTCTTCTGGATGTGCCTCCAGGTAGCTATTTTCTCCCAACTCCTGCCTGAGAGCAGGTCCTCCCTTCTTCATTTTACTGAATTCCACTCCTGGGTACCTACAACAATAAATTCAATCTCTATTGGATAGTGTTTTAGCAAGCTGCTTCTTAGAGATGGTTTTCTGGTGGAGAGAAATGATAAATTTGAGGGTGGAGTGTATTGAATATTTGGCACTAATTATGAGGGATTTTAACTACATGATTAATGCTTAGGTCAAAGGGTGATGGATCTATTTGATATTTTTGAGATCCCTTCCCTAGAAATCATGTTAAAATCAACTTGGATACTCATTGGGGATTGTCTACAGTTCTTTGGATAGATGGAGTGAGAAGGAGGGTTTTAAATTACATCAGTCCTTATTAGTTTAAAAATGACCTCCTCACTTGTTTCCTCATGCATTGATGCAGCCTTATGTCCTTTCAGTGGTTTATCACACCCTTTACTGATCTCTATTTTGCTGACAAGTTCTGATTTGATGGGTTTCTAACCGTTTCTTTATTTTTAACTTTTCATCGGTTAAGGGCCTTCAGGAATTTTTTTGCTAACCACTAAAAAAAAGGATTTTGATGGCTAATGAAATGCTGACCCTTTTTCCCAATCCACCAAAACTGTTTTCCCCAATGTCGCAGTGAAACTCAGCTTTTGGTAGATAGTGGTCTCTCTGGATATCCCTTTTAACTATTAAAAGCCCATCCTTTCGATGGCTAATGAAATGTTCGAGTTTTCACATAAGCCACTAAAACCAGCTTTTCCCCAACACTTTTTTCCTACTTTTGATGGTTAATTCCCTTCTTGAACTGTTCACTAAGCTGCCGAAAGCAACCCTTTTTGGTGGCTAATGAGATGTCTAAAGTCTCGCCTAAGCCACCAAAAGCGATTTTACCATTTACTCAATCGAGCACACTTTTGGTGGTTAACCTTTATCCTGCGTTAAACTGTTAGCTACTGAAACAAAGCCTTTTGATGGCTAATGAGATGTTAAGAACCCCACCTAAGCCACTGAAAGCTAAAACTTCCAATTTTTTCAACCAGAGCAAAACCAGAGACCTTCAATTTGTTAGTCATCTTTAAATCTTTCATAACATGACTCGAATTCTTCATACTATCAAAATAAATTTATTTTGGGAGATAACATATGGCTCCTAATTGGGGATGGGAACCTCCTTATGAGGTCCCAAGAACCCCAGACCAAAATGCGTTTCCTTGAAAACAACTAAAAACTTAACACTATCATTTACTATTCCATTGTGCATGGAGTTTATTCTGTAAGCAAAAACAACCTACTAACTACTAATTTACAATAACAAGGCCTCGGAGCCTCAAATAAAGTAAAGCTTCAGAAAACGCCCATTCACTGGGCCATCAAACACCTCTTCCCCTTCCATATTCTACAATTTGAATGTGTTGTTATTCTGTACTTGAGCTATCACAAAAGGGCCAATCCACAAAGAGTCAAACTTTCCATGTTTTCCCTTGTCCTGCCTGACAATATCCCACTTAAGGACCCAATATCCAACCTAAAAGTTGTCCACTTTTTCCCTTTTGTCAAACATGACATTTATCCTCTATTGACGGGATTCTGATTTTCCTATCACTTGTTCCCTTACTTGCTGCAACTCCACCAAATCCATCATCCTCCTCACCATATCATTTGGTTCATCTTCCTCCTCTTGAAATAATTTTTCCACTGGTAGAATGAGCTGAATGGGAAAAACGGCCTCAGTACCATAAACTAATTTGAATGGAGGAGTCCCGATAGATATTTTGTCTTCTACCCTATCGTACCATAAAGAAAACTTTAGCTTAGAATCCCATCTTTTCTAATTTGTCTCTAATAGTTTTCTTATGATCCTGACTAGGATTTTATTGGATCACTCATCCAATCCATTGCCTTGAGGGTAATAGGATGTCGAATGCACCATCTGAATGCCCATTGACTCACACATTTTAACCAATTCCTCGGCTTTGAAAGTTGGTGCGTTATCAGTCACTAACCTTACTAGGAAGCAAAACCCGATAAAAATATTCTCATATGAAAACTTCATGATGACATGATGAGTGGCATTCCTGGCGGGTACTACCTCTATCCACTTGGTAAAGTAGTATGTGGCTACTAGGAACCATTTATGCTGCCCACTAGAAGAGGGATTTATTTCACATATGAAATCTAGACCCCATTGCTGGAAAGGCCCATTCACTACAATAGGCCTAAGGGGCAAGGATTTAAGTTGTTGCTTCCCTATAAATCTTTAGTATTGGTCACACGCCCTCACAATGGTACACACATTAGCAAAAAGGACTATCCAATAGTACCCTTCCCTCAGGATCTTGTGGGTTGTGGTCTTCCAATAATTATGGCCCCCACATGTGCTGGAATGAAAGTGATGCATGACCTGATCCAATTCTTCTTTATCTAGACATCTCAACAAAACCCCAGACATATCTTTCCAATACAACAGTTTCTCAACTATGCAAATTTTAACATAATTTACTTTAAGAGCTCGTGCTTGATTAGGAGTGAGACCAGGAGGAACTTCTAATTTCTTCAGAAAATGAATAATACCTGAGTACCAATCACATGAAGACAAGTTTTCAGCCACTAGTTGAATGTCATTATGATCCTGAACTACTTCTGCTGCTACTACAATTTCCAATTTTGCTGAATTGACACAAGTGAAGTTTATCCCCATTAGTTCACAGTTTTCTTTAGCCATGAGTTTGGCCAGACCTAGTCCCCTTACTAGCTTAGTATTCTTCACCTCTATATCAAAATCACTGATCTTGGCAATCCATTTAGCTCTCTTTTAATCAATGTCAGGATGAGTTAAAACATCCTTCACAGAAGATGAAGGGACATAGGCAAGAACTTTTGCATGGAGAATGTAAATCCTGAAGGTTTTCAATGACTTGATGAGAGCATAAGCCTGTTTCTCAATTGGATCATACTTCAGCTCAGAATCTCTCAAGGTTTTGTTGAAGAATGCAATTGGATGATCAAGACCCTCATCATATTTTTGTAACAGCACAGCTGCCACTATGGCATAGGATGCAAAGGAGAAGATACAAAAACTCTTGCTATAGTTTGGACTAATCAGGGTTGGGGCTTCCATGATAGCCTTCTTGATGTCTTCAAAAGAGCTTCTTTCCTGGTCAGTCCATTTTATTTCTGCATCCATTTTCAGCATGGCTGTTATGTGCTTTACCAACTCAGAGAAATTAGGGATGAACCTCCTGACAAATTTTATCTTACCCAAAAAGGACCGAATATACCTTTTTGACCTCAGTATGGACAACTTTTGGATTGCTTCCACCCTTACTGGATCAATCTTTACACCTTCAGCTGAGACTATGTGACCTAGGAGTTTCCCCTCACTGAGTGCAAATTGGGACTTCTTAGGGTTGAGTGATATTCCAAACCTCCTACACTTCAGAAATACCCTCCTTAAGTGCTGCAAATGGTCATGATGGATGTGAGAGTAAATAGTTGGGTCATCCAGGTATATAAGCACAAATTTATATTTCAACCCTACAAAATCTAGGTCCATGACTCTCTGAAAAGTATCCCTAGCACTCATCATCCCAAATGGAATTTTAGCATACATGAAAGTGCTCCAAGGGGTGGTAAAAGTAGTCTTCTCTTGGTCATTATGGTGCATAACAACTTGGTTGTATCCAAAGAAGCCATCTAGAAATGACATGACACTAACCCATGAGACTCTTTGCAATAGGTGTTCCATCTTAGGCAATGGATAGTTGTCTTTTTTGGAACATTTGTTCAGGTTTCTAAAATCCACACACAACCTGATCTCCCTGTTCTTCTTCCTTACCACCACTAAGTTTGCAATCCACTAGGAATACCTGAGGGGGATTATGATTTTGGATTTGAGGGGCTTGTGGATTTCTTTTTCAATTACAGGTAGTAGGAGAGGACTGATGGATCTCAGCTTCTGTTTGAAAGGGATGGTGTCCTTCTCCAAAGGGATCCTGTGCTAGATGATATTAGTGTCATAGGTTTTCAAGTCACTGTACTCCCAGGGAAATATATCAGCAAATTATTTTATCAAGCTGCAAAATTTGGACCTCTGATCAGCAGTCAACTCAGTGGACAGATTTATCAGTTTTGGATGGCTTTGGCTACCTATGTTTTTCTCTTGGATAGCAGGGTCTTGCTCCTTTTTGGTAGGATTGAAAGGGATTTCATTATGATCAAAAAGATATTCCATAGGTACTAGACCCTGAGGTATATAATTGTTTGGTAATTAGACAAAATTTTGATCAACTACTTTATCTTTCAACTTGAGCTGTTGGGATTCCTCCATGTTTAGGTTTTCCTTATCTATATGTATATCATAGAATTCATCTACTAGCTGAAGGAATTTACTAAGCTCATCATCATTCTCAAACACCTTCCAAAATTTAACATTATCTGGTAGGGAAGGTCTGTACTTGACCCGAACATCATAGAAGAGCTTAGGAGGTAAAGGAGGAACAAACAGACTTGCATAGACAGCCAGGGAATCAACCAGGTGATTCAAATCCGTAGGTATATATGGCAGTTCAAAAATCATAAAGGAGTCTCTAAGTTTCCATACCTCGTTCCTGTAGGCCTTTAGTCTGACATTTTTTTCTTGAAAGGTGTTGTTGACCTACTTATAATAAGGTTTGCATCTCGAAAGATTCTCATGCACATGATCTCCATCCCCTTGGTAGCTTTAACTCCTAGCAGCAAGGCTTCATATTCTGCTATATTGTTAGTGGTTTTAAAGTCAAGCTTATAAGATAGATGAATATTCTCTTTGGATGGAGAGATCAATATTACATTTGCACCTACTGAGTTTTGAGTGCTAGCCCCATCAAAATACATGTTCTAGACTGTCGTGGTCACTTCTTCGGGCTGCTGATAGGTGGGCTTGGTAAGCTGGACTGGTGTTTGCTAAGAATCATGTATTTGTAGAATGCATGATCCAAAATTAGTGTCTAATGCATAGATGAGGTGGTTCACTGAATTCCTTTCATTTCTTATGATGTAGGCAAGTTGATTCTCTCTATAAAGCCTCTTGGTCTCCCCTGTAAACATGGGGATTGTAGCATATGTAAGGTCCATCTGAAGGGTGCCACCTATCCTTTTGCTCCATGATCGAGATAGCAAGAGACCAAATTTGGGAGGGATATCAGCCACTACAATGTCCATCATGATGCTTTTTGAAGGCAACTGAGATAGGTTTACAACAAGGTCTTTGATTAGGCCCAAGCACTTGACCTTTCTGGATTCAAAGGAGAACAAATCATGGTAGGGCTTTGTAATGCTGAGACCAAGCTCATCCATTACAGCTTTTGGCATTAGGTTATGGGAAGCTCCTGAGTCTAGCAAATAGTTATGAAGGAATTTATCATGGATATTCAAGGATATGTAGAAAGGTGGGCATGAATCCTTTAGCTCTTCAATCATAGGGCCTAGGGTTACAATAGGTTTATTATCTTTCCAATTTACAAAGTCAGTATCAATATGTATCTTTGGCTGAAGAGAATTCAATATGGAATATTTGAATGCATCATTTTTCATCAGCTCGATTAATGGAAAAGGGATCTTGAATTTCTAAATCTCTTACTCAAGGTTGAAAGAATAATGTAGTCTATCAGGAAACCTTACCTCATGTACTGGAGCTTTGATTTGAACATGGTCAGGGATTGATGAAGGCGTTGGTTTTTGCAATGGTTTGGAAATGACAGTCATTTTCTTTGGTAAAATAGTAGCCTTTTTAGCTGGTGCAGCAGGCTGTTTGATAGGAACAACATTCTTCTTAAGAGGAGAAACCAACCTTGATCTTAGGTTATATCCTCCTTGACCATCATCCTGACATACTTATTCTTCACTAATCTATGTTGGAAAATAATAAACCCACTCATAAAATAATTAATCATTATTTGATTAATTTCCTACCCACTAGCTTATATAGTTGGCATCCACTTGCACCTTAGAGTCAACACTTGCCATCTATATCCTAGGAATGATTTATTCCTGATTCTGGGTTGATCTTGACCACTTTATGGCCATCCAGAATTGGTAACTGCGCTTTACAGCAGAATCTGCTTTATTCTGCTTTTTCTGCTTTATCCTGCTTTTCTATGGATAAGGTAAAGCTAGTCAACTAGGAAACTGGCGGCTTTTGTTGCCAACCCATCCTCCATTATTTTCTCTCCATATTCTAGGATTAGCAAGTATTTACTTCACTCATCATCACTCACTCATGCTATTGTTAATTCATGAGGTGCTTGGTAGATTGGAAAGTGCTTTAGCCAACTATGGGGTTTATCATAATTAGTAAGCCTGCTTTATGAGCTAGCTTGAGTTGTCTTCATGCAACTCCTTTTTTTTTTTAAAAGGATGTATTACCTATGTAATAATATCAATTATCATTTATTGATCATTCATTAATGTGTGTTCATTAATTCTTCTTCTTCTCTCATTATGCTAATTCTCTACAATTCTCTATGAGGTTAATTGTGTGCCTAGATCCTTAGCCAGTTTATGAAATTCCTTATGCCATCAAGGCTTTAGAATTTCTACAATCTACTCATCAATTAGGGATTCCTCATATTCTTCCTATGTCAGAAAAGAATAGTCAACTTCATCTTCCATGCAGTGGATGTTTTCTTCAGCCTCTCCTTCTTCCTCAATGAACTCTGGTTCTTCTTCTAGTACAACATTCTGAAAAGGAGCTCTGATTCTCTAATATTCCCCTTGATTTCTTTCCCTTCTGAGGATCTAAACTAGGGAGTTGCCTCTTCTATAAGGGATGAAATTAGGGTTTCAAGGAACAAAATCACTTGGCCCTTTACCTTCCACAGGTATCTGTCCTTGGTCCTTTAGCTTAGACATTTCAGCAATCAAGTTATCTAACAGTTTGGTCATTTTTTCAATCTTGTTCTCTGATGAAGAATCCCCAAGAGGGTCTGCTGGCTGCTTCTTCCTATCTATCTTTCCTTTGATTTTCTGAGATGCCACAATGTTAGATTCTACCTCTAGGGAAACATCCTACATGAGTGATAAGGAGGCAGACCTCCTTTCTCTGAGAAGTAGGCAAAAGTCAGAGTCAAAGGAATTTGCATAATTTATCCTGGCCGAGGTATCAGTGGGCTTGATTTCACTGGGGATATTGCTGTACCTATTGTTGAACCTCTTGGTGAATTTGGAGACAGACTCCCCATTCTCTCTTTTTAAGTTTCTAAACTCGATGATATAATAGAGGTGGTCTCTCATCTCACCCCAATGCTTTAGAAATATGTCATCTAGGGATTCAATGCCTACTAGTGATCCAACAGGAAATTCTTTGAACCATTTCCTAGCCTAACCATCTAGGCTTTGTACAAAAACCCTAGTCCACACATCTTCCTGCTCTATATTAATGTTCTCAGTATAACTGTAAAATTCCTCAAGATGATCTTTAGCTATGAAATCTCCCTCTCTTGTGAATTTAGGCATGTACTTGAGATAGTCTCTAGTGGGCATGGCAGAGAGGGGGTTAGGCAAATTTAGGGGGCCATACCTAGCTACCAGGATCCTTTCCATTTTGGTCATTTAAGGGGCAGCCATATTGGAAATGGGTATGGAAAGGGTGGAGAAAGGTAGTTTCGTTGTAGGTAGTAGCTGAAAAGGTGATGGTGGTAAACTTATGCCAGTGGAGACACCAAGGATTGGATATTCACAAGCAACAATACTTGAAGATGCCCAAAACCCTAAAATTTTCTACTGTATTTATAAGTTCCTAAGAATTAAGTGTTTTAGCAGAAGAAATAATAGCAGAAATATTTCTTGAAATACCTGATGTAGCTTCCTTTGCATCACTATTGGTTTTCCTTACTGAATCCCTAGCTCTTCTCATAATCTCTTCTAGATCTGAAACCGGTGTTGCTGGTGGCCCTTAAGGGTTAGCTCTGGTACATGGTCTTCTTAAAGCCACCTTATTTCATTGGAGTTTCCATATAGATGATTACAACTAGAATAGTGTCCAAGCTTTTTCTATCATCAAAGCAAGGATCTATGTCATCTCCCAGGGAACCTGAGCTTCAGTCTCCTCTCCCTAGGGTCAAATTTCAGCAATTAAGGGCCTTCAGGAATTTGTCTGCTAGCCACCAAAAACAAGGCTTTCGATGGCTAATGAAATGCTGACCCTTTCGCCTAAGACATTGACACCATTTTCTCCAATGTTGCAGTGAAACTCAGCTTTTGGTGGATAGTGGTCTCTCCAGATATCCCTTTTAACCGCTAAAATCCCATCCTTTCAATGGCTAATGAAATGTCTGAGCTTTCTCCTAAGCCACTAAAACCACTTTTTCCTCGATGCCTTTTGCCTACTTTCAGTGGTTAACACCCTTCTTGAACTATTCACTAATCTGCTGAAAGAAACACTTTTCGGTGGCTAATGAGATGTTAAGAACCCCACCTAAGCCACCAAAAGCTAAAACTTCCAATTTTTCCAACCATAGCAAAACCAGAGACCTTCAATTTATTAGTCATCTTTAAATCTTTCATAACATGACTCGAATTCTTCATACTATCAAAATAAATTTATTTTGGGAGATAACACTTACATTCAACTATTTTGAACTTTAATAATAGGTCTGCAGCATACTTTGGTTGGATGAAATTGATCCCTGCATCAGATTGTGTAATCTCTAAGCCAAGAAATTGTTTCAACAATCCAAGGTCAGTCATGGAGAATTCACTGTGCAATGAAGACTTTATTAATCCAATATAATCAATGCAACTTCTTGTAATCAAAAGGTCATCAACATATAATACTATGACCTGAAATAAATAAAAAACATGCTGCAAATATACATTAGGTCATATTTGCATCTTTCAAATCCAAGCAATAGCAGAAAATTGTCCATCTTGGCATACCAAGACCTGGGGGCTTGCTTGAGGCATAGAGAGAGTTATTCAAGCTGAAAACAAGTGAAGGATCATGAATGAAACCTTCAGGATGCTTCATATATATCTCCTTATGAATATCACCATGAATAAAAGAACTCTCCACAGCCATATGGTGAACCTCCCATCGCTTAGATGCAACAATGGCTAAAACTAGCCTTATAGAGTCCATCATTGCAACCGGTGTGAATGTATTTGTATAGTACACTCCTTGGACTTGAGAGAATTATTTGGAAAATAACCTAGCATTTTACTTGATATCAGAACCATATGTATCCACTTTGGTCCTATAGAACCACTTACATTGCACTAGTTTCCTCTTGGAGGGTAGGGGAACGAATTCCCAGGTCTCATTGTCTTGCAAAGACTTGAACTCTTATTGCATGGTTGTTTTCCATATTGGATCAAGTGATGCTTCCTGATATGTCTGAGGATAAGGTCCAACCACCATATATAATCTCTCTGAAATATTAATTTACAAGTAGATAAAGCATCATGAAATTTAGATCTAGTCTTCCTAGAGTCTAGTGGATCTCCAACAATATCACCAGCTGCTTGTATGGTTTTCTCACCCCACTTTTTCCAAATAGGTGATTCATAATCTGAATGCATGTCATCATCATCACCATCAATATCAGAATCATAAAAATAAGAGGAATAATTATCACTTACATCATCATGGAGTGGAGGATGTGAGCAATCCCCTCAAGCTAGTTCGATCTCCTCCATGAGATCTTCTTCGAACTGTACACTCCTTTAAATGAATGTTTTATGTGATAAGGGATCAAATATATTGTATCCATTTTCATATTCAACATATACAACCATAATGGACTCCTTTATTTGAGGTTGCAAGGCCTTTCTCTTCTTGGGAGGAATTTTACCCCAAGCCTTTGAGTCAAAAACCCTAAAATGAGAAACATTGGGCTTGTGACCACTCCAAGCCTCAAATGGAGTTTTTCCTTCCAATGATTTGTGTGGAGCTCTTTTCTGAACATATGCAACACAATTGATAACTTCATCACATATATTAGGATTCAAAACCTTTGCTTCCATCATGCATGTATTGGAATCATTAGACTATCCAATATATACATCCCCATGGTAAGCTTAATACTATGGAACTTCCCTAAACAGTTTATGGTACCTACATCTACAGTCATTACTTGAAATTTTGGTGTCGTATATACAAAGAAATTAATGAGTTTAGTTATTTTTCAATTAATGAAGTTATGGGTCTACGAACATCAACCAACATTGTTACCTTTTTCTTTCTATTAAATCCTTCTATCCCAAGAGTTTAACTGTTGATGTTTTCTAATGAGTGGAAAAACATGGTTGGAGTAGTATCTTATACACCTACCTATTGAGATTTTTTCTCTTATGGATCATCTTTCTCTTCATAGTCTATGAAAAATAATTTCTTCTCACTCCACTTATGGCCCTTACTATACTTTTTATCACAATTGAAACATAGTCATTTTTATCTTTTTTCGTCCATTTGTTGAGTCATCAACCCTGAATGTTGAGTGAGGTTGGGGTTTTGGGTATACATTATATTCTTTGCATGTGCATATGGAGGGAAAGTGCATATGTCAGTACTGCAAATCAACGGGCATATGTTATATTCTTTGCATATGCATATTTATAGATTTTATGGCTGTTTATAGTTGTTTGTGGCTATTTTTAGAATTTTTCTAAAAATATGTAACTCAATCCCGGTTAAGGGATTGGAGTCTTTTTATAATACGGGTTAACGGATTAGGGTATTTGGATGTTTCTGAATACCTGTATTTTGTATTGTGAGGATTCATAATGTAATGA
Source organism: Pseudotsuga menziesii (assembly GCA_001517045.1). Classification (NCBI taxonomy): domain Eukaryota; kingdom Viridiplantae; phylum Streptophyta; class Pinopsida; order Pinales; family Pinaceae; genus Pseudotsuga; species Pseudotsuga menziesii. Next base: position 821,815 of record LPNX010432878.1, on the reverse strand, counting down.
AGAGAATATAGGAGGTGTGGCTCGAAGGTTTTCTGGTTTTCCCCTGTTAAGGGTTTCCAGGGTAAATCTCTGTGTTTATGTGTGAATGATGTGTTGTGATCTCTATTTTGCTTAAAAGAATCTGTATGCTTCGCTTCTCTGCATAGGTTTAAAAATTACATGTGGTATCAAAGCTCGATTTTGGCATTAGAGGGACGCCTTTGCTACTAAGGATTCGGCACAGTTGACAAATCTCAGGTTTGTGATAAACTTGGGTTCAGTGGGAGCTTTGCAGTGTTGATTTGTACATTGAAAGATAATGGTGAGCAATTCAAGAATCAAGATCGAGAAATTTAACAGCCAGAATTTCGAGCTATGGAAGCTCAAAATGGAGGATCTTCTGGTAGATTGGGAACAGTGGATTGTTGTGGATCCGGGTACGAAACCCACTGCAATGTCACAAGATGATTGGGATAAATTAGAAAGAAGGGAAAGGAGTAAAATACTATTGTGATTATCAAACTCTGTGTTTTTGAGCGTATCTGGTGAAGATAGTGTAGTAAAGCTATGGTAAAAACTAGGGAGTTTGTATCAATCAAAATCCCTTGTGAACAAGTTGTTTCACCTTGGAATGGATGACAATGACACTGTAACAGAGCATTTGAATGTATACAATAATATGGTAATTCAAGTAACCTCTGTTGGTATTAAAATGACTGAAAAAGATAAAACTATTACATTATTGTGTTCTTTGTTGGATTTCTGGGACAACCTAATTGTTGCAATAGGTAGTTCTAGCCAGGTGACCTTAAAATTTGATGAAATTGTATCATCCCTACTATCAGAAGAGATGAGGTGGAAAACCATGGATAATCATAACATGGATTCCTTGTCTATGAGAGATCGCCCCCAAGAGAGAAACAAAAATAAAGGATCCGAGGGGAGATCTAAATCTAAGGGTAGATCTAAATCCCTCGGAAAAGGAATAAGGAAGTGTTGGAAATGCCGTAAAGTTGGGCACTATAAAAAGGATTGAAGATCTAAGAATGTTGAGAAAGAAAAGGGATATGAGGATTACCCTTCCATAGAGGCAAAGAACTCCTCAAAAGAAGGAGGGGGCGTGTACCTAGCTTCCATGGGTAATAATTCAAAATATGATATATGATCGATTCGCTCAGGTGTGTCATGTCATATGACCCCTCATAGGGAGTGGTTCTGTGAATATGAAAAGTACAATGGAGGAGATGTGTACTTGGGAGATGATTCACAAGCCAATATCATTGGACATGGTAGAGTCAAGCTAAAACTAAAGGATGGAAGGATTAGAACTCTTCCTGGAGTGCTACACATTCCAAATCTAGCAAGAAATTTGATATATGTCGAAAAGATGAATGTTATAGGTGTAAAGACTGTGTGTGGAGATGGCGGTTGTGAAATGGTTTGAGGATAAATGGTATTGATGAGGAGATTTCGGTATGGAAATCTATACAAACTATTGGGAAAAACCATCATTGATGAATGTAACAATTTTTTTGTGCTGGATGAAGGAGGTAAAGATGACAAAACCCTGACTGCATCAGGAGGAAAGACAATGTTATGGCATCAAAGATTGGGGCATATCATAGAAAAGGGACTTCAAGATTTACAAGGTAAATATATGGTTAAAGGTATGATTGATTGCACTCTGGATTTTGATTTGTGTGAACATTGCATATATGGAAAACAAAATCGAGTAAGATTTGCATCTGGTGCTAAAAAAAAAAGGAAATCTAGAATTAATACAGAGTGATGTGTTTGGACATGTTCCTATTCCATCATTAGGAAAATCTGTGTATTATGTTTCATTTATAGATGACATCTCAAGGAACATATGGATTTATTTCCTTCGAAAGAAATATGAAGTATTTTCCAAGTTTAAAGAATTTAAGGCTCTTGTAGAAAATCAGTCAGAAAATAAAATAAAGGTGTTGAGGACAGATAATGGTGGAGAGTTTTGTGGGAATGAATTCGAGGACTTTTGTAAGAAGTGTGATATAGCAAGGAAAAATACTACTCCATACACACCTCAACAGAATGGAGTTGCTGAGAGGATGAGTAGGACGTTGATGGAAAAGGAAAGGAGCATTCTAAGCAGTGTTGGGATAGGACAAGAATTCTGGGCAGAAGCAGTGGAGACAGCATGCTACTTGGTAAACCGATCACCCACATCAGTATTGACTGATAAAACTACACAAGAGGTATGGACTGGTAAGAAACCCTCTATTAAGCATCTGAAATTTTTTGGTTGTGATGCTTATGTACATGTTCCAAAGGAGAAAAGGAGCAAGTTGGATAACAAAGCTGAGAAGTGTATCTTTATTGGCTATAAAGATGGTATGAAAGGGTATAAGATTTTGAATCCCATAACTAAGAATACTATTTGTATTTGAGATGTTGTGTTTCGAGAGGTCAAAGAAGTCCCTAGATAGGAAGTGAATCTAATGGAAAAGGAACCAGAGAAAAAAAGGTTTAAGTTAGAAGGTGAAGAATCTGACTCAATAGAAGAAGTGGAATAAGAAGAAGAAGAACCTCATACTCCAATTTTGAGGAGATCATCTAGAGAAATAAGGAAACCAAAAAGGTATTCCCCTCCTTATTTTTGCTCTCATTTTGCTATGTCTATCACTGATGATGATCCTAGAAATGTGAAGGAAGCTATTAATTCAAAGGATAGTGATCTGTGGAAAAAGGGCATTGATGAAGAAATGGATTCCTTGGACAAAAATGAAGCTTGGAATCTAGTCGAGTCACCAACTAGGAGAGAAACCATTGGGAGCAAATGGCTATTTAAAAATAAGTTGAATGCAAAAGGTAAAGTGGATAAGTATAAAGCCCACTTGGTAGAAAAGGGATATCCTCAGGTAAAGGGTATTGATTTTGGTGAAATATTTTCTCCAGTTGCAAAATTAACTTCTATTAGATTTATTCTTTCCATTGTTGTTGCTTTTGATCTTGAAGTAGAGCAGATGGATGTGAAGACAACGTTCTTACATGGGGATATGGAAGAAGAAATATACATGAAACAACCAAAAGGTTTCATAGTAAAGGGAAAGAATGAGTTGGTATGTAAACTAAAGAAGTCCCTTTATGGTCTAAAGCAATCTCCAAGGATGTGGTACCAAACGTTTGACACATACATACTTGGATTGGGGTTTGTGAGAAGCAAAGCTGATCACTGTGTATATTCCAAATAGGTTGGTGATCACTTCATTAACATATTTATGTATGTTGATGACATGTTGTTGATCAGAAACAACAAAGATGTTATAAAGGAGGTGAAGTCTCAACTGTCCTCCAAGTTTGATATGAAATATCTCGGTGCTGTAAACTTCATTCTGGGAATAGAGATAAGAAGAGATCGTGCAAACAAAATGATTAGTTTAAATCAAAGAAAATATGTTGAGATAGTACTACAGATATTTAACATGCAGGAAAGTAAGTCGGTCAAGGTTCTTATTCCTGTAGGTGTAAATTTATCTGTAGAGCAGTGTCCCAAGACATAGGAAGAAGAAGAAGACATGTCATGGGTTCCATATACCAGTGCAGTTGGTAGTTTGATGTATGCAATGGTATGTACAAGACCATACATTTCTCATGCAGTGGGAGTTTTGAGCAGATATATGTCAAAACCAAAAAAGGAGGATTGGACAACTGTAAAGAGGGTCTTCAAATATTTATGTGGCACCACAGATTATGCAATCTGCTACCAAAAAAGACCTAGACCATACAAAGTAATAAATGTACATGGATTTGGTTATGCAGACTGGGCTGGAGACCCTGATCATAGAATATCTAAAAGTGGGTATTTGTTTAACCTATTTAGAAGAGCTATCAGTTGGATGAGAAAGAGACAAGTTGTAGTTGCACTCTCAACTATGGAAGCTGAATACATGGCAGCCACTCATGCAAGCAAAGAAGTTGTCTGGTTGCAAAGATTGTGTTTAGGTATTGGGTTTGTACAGAAAAATGTAAGGTTAGATTGTGATAGCCAAAGTGCAATCTTCCTGGAAAATAACCCTTCTTATCATGCTAAGACAAAGCATATTGATGTGCAATATCACTTTGTGAGAGATATGGTTGAAGACAAGAAGGTGCTGCTGGAGAAGGTTGACACTATGGAAAATGTTGCAAACTCATTAACAAATTCTGTTAGTATAGAGAAGTTCTCTTGGTGTATAGAATCTATGGGCATTGATGCCCTGAACCTGTGAATTTTTGAGTACATGACTCATTGCTATGCAAAGGAAAAAACAACTGGGAGAATGTTGGGTATATGTTATATTCTTTGCATGTGCGTATGGAGGGGAGGTGTGCATGTCAACATTGCAGCTCGGTGGGTATATGTTATATTCTTTGCATGTGCGTATTTATAGATTTTATTTCTATTTTAGCTGTTTGTCGCTATTTTTAGAATTTGTCTAAAAATATGTAACTTAATCATGGTTAAGGGATTGGAGTCTTTTTCTAATCCAGGTTAACGGGTTAGGGTATTTGGATGTTTCAGAATACCTATATTTTGTATTTTGAGGATTTATAATGTAATGAATAGAATATAGGAGGTGTGGCTCCAAGGTTTTCTGGTTTTTCCCAGTTAAGGGTTTCCAGTGTAAATCTCTGTGTTTATGTGTGAATGATGTGTTGTGATCTCTATTTTCCTTAAAAGAATCTGTATGCTTTGCTTCTCTGCACAGGTTTAAATATATGTGTTTATGGATCATCTTTCTCTTCACAGTCTACACAAAAAAATTATTCTCACTCCACTTATGGCCCTGTTGCAGCTGCAACTTTTTTCCCAAATTTTCTAAAAGAATTTGGACCCTCATTTTAATTTTATCTTACATGGATTTGTTTTGGATTGCTGAACTTTGTTGAATTGAGATAAATTGTTTAACATTTTCGAAGGTGAATGACTATCTTTGATTGACTTAAACTGAAATTTTGGTTCGTTGATATTTTCCTTTTCCACTGTCGGAAGTCATTTGAACAAAGAATTGGGGCCATAGTTCTCTACATAGCCACCGTTGTGGAAGCTAAACGCTGGTTTCGATGGTTAGCTCTTATATTTTTTGATGATGTGGTTTTGAATTTGCGATATTGTTGTTTTTTTCACTCTCAGAATGGTTTATGACTTTAATCAGAAGTTGTAGTCCTTATGTCATCTGTTGTTGTGGCTCCTCAGCAGACTAACCATCTGAGGTATAGTTGTTTCATTTACTGATGTTTTGTTACAATCTTCACCGATGTTTTCAATTTCTACGGGACCCTTAGTCCATGTGATTTCCGTCGTTGCGGCTCTTTGCCGAACTAATCACCCGATGTTGTAGTCGTTCCAATGTCTAATGCTGCAGTTTTTAATGTTTTATTTCGCCGACATTACGGATACTAGATTTTTTCCATCCTCATTGAACTGATCCTCCAATGCTTAGTGTTTTTTGCTTCTGACTGTCGGTAGTTTTTTCCCACCTTTTGTTGTGCTCTCACTATATTTTATGGGATGGCGGATTTTTCCCATGGGTGTTGGTCGAGTCAAGGTTTTTGAGATGAACAACGCAGTTTGGGGGTTTGGTGTTTTGAGGAATGGTGGTTACTTTGTCATTCTTCATGCTTTCATTAGAGGATGTCGAATTGGTCCACATGCAGCCTGGACTGAGATAAAAGTCTACTTTTTGGACTTGTGTTTTTAGTTTGGACAGTGGATTTATAGGTTTTTCAGGCCTGGCTTGTAGGATTATCTTTGCCTTATCTTTTCATACTTTAGATTTTTTTATAGTTCATTTCACAGAATGCATGTATTGATACAATTTGTGTTACTTTGTCAAATGCTAAGTGATTTAAGGACTAGTTATTCATGACAGGGTTATTGCTGCTGTAGAGAAGACATGTCTAGAAGACAAAAGAGAAAGAAAATGTAGACGCAGAGATGATGATAAAGAAGAAGAAAGTAAGTTCTAAGATCAACAGGATCTAGCAAGGGACCAACGAATTACTGAGCATAATAAATAGAAGCAGAGGCCCAAGCTTGGAAAAGTTCGTCAGTTACCAAGCTGGACCCTTTTCATAAAAGTGCTTTTAAATCGTAAATTTGAAGTGTAACATTTGTATGAATCATGAGCACTCACAAAAGGACAAAAGTGTGAGATTAAATGTCTAGGGGAGCCCAAGAGTTTTGGTTGTTGTATAACTATAGGAGAATTAGACAGAATAAAAGAATTTTGCCTTTGAGACTTGTGAGAACCTGTTGTAAGAAGAACTATTTCCTTAATAAGAATTACGATTTTCATGTTGGAGAAAGCTTGGTGGAACTTTTCAAATGTTGTGCCATGGATGTGTTGAATGTGAACTATTTCGTTTTGAGCTTTGTGTCCATTAACTATGAGATCGTTCTAACTCTTTGAACCTATGTTCTTGTATGAATGCTCTCTATTTTATTCTATGAAATTTCCACTATGAGTAATGAATGTTGTTCATAAATAATTAGCTATCTAGTTGTTCATATATCTATAAATGTTCATGTATTCTGAAATAAGTAACATCTACCTATGGTTTTTCTTAATGCCTGCACAAAACACATTACTCATTGATGAATGATAATCTTGCTCCCTAGGGATAGGTTAGATAGTTAGTTTTAAGTTCTTGATGTGTGTGATTTAGATGCGAGTGAGTTAAGATGAGAGGTAAGAACCTGCGCATCACATTGTGACTGCTCCTCATATTCTCTATCAATTTGCATTCTTAGATAGGCACTTGCATCTCATACTTAAACATAAAAAACTAAAACATACACGGTGGATTGGGACGCAACCGAAAAAACCTTTTATTTTTGGTTGCTTTGACCTACGGTAGTCGGACCGTAAACTGGATGGATTCCCCATACCAAATAGTAATGGGCTAGTTGGGAACGTTTACTGGGTAGAATCCCTTGTTGTTGTTTCCTGCGATTTTCCAGGCCTCAACAATTTTTGGCGCTAGAAGGAGGGTATTCAGTGCATGGCTGGCCAAGGAAACTCATTTCCTCGAAATTGCTCAACCGGTAATAGTTCTGATAGCAGTTTGTTTTTCAATCCAATTTTTGAAGAGAAAGGTAAAGAGCATTTGTATTTTGTCGATAATGAAGTAGTTAATGATCTAAGAAGACATACTAGGGCATATGTGAAGAATATTGAAGGATTACCAATTATTCCTGTCTTACCCAGAAGAGAATATAAGAAGAAAGACCTCCCTATATTGGAAGACGCAGTATTGGTTGGAGATTTTGAAGAACTTGTAGAGATAGCCTTACAGGAAGTTGTTTAGCCTCTGAGTCAGTTGGGCCCAGATACACCTTACAGTTCACTTGTTCAAACCCCTGTTCATTCACCACCTCATTCTCCACCTAGACTCATGGAAAACGCAAATCAGCCACCCAACCCACCAAATCCGCCACCTGCTTGGAATGCTAGGTCACCTCTAAACCTAGCACCTCCTTTGCATGGTTTACCTCAGGATTTTGAGAAAATGTTGCCCAAGTTTGACCCAAGTGAAAATATTTTGGTAGATGACCATTTGCAAAGATTTTACTTGGCCATAGAAGGACTAAGAGTGGGAGAACATGAAGATGTAGTCTGCATATTATGTCCACATACCCTTAAAGGAGCAGCAACCTCATGGTATTTTTCTCTGTCTACAAATTCAATCCCAGACTGGGACAAACTTGAAAGGATATTCAGAAATAAATATGTAGCCCAGAAAACTCATGCAGACCTAATGAAAGGATTATGTGCTTTGAAGAAAGAAAGAAAAGTGAAAGTTCATAGTTTCACCCAAAGGTTTGCTGCTTATCTTAAGAATTTTTCTGCAACGGATAAGCCTTCTGATAAAGTTCTGATTGAATACTATACTTTATCTTTAAGGCCTGATTTGGTCATGTTTTCCAAGGTCAAAGTCAAACCTACGTTATCCGAAACTTATGAAGAAGATGAGAGAGTAGAATCTGAAAGAGAGAGCATAGAAGAGTATCCTAAGCAGTTGAGAGAAAAAAAAATTGGTAAGAAAGCCTTATTATTTACTAAGACTAAGGAGGAGTAGTCGTATGACATTGAAGGAATGGTGAAAATGATGCAGAAATTATCTAACAAAATAATAGATTTGGAAAAAGAAAAAGAGGCTCAGAAATCTTATAATCCTTACTACAAGAGGATAGTAGACAACAATCAATCTAAACCTCCTCCACACAGTCCTCCATCAATGAACTTAACAGAGGTAGGTATGGATAACTTTTGCACCTTTCATCAACAGCCCCGTTCTGGAAAAAAATTGCCCTCAATGGATCAATTCAATGACATTAGTAATGAATCAGCTGTTGGACTCTAAAATAACATAAGCTGATGATGAGGAAGAAAAGGGTAATAAATCCAAAGAAAAATAAGAGGATGATGCTCCAGTTTTATGGGAATGTGTCTCACTTTTTGATACAGAATATGAAGGTACTCTGAAACATGAGGAGATATTAGAAACAAACATGACAACAAGAAGTCAAGGTATGTTAAATAAAGACAAATCAGTAATCCCGAAAATTAAGAGACTTCAAAAGAACATAAAGAAAATTCAGAAGAGCACCACAACTAATAAATTACCTGAATTGACCATTACAAGTCAGGATCCAAAGCAAATCAACATGCCTATTAAGCCCATTAAGGAGAAGAATAATGATGTAAAAAAGAATCTCAAAGAACATAAGATGGAGTATGACATTGTGGAAGATATTAAAAGGGCTAAGGCAAATATCTCACTATTTGAAATGTGTAATATGCCTCAGTAGAAAGAAATATTGTTAAAAGCACTTGAAACACCTGAAGAAAAGCTTCCCACCGACAATCAACCCCAAGAAGAAGAAATTGGTGAAGCAAATGTGGGAGGTAAGCCTAAATGGAAAACCCCACCATTTCTCCTGACCTTTGAAATTTTCAACCATAACATGCACAACTGTTTGGTAGACTCGGGGGCATTAGTCAATGTTATGCCACTTTTAGTTTGCAAAAAGATAAATAGACATCCTAAACCATCTACCCGGCAGGTTATTAAGTTAGATAGAACAAATGGGAAGGTAATTGGGGAAATGGAGGATGTTCTGATTCGATTATCTTCAAATGAAAAGGTATGTCAGTTCATCGATATTGTAGTAGCAAACATACCTGAGGCTTATGGACTTGTTTTGAGTCGGGATTGGTCAGCAAAGCTAAATGGATATTTTGCCTCTGATTGGTCACATTTTTGGTTGCCTTATAAGGGAAGCCCCAATCAAATTAAATTATTAAGAGAGCCCCACATGAAGCACAATGTTACTCAGTTGGAGGGTAAGAATGAACCAGTGAATTTTGTTTTGGGGAATTACTTCATTGAACTAGAACAGGGAAACTACCAAGGGGAAGAAGCCAGTGGTACACCAGAGACACAGCCCGATCTCCTTCAATTTTCAAGGGCTGATGAATTTGACTGTAAAATAGTACACTTATTTTTAGATGTAGTTGTTGATTCAAGTATAGTAGAAGTAAATAGTTTTTGGACACTTTTCTTTGATGGATCTAAAACGTTGGAAGGATTAGGAGCTGGCTGCGTCCTGATTGATACAAAGAAAAATAAACACTTTCTTTCATGTAGATTAGAGTTTGAATGTACCAGTAACACAACCGAATATGAAGCTTTAGTTCAGGGACTAAGAAAAGCAATTGAATTTAAAGTAGAAAATCTGAAAGTGTATGGGGATTCTGAAATAATTGTAAAGCAAATTCAGAAACAAATACATTGTATCTCCCCTCATTTAAAATCTTATCAGAATGAAGTGTGGGATTTGCTGACAAATTTTTTTGCATTTAATATTGCATCTATTCCTAGACTTAAGAATGCAGTGGCTAACTTGTTAGCTACCTCAGCTGCAAGGCTTGTACCTACAAATAACAAGTGTTCTATTGAATTACTTTTTAGGCCTTTGGTTTCGGACATGATTACTAATCTATAAGTTTTTGATGATGATCAACAAATCTTAGAATGTTTGATGAATGATGAAACTTTCAAAGGGGCAATTATCAATGACAAAGAACATCAAGCTGAGTTAAAATTTTGCAACTTCATTTCCAAAGGGGTCAGAACCTTACAGAGGATGTTTGATTTAGACAAAAAATTCAGAAGACCAACAAATGTCAAGACTCATACCTCATCTTTGCAATTCAAGCTGATAAATCTGGGAACTGAAGTTAAACCCAAATATGTAAATTTGGGAAAGTGTTACTCTCCAGGTGAAAGAAATAAGTTCATTAGTTTGTTCAAACAATACAAAGATGTATTTGCTTGGACATACAAAGAACTTAAAACATATGAAACCAAGATTATACAACACATCATTCCTATTAGATCTAGAGTCAAGACTTATCACCAACCTTTGAGGAAGATGCATCCAAAATTGGAGCCGTTAATTCAGAATGAAATAAAAAAATTATTGGATGCCAAAATTATATTCAAAGTCAGACACTCGGAATGGGTTTCAAATTTGGTACCAGTAAGGAAGAAATCTGGAGAAATCCGGCTATGTGTGGATTTCAAAAACCTAAATCGTGCTTCAGACAAAGACAACTATCCAGTCCCACCCATGGAACATATATTGTAGATGATTTTAGGTTTTGAGTTATTTTCATTATTAGATGGATTCTATGGCTACAATAAAGTGTTAGTAACTGAAGAAGACAAACTTAAAACTACTTTCAGAACAAAATGGGGAACTTTTGCTTACAGAAGGATTCCCTTTGGACTCATCAACGCTGGAGATACTTTCCATAGGGCTATGGATATAGATTTTCATGGTCTAATTGGCTGTAGTGTTGTAGTATATCTCGATGATGTCACGATATTTTCAAAGAAGAGAGAAGAACACGCATTCCATCTAAAACAAATTTTCAAGTGTTATGAAAAATATGGCATCTCACTGAATCTAAGGAAATGTGTGCTTGTTTTTATAGAAGGAAAGCTATTGGGTCACATGGTGTCTAAAAAGGGGATCTCAACAGACCCAGAAAGGATCAAATCCATCGAACGGATACCCTTACCCCATAATAAAAATGGTATGTAATCATTCATGGGGACAATAAATTTCATGCGAAGGTTTGTGCCAGATTTCGCTCAAATTGTTAAACCTTTGTAGCAAATGGTGAAACAAAGTGTACAATTAAAATGGAATGATGTAGAGAAGAATGTGTTCAATAAAATAAAGACATCTATTGCTCATGCACCCTCTCTCAAAAGTCCAAAATTTGAGAAGGATTTTATTTTGTACACTTTCGCATCTGACGATTCATTAGCAGCAGTGCTTACTCAAAAGGAAGATGGGGGAGATGAGTACCCCATATCATTTATGAGCACTGGTCTGTAGGGGGGTGAATTGAATTACCTAGATGTGGATAAATAAGATTATGCAGTCTTCAAAGCGATAAAACAATTTAGGTTGTACATACTTAAGAACCGGACAAAGGTAATAGTTCTAGACCCAGCTGTAAGGTCTCTTTTCATACAAAAGGAGTTAGGAGAAAGAAGAGGCAACTGGGTAACAGCTTTTCAAGAATATGACCTTGAATTCAAATCAGCGTCCATATTTAAAGGGAAAGGATTGTGAAAATTAATGGCTGAAGGTAAAAAAAATGGAGAATGATTGGGAAAATGAAGCTGAATTACATATGATGGATGTATGTCCTCTTTTCACAGCTCCAGATTCCTGGTACCGAGACCTTGTTGATTACCTTCAGGAAGGATTGTTGCCATAACATTGGAATTCCAACCAGTGAAGAGTGTTGTGCCTTAAATAAGCTATGTATCAGATCATTGATGGAATTTTATTCAGGAACAATTTTGATGGAGTCCTTCTCAGATGCTTAGAGAAAGAAGATGCAAAAAGGGTCATAACAGAGTTACATGATGGTCCTACTGGAGGTCATTTTTTTGGAGATACGATAGCTCACAAGATTCTCAGAGCCGGATACTATTGGCCCACATTGTTCAAGGATGCGCATGCCCATGTTAGAAAGTGTGATATCTGACAGAGATGTGGGGGAAGACAAGCCAAAGAAGTAGGACCATTGAAGCCTGTGATGATAACAGAACCATTTGAGCAGTGGAGGACTGATATCATTGGAGAAATAAAACCAAATTCTTCCTTGTAGCACAAATATATTTTAACGTCAACTGACTACTTCACTATATGGGTCGAGGCCATTCCATTACGTAAAGTCAATGAAGATGCAGTCATGGATTTCTTGCAAGATCATATTATGACCAGGTTTGGGGTTCCAATTTCCATTGTTTTTTATAATGCTACTTATTTTTCTTCTATTAGATTAATTGCATTTGCTCATGAAAGAGGAATTAAGTTTCATTATTCTGCGAACTATTACCCACAAGGAAATGGTTTGGAAGAATCTACCAACAAGAATCTGATTAGGATCTTAAAAAAGACTGTGATAGAAAACCAGAGAAGTTGGCATTTAGCATTACCGAATTCTCTTTGAGCTGATAGGGTCACACCCAAGAATTCCTTAGGTGTGTCACTGTATACCCTTGTTTATGGAAAAGAGCCTATACTTTCTCCTAACATTATGCTACCATCTTCCTTGATAGCTCAAGAGTCTAGAGGAACAGATAACGAAATCCTGCAAATTAGAACCTATAATCTTTTCAAGGCAGAAGAGTCTAGGTCCAAGTCCAAAGAACGTTTTAAGAAACAACAGGAAGTAGTGAAAAGGTGGTTTGATAAGCACAAAGCTAGAAAAAAGGAATTTGAAGTGGGAGACCTGGTTCTTAAGTGGGATCACCCGCATGATGAAAAGGGGAAACACACGAAGTTTCAACAGTAATGGGTAGGCCCTTTTCAGATTGCAGTAAAACTTGGCCCCTCAACCTACAAATCGCAATATTTACAAGGGTGGAAAGAGAATTTACTAGTAAATGGTTTAGTTCTCAAACCTTATTTTTCCTAATTTTTGTTTTTGTTTTTTACATAAATAAACTGATTTTTTTGTATGTTTGATTTATTTTATTTCTATTTGTTTTTAGTTTAGATTTTGATTGATTTCAATAAAAGAGGCAAACATTTGGTTGCATGGAGAGCATCAGAATTCTGGATTAACTAAAATCCTTGATTATAAGACTGTGTACTATTGTTTTATCTGAAAGAATTTATTCTAGTTTAACAGTTTTCCTGAATGGCTATGAACACAATAAAGTCCTACTTAATCCTTGTAAAATAAATTAGGATCAAAAGGTCTGGAATACTATTTCGAGGCTCCATCCAGCTCACATTTAAAAATTTCCTAGGGAGTGACAAAAAAATACCCATGGAAAGGAAGCAAGGTAAACAGTGTATTATATATAAATGATCCAATGCCAAGAATTGAAAGCCAAAAAGGAGAATAAGAGTCAAAACCTCCTAAGAAAGCAATATGTATCAAAACAAAGTACTAAACTATATGAGTACAAAATTGCCAAAATTTCTTCTCCATCCATGAGCTGAAAATTAAATATATCTCTCACATAAAGGGACACTATGGATAGAGGATCCTAAATAAAAATTCAGAAAGAAAGGCATGCAGGAGGACTCAAATGAAAGGACAAAAGTCCAAAAGCACAAAAAGTGCAAAATGGCATGGGAATGAGGAACAAATGAATATGTATGTTTACCATATGTTACAATCCTATGGTGTCCAAGCTGAAAACTACCCGAAGGCAGAGGTAAAAAATTAAACTCATATTCCTAGCCTCAAAAGAGTTATCTTGACTTTGAAATCTTTGTTTCCATTTTCGTAAATTGCACTATCATCAATAATTAAAAGTACATACAGTTGCCATTTGGGAAATCCAGACATCTAGAAGAATTCAACATATTGGTTTTATCGTCAAACAGTCTGTTACTTAAGGAATAAATTGTCCAGAGATCTAGGTTCACTAGGTAGTCGCCAATTGTTGCAGCTGCAATGTTTTTCCCAAATTTTCTAAAAAAATTTGGACCCTCCTTTTAATTTTATCTTGCATGGATTTGTTTTGGATTGCTAAACTTTGTTGAATTGAGATAAATTGTTTAACATTTTTTAATGTGAATAACTATCTTTGATTGAATTAAACTGAAGTTTTGGTTTGTTGATATTTTCCTTTTCCACTATCGGAAGTCATTTGAACAAAGAATCGGCGCCATAGTTCTCTACGTAGCCGCCGTTGCGGAAGCTAAACGCTGGTTCTGACGGTTACCTCTTATCTTTTCCGATGACATGGTTTTGACTTTGTGATATTGTTGTTTTTTTTGCTCTTGGTACGGTTTATGACTTTAATCGGAATCCGTAGTCCTTATGTCATCCACTGTTGCAGCTCCTCAGCAGACTAACCATCTGAGGTATAGTTGTTCCATTTTTCAATGTTTTGTTACGATCCTTGTCGATGTTTTCGATATCTGCAAGACCCTTAGTCCATGTGATTTCTTCCATTATGGCTCTTTGCCAAACTAATCACCCGATGCTGTAGTCGTTCTAATGTACGATGCTGCAGTTTTTAATGTTTTATTTCACCGACTTTACGGAGACCAGAGTTTGTCTGTCACCCGCCGTTTTGGCTCCTTATTGAATTGATCCTCCGATGCTTAGTGTTTTTTGCTTTTGACTCTCATTAGGTTTTTCCCACTGTTTTTTGTCCTATCACTCTATTTTATGGGATGACAGAGTTCTCCCATGGGCGCTAGTTGAGTAAAGGTTTCTGAGATGAAGAGCGCAGTTTGGGGGTTTGGTGTTTTGAGGAATGGTTGTTACTTTGTCATTCTTCATGCTTTCATTGGAGGATGTTAAATTGGTCCACATGTGGCCTGGACTGAGATAAAAGTCTATTTTTTGGACTTGTGTTTTTAGTTCGGACAGTGGATTTAGAGGTTTTTCAGGCCCAACTTGTAGGACTCTCTTTGCCTTATCTTTTCATAATTTAGATTTGTTTATAATTCATTTCACATAATGCATGTATTGATACAATTTGTGTTACTTTGTCAAACACTAAGTGATTTAAGGACTGGTTATTCATGACAAGGTTATTGCTGCTATAGAGAAGACATATCTAGAAGACAAAAGAGAAAGAAAATGCAGAAGCAGAGATGAGGATAGAGAAGAAGAAAGTTAGGTCTAATCTCAACAGGATCTAGCAAGGTACCAATGGATTACTGAGCATAATAAATAGAAGCAAAGGCCTAGGCTTGGAAAAGTTCGTCAGTTACCAAGCTGGTCTGTTTTCATAAAAGTGCTTTTAAATCGTAAATCTGAAATGTAACGTTTGTATGAATCATGAGCACTCACAAAAGGACAAAAGTGTGAGATTAAACGGCTGGGGGAGCCTAAAGGTTACCGAGGGGTAGCCCAAGAATTTTGCTTGTAGTATAAGTATAGGAGTATTAGATAGAATAAAGGAATTTTTCCTTTGAGACTTGTGAGAACCTATTGTAAGAAGAACTATTTCCTTTTGCAATAAGAATTACAATTTTCCTATTGGAGAATGCTTGGTGAAACTTTTCAAATGCTATGCCATGGATGTGTTGAATGTGAACTATTTCATTTTCAGCTTTGTGTCTATTAACTATGAGATCGTTCTAACTCTTTGAACCTATGTTCTTGTATGAATGCTCTCTAGTTTATTCTATGAAACTTCCACTATGAGTAATGAATGTTGTTCATAAACAATTAGCTATCCAGTTGTTCATATATCTATAAATGTTCATGTATTGTGAAATAAGTAACAGCTACCTATGATTTTTCTTAGTGCATGCGTAAAACACATTACTCATTGATGAATGATAATATTTCTCCCTAGGGATAGGTTAGATAGTTAGTTTTAAGCTCTTGCTGTGTGTGATTTAGATGCGAGTGAGTTAAGATGAGAGGTAAGAACCTGCACATCACATTGTGACCGCTCTTCGTATTCTCTATCAATTTACATTCTTATATAGGCACTTGCATCTCATACTTAAACATAAAAAACTAAAACATACACGGTGGACCGAGCCGCAACCGGTAAAACCTTTTTTTTTTGTTACTTTGACCTACGGTAGCCAGACCGTAAACCAGACGGATTCCCCATACCAAATAGTAATGGGCTAGTTGGGAACGTTTACTAGGGAGAATCCCTTGCTGTTGTTGCCTGCAACTTTCCAGGCATCAATAATTTTTGGTGCTAGAAGGAGGGTCGCCAGTGCATGGCTGGCCGAGGAAAATCATTTCCTCGAAATTACTCAGCCGGTAACAGTACTAATAGTAGTTTGTTTCCCAATCCAATTTCTAAAGAGAAAGGTAAAGAGAATCGGTATTCTATTGATAACGAAGTAGTTAATAATATAATAATACATACTAGGGCATATGTGAAGAAGATTGGAGGATTACCAATTATTCATGTCTTACCCAGAAGAGAATATAAGAAGAAAGACTGCCCTATATTGGAAGACATAGTATTGGTTGGAGATTTTGAAGAACTTGTAGAGACACCCTTACAAGAAGTTGTTCAACCTCTGATTTAGTTGGGCCCAGATACACCTTATGGTTCACTTGTTCAAACCCCTATTCATTCACCACCTCATTCTCCACCCAAACTCATGGAAAACACAAATCAGCCACCCAACCCACCAAATCCGCCATCTGCTTGGAAGGCTAGGTCACCTCTAAACCTAGAACCTCCTTTGCGAGTGATTTAAGACGAGAGGTAAGAACCTGCACATCACATTATGACCGCTCCTCATATTCTCTATCAATTTTCATTCTTAGATAGGCACTTGCATCTCATACTTAAACATAAAAAACAAAAACATACATGGTGGACCAGGCCGCAACCGGTAAAACCTTTTATTTTTTGTTACTTTGACCTACAATAGTCGGACCGTAAACTAGACGGATTCCCCATACCAAACAGTAATGGGCTAGTTGGGAATGTTTACTGGGGAGAATCCCTTGCTGTTGTTCCCTGTGATTTTCGAGGCCTCAACAGGCCCTTACTATACTTTCTGTCACAATTGAAACATAGTCATTTTTATCTTCTTTCGTCCATTTGTTGAGTCATAAACCCTCTGTGTTGAGTGAGGTTGGTGAAGGAAACATTTCCCTCTATATAGGTGTTAGTAGAAACCTTTCTAGTAGCAATGTTATTACTTTCAACTTTTCTTGCCAAACTAAAAACATTCTCTAATGATTTAGGTTCAAAGAGATGTGCATCATGTTGAATGGTCTCCTTTAAAGTGTCTATAAATAGATCCAACAAATTATACTTTGGAATGTTCTTCTCAATAAGACTCAAATTTTAAAACTTCTTAATGTTATGTATAACTAGACCTTTTTAATTAATATTTATCAATTGGACAGATAAGGTGTTGCTCTTAATATCCCCATAATATGCTATCAATTCATTTGTAAATATAAACCAAGGTAAAATAGAATCATTTTTGTAGTCACAAAGCCTTTCATACTAGAAAAATTGATTAAGTTCTAACTACAAGGGTGCAATAGTTATCTTTTGTAAAGTTAGCACTTGTTGTATATCAAAGAATTTCTCCATTTGGAATATTCATGTTATTGGATCATTGCCATCAAAATTTCTCTTATTAATATTGGGAATGAAGTAGTTCCTTGGTCCTATTGACCCCACGATGACGTGATAAATAATAAAATGATGGGAACTTGAACCTCTTTCTCTCTAACTATTTTTCAATTTTCTCAATGCGTGACTAGGAAAAGACCCTTTTTTCTCCTTATCCTTTTCATGGGGATATGAATTATGAGGAAAGAGATGCCTCATCTCATTCCCCATATTAACCCCTTCATACCTTTGAGGTTATTTTGGATATCCTCTTTGAGTATTTGAAATTCATCCTTAGTTACAATGTTCATGATGTACACATGTCTTAGCATTGTATTTTCCATGTTCTACTCTTTCAATAATCTTGGACACCCTAAAGTCTACATCATCATGGTCGTCTTGTGTCACAAATGAGATTTCAGAAGGTTTATTAGGCATAGTAATTTTTTCTCTAGATATTTCCATGTGATCCCATTGATATTTACTACAGTCATTCATATTTAATCTTTATTGCACCTTTTAGATCACCCAAAATATATATTCCAATCAAATGTTATGTAAGTTTCAAGGCTATTTTGTTGGGCAACCTTTCTCTTGAATTATCTATAAACATTTGGCTCCTCTAATTCTGAAATTCCATCCTATAATAATAGTCCAATATATCTTATCTTTAATGCCACAAGTTTGACCCAATTTTGATGTACCAAGAGCGAGTTATGGTAACTTTCCCAAAACTTTTTATTTTTGTCCCTTTAAAATGAGTGAACTTGTATAGACTGACACGTGTTTGGTTTTCTATTCTTATTTTCATTTTTTACCAAAAACGCTATGTTTTGTCTTTATTCTGATGCAATAGGTGCCACTCAATTTTGATCTTACAAGATATAACAGTTTTACCCAGAACACCTATTTGAGACTGGTTTTTGGACTAGTCAAAAGCCTTATCTTCCATTAATTATAACTCCAAGCTTATAATGAACTAGGACCTGAAATTATCACATATATTTTTCTATGCATTTTGAGGCTCCTAAAATTTTCTCTATCTAAGACATCCCCAAAAAATATATATATAGTGAAAATGGCTCTAATACTAAATGTTATGCTCCGCATTCCCAAAATAGCATAAAATAGAAATAAACGATAACATCCAACGCCTTGATAACATAATAAAGAGATGAATAAGAAGCCTCTTCAAGGAGATAACCTCCTTATACAATGTATCAAATAGACAAGAAAGATGAGATTATCCTAAAAATAGGTCTTCTTGGTAAATATATAGGAGATCAAGGGTACAACTCTAACTCTAGCCAGTTATACAATTACATTTAAGGTCCTAGCCAACAAATAAAGAAAATAATAGAAAATGTCACAATATATAGGGCTTAACATCATATTGCTTGAATAAATGAAAACTATTATAAATAGTATAAATTCAAGTCTTTTAGTGTTTAATAGATCTATAGTTAATATGGATCTTTGCTATTTTATTGTTAGATTTTTATCATTTAAGGAATATGATCTTAGGATCTTATATGAGAGAATAACATGCATAGTAATAAACACAAGAGATAAGAGACAAAAAGAATTTTCCTCGAGGAAACCATAAAGCAGAAAACCCCGCAACTTCCTCAAATATAGAATGAGCACCAATGGTAGTAGTAAAACCCGAAAACATAAAGATGATCTCCAACAACTTGTTCTCTCTCTCTCACTTGAGAGAGATTCTCCTCTCTCACTCATGTGCCCCAATGAGTGAGTGTGTCTGTGATAAATAGAGAGGCTCACTCTCTATTTATATTCTTTCATTCACTTAATTTCCACTTCAACATGTTGGCCCCACTTAACAATAACTTACTAGGGTCGACATCTCTACAAGAGTCTAATAACCCCAGTGCCCCAAAACTGTGAGGAATTTTCCATCCGATCAACAAGGAGAGTTAACCTTGACACAATTGTGAGGACTATTGCCCTGACTTACAATGGAGGGTTAACCTCAATGAATTTACATGACTTGTTTACATTATTGAATCTCTCGAACAGAACATCAAGGCATGACATGAATCAATTACATTATAGATACTTTCCTGAATAAACATCGGGGTAAAATACATAATATATACAAGTGAATACATTTTAAAGTTACAAATACATCAAGACTCCCTCTTAACTAGGAAGGTATTCTCTCAACACAATTTATCAACACAAGTCTTCTTCTCTGTACCATCTGGATCATCATCAAGTCATCTTCATCTTCAAGTCATCTTCATCTTCAAGCCATCTTCATCTTCAATTCATCTTCATCATCAAGTCATATTCATTGTCAAGTCATCTTCATCAAGTATAGATCATCACTAGATCATCATCAAGTCTAGATCATCACTTGATCTGGAACATCACTAGATCATCATCAAGTCTAGATCATTACTTGATCTGGATCATCACTAGATCATCATCATCATCACTGCTTCCACTATATCAATCAAATGGCGCTATCTCTTCATTATTCTCATCACAAGAAGTTCTACAGAGCCAACTCTTTTTCATGCTGGTTGTAGGCCTAGCCTCTAGGTAGGTCTTCATCTTCTTCAGCACTTATATCTAACCATGAGAGGAACACATCCAAGAACCATGTCATATGGCCCGCCCAACACTTACATATTTCATTCTCAAAGAATGGCTCTCAGCTCTAGGCTGAGTGTCAGTCCCAGACTAAAACAAATTCCTGGTAACTGACCAGGTGCCTCCATTCTCCTAGAGAATGGCCTCTCAACACTAAGCTAAGCTTCAGTCCCAAATTGAATCAATTTCTTGGTAACTAACCATGTGCCTCCATTCTCCCAGAGAATGGATTCTCAACACTAAGTTGAGCTTCAGTCTCGAACTGAATCAAATTTATTGGTAACTAACCAGGTGCCTCCATTCTCCCAGAGAATGGATTCTCAATGGTAAGATAAGCTTCAGCCCCAGACTGAACCAAATTTCCTAGTAACTGACCAGGTGCCTCCATTCTCCTAGAGAATGGCTTCTTAGCACTAAGCTGAGATTCAGTTCCAGCCTGAATCAATTTCCTGGTAACTGACCAGGTGCCTCCATTCTCCCAGAGAATGGCTTCTTATAACTAGGTTGAGCTTCAGTCCCAGACTGAATCAATTTCTTGGTAACTGAACAGGTGCCTCCATCCTCCCATAGAATGGATTCTCAGCACTAAGATGAGCTTCAGTCC
The DNA here is from genome assembly GCA_001517045.1 of Pseudotsuga menziesii. Lineage (NCBI taxonomy): Eukaryota > Viridiplantae > Streptophyta > Pinopsida > Pinales > Pinaceae > Pseudotsuga > Pseudotsuga menziesii. Next base: position 800,973 of record LPNX010432878.1, on the reverse strand, counting down.
CAGACTGAAACAATTTCCTAGTAACTGACCAGGTGCCTCCATTCTCCTAGAGAATGGCCTTCAGTACTTATATCTGACCCTAGTCAGAAAGGACCAACACTTATATCCGACCATGGGAGTCCCATCCTACCACCATGTCGAAAAGGATTAGCACTTATATATGATCATGTGGGAACACATCTCTCAATCACATCATAATGGCTCTACACTTATATCTGATCATGTGGGAACACATCCCACAATCACATCATAATGGCTCTACACTGATCATGTGAGAACACATCCCACAATTACATCAGAATGTCTCTAACTGATCATGTGGGTTCCACATCCCACAATCACATCATAATGTATCTGCACTTACATCTAACCATGTGAAGGTCAGCCTTCCACCATATTAGAAAATCTAATGGACACATCAAATCCCTTTGGAAGGAACCTTGTCTGGAGAACATCAAGCTTCTCCCTAAAGTACTCAAACTTCACTCTGGCCATTTCTAGTATAGAATCACATCAGGGATGATTACATCCAAGGATAACATGGGAGCTTCACTAGGACCAATTACATCCGAGGACAACCTACAGGTCTATTTACATCTAAGCAACCTACAAGCTTTGTCGAGATTTATGCTCAGACAACCTATCTCACCGACTATTCTAAAACTCCTTCTTTCGATAGATCTCGATCTGGATCACATACTGGAGCTTCATTGCTCCTATCTGCATCATACAAAAATGAAATTAAGATCAATAAAATCAAATAGTAGTTTTCAAAATATACATACTACCTCCCAAATAGCCGAGCAAGTGGCAACATATTTTTCCTTGGTTGTACTCAGCGCCATACATGACTCCTTCCTACTAAGACAAGAGATCACACCTGATCTCATACTGAAGTAGCACCTTGAAGTGCTCTTCCTATCAATGGCACTACCTTCCCAATACGAATCCACATAACACTCCAGGTTAATATTCTGATTCATATCATACTTGAGCCCATACTCAACTATACCCTTTAGGTACCTCACTGCATGCTTTGCAACCTTAATGAGTTCCTCTTTTCTATCAGGAATAAGTCGTCGACATATACCACGAGCATCACTAGTATTCCACCTTCAACCTTGAAGAAAAGGTTGGAATCCACTTTACTCTCAGTAAATCCTAGAGTCATGAATAAGCTATCCTCCTGTCGTACCATGTCGAACCTTGGGATCTTCTTTATTCACTCCCTCTGAAGCAAAGCATCATTCTCCCTCTTCCTTTCGTACTTTATGCATTGAAACATTATGTACTGGAGTGACAAGTAGCTTCCTCTACTACTAATATTCTATGTATCCATCTAGGGTCACTGGATACCAAGATCCTTTATCTTGAAAACATTCTTCTCGCACCCATCTGTGAGCTTGTCATCCTCTATAGGCTTTCATATTCAACCTTGTAGAAAAGGTTAAGATCTTCATCACTCTAGGTGATCTTCAAGCTCCGCATGTATGTGCTATCCAATGGGTGTCTTCTGAGCTCATACAAGGCCTTCTTTAATTTGCACACATGATTCTACCTGCCATGTGCCTTAACTTCTGGTGGCTGCAAATGTCTCTTCGTAGTTTATGCCTTCGTTCGGTGAGAAGCCTTGTGATACAAATCCTTCCTTGTATCCCATGATGTTTCCATCTACTACATGATGGAACTATGAAATTCCCTTTAGGTCTCGATACTGTATCCTAGACATCATTTTTCATTTTGGATTATTAGAGTGAATCTTGAATTGTCGTCGCTTGTTCTTCAGAACAAGTCTCATCCTTCTTTTCTTGTAGGCGATTGTACACAATATTTCCTACAATTCAAATGCACCAGTTGTATGATTAGAAACATTTCATAATGCATATTCATAATGGTAAATTGTTATGCATAAAGATATAATCATGCAACTATTTTAGCCAATACAACATTCATCCATATTTCACGAAAAATTTCTAGATGCCTTCCATCTCTACCAGGACAACATTGAGATTGTGCACTAATCCAATATGTCAGCAAAGAGGTTTCATTCTAGATAAGTAGCAATGGATATTTGTATAGCACCATGAGCTACTTACCCATCACATGCATATTAGTAGTATACTGTAATTAATGCAAACATTCTATAACACATCAACTAAATATAAACAAGTGCATAACAAAGCAATATCATGAAATGACAATTGAATACTTATATTTATTTGTTTCATGGGTAGAATCCTTTCATATTCATCATCTTCTCCATTCATAATAGCATCATTTCTTATCCAAATACTCAACATGGATAAGAGGCTCTTCAAGAATTGAGTTCTTCATCTTCCTCATCGCTTGAGTTATCTTCTTTGAATCGTGAAATATTGATCTTCAATTGATCCCATCTTCTTTTCTCTTATTATGAGTCAAGCTTCTTCTTGTGTGTGCTCTTCCCTGAGTCTGCTGAAAGTAATCACTTCCTTCTGCCACACATTCCTTGAATGAATGAATCCCATGATTATGGGAGGCCATTCAAGGTGGTTATCACAACTTATGCATTCTCCACTTCTTCTTCTATCGCTTCAAGTTTTTCTTTGATTTGAGAGACCCTTGTAAAGTATGACTGTATGGTCTCTGCATTCTGGATCTTCTCATTCTTCAATTGTTTTCTCAAAGTCATCTTCTGATTTATGTTCTTCCCTTCAAATAGCTTGGTCAAGGAATCAAACATCTCTTTCGGCGTCTTTAGGGAAGACACTTGTGGTATAAGGTGATCCGTGATTGAATTAGCAATGATCTTCTTGGCCTTGACCAAGTTCTTCTTGTGTAAGGATTTCATCCTCATCTACCTTTGGAACCAGAACCTATCTACTTATGTAGGTGTCCAATTCATTTCCTTCAAGAACTAGTGAGATCCTATACTTCCATGCTTGGAATTTTTCAGCCCTGCCAAGCTTGTCATCAAGCTGGTGTGATTAGTCATCTTGAAATAGCAAAAGATTAGATCTTACCGATTTAAGGTGTCCATCCTGCTTCCGAAGCTGGCTGATCTAGACAAACCCTAATTTTAAAAAATTGGAATATTTCAGATCTGATTGGATAGAAATATAGACCTCTTCAAGGTGAGCTATCCAATGTACTCTTTTCTTGAAAACAGTGGATGCAAGCTCCTGGAACAAGAAGCCCTAGTTTACCAATTTCTTCTCCAGAAATGCCTAATACTGTTTTTGAAATATCTCCAAAATTACTACTCCTCTATGTTGGAAATTTCATACTGAGGTAGCCTCGTCTGTCCTTGTTCCATAAACATAGATTTCATCAGAATTGGTTTCACCAATTGGTACTTGTGATCATTTTCTCAAGGTGGCCTGTTTCAGGACTATTCAGCATAGCGAAGTTCTAGGGACTGCCACGTGTCACTGTTTCATTTCGGGGTCTAAAAATTTTACCACCAAAATTAAATTTTGCGCCATTTTTGGAAAATCTTGATAAATTTCATTTGGACCTTCATATCCCTGGATATAGAAATTTTCTCGAGGTGACCTTTTTGGGGAGGAATAATGGGAGATATTGGAACCCTAACTTGGAGGAATCATATCTCATAGAATATAGTGAATCAAAGCATGAAACTTGGATAAAATATACATAAGGAATTTATCTTCAAAATGTGAAAGTTTTGGCACCTGATCCTTCTCCAATATCGAGATATATTGAATCTACCAAAACTATCAATTTCAGTATTTTAGGGTTTTTCAAGCCTAGGGTCAAACTAGGGTTTGAATTTCCCTGAGTTTCACCCAACCAAAAATATCGACCCAGGTCTCGAAACATCGATTTTGATGAGAAGAGAAATCTTATGCTGGGATCACTCAAAAATTCCTCTTCTGTAAAAAGCCCTAATTTCCCGCACCAAAAACTAAAAATGCCCAAAATTAAATTTTACTTTGATAGAAAGATACCCCTTCAATGGAGAGTTAGCCTAGCCTTCTTTTGCTAATGGATTGTGGAGAGAGACCCAAAAATTTAGAAGCCCTAGCTTCCACAGCTGCACAATGTCTTCTTCTCAGGTTAGCTCTGATACCATGTTAGATTTTTATCATTTAAGAAATATGTTCTTAGGATCTTATCTGAGAGAATAACATGCACAGCAATAAACACAAGAGACAAGAGACAGAAAGAATTTTCCTTGGGGAAACCATAAAGGAGAAAACCCCGCAACTTCCTCAGAGATAGAATGAGCACCAATGGCAGTAGTAAAACCCAAAAATATAAAATATGATCTCCAATAGCTTGTTCTCTCTCTCTCACTTGAGAGAGATTATCCTCTCTCACTCATGCGCCCCAATGAGTGAGTGTGTGTGTCATAAATAGAGAGGCTCACTCTCTATTTATATTCTTTCTTTCACGTAATGTCCACTTCAACATGCCATCCCCACTTAATAATTACTTACTAGGGTCGAATCTCTAGGAGAGTCTAATAACCCTAGTGCCCCATGACTGTGGGGACTTTGCCCTCCGATCAACAAGGAGGGTTAACGTTAATGACTTTACATGACTTGCTTACATTATTCAATCTCCCAATTGGAACATTGGGGCATGACATGACTCAATTACATTATAGATACTTCCCGGAATAAACATCGAGATACGATACATAAGATATACAAGTAAATACATTCCGAAGTTACAAATATATCAACATTTATTATATTATTTCATACATATATTACATTATAATAGTTAACAGTTGATTTTTTCTAGGTTATAATACAAATTTTTTATTTTTTCCATTTTGATTTACGTATATTATAAACACATGCATGTTACACATCTTATCTATATAAAGTGCACTCGATTCTTTAAGCGAAATATAAATTATGATTGTTGGAGAAACATGTTTCTAATTGATCATCTTTATTCTCAAATTCAATATTAAATAATTCCCTTACGTGTAAACTTGAGATGTAATCTATGAAAGACTACCCATGTGGAGGGAGAAAGAACTCATAAAAGAGTAGCATGGTTTATTAAATTTATATTTTTGAAATCAAAGCAAGCATTTTAGAGCCTTATTACTTGGTACTTTAAATAATCAGCATGATGTGTTCAAAGATACGTGTGCATATATTTTGCAATGGAAATGACCATTACAATATAGAAATATAGACTAAATACACACAATCCATGTTAGGCTCTTACTCTAAACCCTGTTATTTTAGACTACATATGTGTTAGTCAAGTAATGTATGCATCTATCTCCTTTGAATAAGGCCAAGTATTTAGTAATGAACAATTAACGATGTAAAAAAATGCAGACCTCCTAATCTATAAGTATGCCAACATGCTTGAATAGAAAGATCACATGGCACCTTGTATAGAGATGCTTCATTCTCCATATTACAGGTTTCACTAATAAATTTGGTAAGTTTTCAATGGTTATACAATATCTAAAACATTTAGCATCATAACATCATAACCATATGCAAAAGGATCGTTGAAAGAAAGACAAGTACATCCACACAAAAGAACACAGATATTTATCTTGGGAAACCCTCATGGGGAAGAAAACTAAGAAAAAATTCCTCAATATAGAATTCTACCAAGTAAAATGTAAGCCCCAAAGAACAAGACTCATGAGACCCGAAGAATAATCCTGGATTGCTTCCTCTCTCCTAGGTGGATTGCTCCTTCTCTCTCTAGCGCAACTACTTGAGTGTTATGCTTATCAAATGAGGGAGACGCATATCCTATTTATATTGATCAGCTAAGAGGCCTAATAACCCAACCGGGATGACTTATCCTTGTTTCCAGGGCTTACTTTCCTTGGAAGACTCAAAAATACATTTTAATAATAGTTTTGTGGGCACCACTGATCCGATTTACAATGAAGGTTTTACCTCAATGCTTGACATGACCAAATACATCAACGACATCCCTAATAGGAGAAACAACATCTCTGGAAGGGGTAATAATAATAAAATAAAAAATAGAATATCTTCCATAGTTACATTTATTTAACACTCCCTTTTAACAAGGAAGGTATTCTAAAACAATACATATGTACAACTGACTAGTGAATCTATATGTGATAGGAAGTTTGCACAACTACATCAACATCATCTATGTAACATCATCATCATGGATATCTAGTATCATCTCAAGCATCATCATTTTGAGTATCATCTCGATCATCATCTCTTCCATCATCTCGAGCATCATCATCTCTGGCATCATCTCTAGAATCATCATGAGCATTATCATCTTGTTCATCATCACTGCCATCATATTTGCAATCATCATCTCTGGAATCATATCAAGCATCATCATATTTGGAATCATCTCGATCATCATCATCTCTAGAATCATCTCTACCATTATCTTGAGCGTCATTATGTCTGGCATCATATAGAGCATCATCATATTTGGTATCATCTCAAGCATCATCTCTACCATCATCTCAAGCATCACCAGCACTATCAATATATAAATATTGAGCTAAATCACCCACAACATAATTAAATGTTGGAACATTGTCATCTGCAACTGAATGCAGGAACTCATCTGCAAGTGAGTGCAAGACCACTCTCCATAAGAGAGTATTATCGTCTGCAAGACCATTCTCAGTCAGTAAGTTCTAGGACCACTCTCAAGAGATTTTTCTTGTATGCAGGACCATCCTCAAAGAGGATACTGTCATCTGCAACTGAATGCAGATCTCATTTGCAACTAAATGTAGGACCACTCAACATATGAGAGTACTATCATTCACGAAACCATCCTCAGCTAGTAAGTTCTAGGACCACTCTCAACTAAAAGAGTATTATTTTCCACAGGACCATCCTTAAAGAGGATACTACCATCTGCAACTAAATGCATATCTAGTTCGCAACTGAATACAATACCACTCAACATATGAGAGTACTATCATTTGCAGTACCATCCTCAGTCGGTAAGTGCTAGGAGCACTCTCAACCAAGAGAGTGTTATTATCTATAGGACCATCATGCAAATGAATGCATTACCACTCTCCGTAAGAGAGTATTTTTCATCTGCAGGACCATCCTTAATTGGTAATACCTAGGACCACTCTCAACAAGAGAGTGTTCTTATCTGTAATACCATCCTGAAAATGAATGTAGGACCACTCTCCATAAGAGAGTACTATCATTTGTAGGAATATCCTCAACTGGTGAGAGCTAGGACCACTCTCAACAAGAGAGTGTTCTTACACACAAGACCATCCTACAAATGAATGCATGAACACTCTCCATAAGAGAATACTATCTCCTGCAGGACCATCCTCGACCCGTAAGAGCAAGGACCACTCTCAACAAGAGAGTGTTATTTTCCACAATACCATATTTCAAATGAATACAGAACCACTCTCCATAAGAGAGTATTATCATCTGCGGGACCATCCTCAGCCAGTAAGAGCTACGACCACTCTCAACAAGATAGTGTTCTTATCCGCAAGACCATCTTGCAAATGAATGGAGTACCACTCTCCATAAGAGAGTACTATCATCTGTGGGACCATCCTGAGTCGGTAAGAGCTAGGACCACTCTCAACAAGAGAGTGTTCTTTTCCACAAGACTAAATCTTGTTGGGATATTCCCATTTGAAGATACGACCAACCTTCCTGGGATATTCCTTTTAAGGATGACACCAATCATGTTGGGATCTTCCCTTAGTGATACGACTAGTCATACTAGGATCCACCCTCGGTAATGTCACCAACCATATTGGGATCTACCCACGAAGATACGACCTGGCTCTCTATATAGTAACTAGACCACTAGGGCTCATCACTCTTTTCTTGTACATCCAGCCTACTGGAAAACATGACTGGCCTTATTTGTACTGGAATACCATTACCATATCATTCTCTTATCATCACTCCCTCTTTCCAGGGAGAAGCTTTTGGACAATGTTAAGACTATCTCAAAAATTTTCAAACTTTACACGAGACAAAGGCTTAGTCGGCACATCAACAACCTGTTCCTCTGTAGGAACAAACTAGATATTTACAGCTCCTCTCTGCACCATATCCCAGAATTTATGAAACATCGGGTTCTCTGCTATATTGATGCAACTATGGTTGTCACAATAAATATGTCTTGCATCTATCTCAGCATCAAACAATCATTTCAATGGTTTGCAAAGCCATATTTCTTATCTATAGGCTGAACATGTTGCAATGTATTCATCATATTTATGGTAAGCCATGAGATCATACCCGATCCTAAACATACTGAGGTGCGCTTTCTATCTTCAGCACTTCCTCTTTGCATCTACAATGATTTTGTTTTGTTAGGTCATCGACATATACCAATCTTTCACATTCAAACTTAAAGTAAAGGTTGGAACCCACCTTAGTCTTGGTAAATCCTTAGTTCATCAGGAATATGTCCATCATGTCATACCATGTCGAACTTGGATATCTTCTGTAGTCACTCCCTATGAAGTGGAGCATCATCCTCCCTCTGCATTTGTACTCTATGTATTGAAACATTCTTTGTTGGAGTGACAGGTAACATCCTCTACTACCGATATTCTATGTATCCATCTTAGGTCACTAGATACCAAAATCCTCTATCTTGAAAAGTTCCTCTTGCACCTATTTGTGAGTTCCCCGTTCTCTATAGGCTTCCATCTTCAACCTTGTATAAAAGGTTAATATCTTCATCACTCTAGGTGATATTCAAGCTCCTCATGTAATTGGATGTGCTTATCCATGGGTGCCTTCTAGGCTTGTACAAATCCTTTTGTGCACATTTGGTTCTCTACTCAAGAAGTGTCTCTGGTTAATGGAGTATGTCATACCATAGTATACTTCCTCTTTCTCAGAGAAACCACAAAACTTTATTTGTATCTATTGATGTTGCCATTTGTTGCATAATTGATCTTGTAGATCCACATGGAAAACACTACATACTTCCCTTCAGGTCTTGGAACCGCATCCTTGATATCATTCCCCATGATCCATTGGTACTCTTTGATCATAGTCTTCTTCTATTTCTCCTTGGCTACTTCTTCATAGTTGGAAGGATTTGCATCAATGATGTCACTCAACAATGCCACATAACTAGAGTTTATCTACGTGCTATTACTTTCTTTGGAAGTCTCATCTTACTTTTCTTCATCTTGAATTGTCTCTTGTGGAAAATATGGTCTTCATCTCTTGAGGTGCATCTACTGCTATATTTAGTTCATATCATGATTCTTATATTCTTCTGAAGCTCTTTCTTCCACCATGGTGTCTTTGACCATGGGAGTTTCAGGTTCATCTTCATGTATGTTTATCGAAATGAATCTTATAACTGAATTGCCATCACTTGTTCTTCAGAACACGTCTCATCATTATTTTCGTGTAGGTGATAGTACACAATATTTCCTACAATTCAAATACATCAGTTGCATGGTTAGAAACATTTCATAGGACATATTCATAATGACAAACTCTTATGCATAAAGATATAATCTCATATAATCATTCAACTACATTATCCAATACAACATTCAACCATATCTTGTATACACACGAAAACTTTCTAGATTCCTTCCATCTCTACCATGACATTATTGAGATTGTGCACTAATATCAATATGTCAGGAAAGATGTTTCATTCTAGATAAGTAGCAATGTGATGTTGTCTAGCACCATAGGCCACTTACCCATCACATGCATATTAGTAGTGTATTGTTCTTTAATGCAAACATTTTATCATACATAATACATTTCCTTGAACATAGGTATGTACAAAACTAAACAATGTCATTCAAGCAACTAGATATATAGGAAATGACAATTCAAATACTTATGTTTGTTTGTTTGGTAGACTCCTTCTTCATCCTTATGTCCTTACAAGAATAACCGGAGCATTCTACTTCATCATCTAATTCTGGGAACCTGTGTACTAGTTCTGAGTGTCACTAACTGTATTCCTTCTTATACAAATATTCAAATGGATAAGAGTATGATATTTTTCTTCACTAGTAGAATTCATATTCCTCATCACTTTAGGAATCTTCATTTTCTTCCCTGAATCTCTTATTAGTTGGTTCATCATATTCAGTGATGTGATCATGATGTCTTTTCTTGTTTGACTTCTTGTTGAAGGAGCCTATTTTTCTGGGACAATCTCTGGAGTAGTGCCCCTTCTCATCACAAGTGTAGCATCAAATGTTTGGAAGGATATCTTCTAAATTCCTTTTTTCTTATGATGTGATGATGATCCTCNCCCCAAAAAAAAAATTAGTTCTTCAGGGGCGGTTCTTAAAAATCCCCCTCAAAAGTCCTGAAAATTATAATTTTGCAAGAGGTTTTTAAACAACTCCCTCAAAAGTCCTGAAAATTATAATTTTGTGGGCGGTTTTTGATGAGTAGTGTCCCTTCTCATCACAAGTGTAGCATTGAATGTTTTGAAGGATATCTTCTGAATTCCTTTTGTCTTATGGTGTGATGATGATCCTCCTTATTTCTATGATTTCTTCTATACACTACAACAAAATACCCTTTTGGGGGCGATTTTGGCTCGCGACAGTTTTGCTAACCCACCCCCCTCCACCACCCCCCACCCCAAAGAAAAGGTTTTTTAGTTCTTTGGGGGTGGTTCTTAAAAGGCCCCCTTAAAAGTCCTGAAAATTATAATTTTTGTAGGAGTTTTTTTAAACAACCATAAGAGAGTATTATCATCTGCGGGACCATCCTTAGCCGGTAACATCTACGACCACTCTCAACAAGATAGCGTTCTTGTCCGCAAGACCATCCTGCAAATGAATGCAATACCACTCTCCATAAGAGAGTACTATCATCTGCGGGACCATCCTCAGTTGGTAAGAGCTAGGACCACTCTCAACAAGAGACTGTTCTTTTCCACAAGACTAAATCTCATTGGGATATTCCTATTTGAAGATACAACCAACCTTCCTGGGATATTCCTTTAAAGGATGACACCAATCATGTTGGGATATTCCCTTAGTGATACGACTAGTCATATTGGGATCCACCCTCAGTAATGTCACCAACCATATTGGGATCTACCCATGAAGATACAACCAGGCTCTCTATATAGTGACTAGACCACTGGGGTTCTTCACTCTTTTCTTGTACATCCAGCCTACTGGAAAACTCGACTGGCGTTATTTGTACTGGAATACCATTACCATCTCATTCTCTTATCATCACTCCCTCTTTCTAGGGAGATCCTTTTGTACTATTCCAAGACTGTCTCAGAAATTTTCAAACTTTACACGAGACAAAGGCTTAGTTAGCACAACAACAACCTATTCCTCTATAGGAACATACAGGATATTTACGGCTCCTCTCTGCACCATATCCCAGACTTTATGAAACACTGGGTTCTCTGCTATATTGATGCAACTCTGGTTGTCACAATAAATATGTGTTGCATCTATCTCAGCATCAAACAATCATTTCAATGGTTTGCAAAGCCATATTTCTTATCTACATGCTGAACATGTTGCAATGTATTCATTGTATTTATGGTAATCCATGAGATCATACCCGATCCCAAACATCTTGGGGTGCTCTTTCTATCTTCAGCACTTCCTGTTTTCATCTACAATGATTTTGTTTTGTTAGGTCATTGACATATACCAGTGTTTCGCATTCAAACTTAAAGTAAAGGTTGGAACGCACTTTAGTCTTGGTAAAGCCCTAGTCCATCAAGAATATGTCCATCCTGTCATACCATGTCGAACTTGGATATATTCTGCAGTCACTCCCTATGAAGCAGAGCATCAGCCTCCCTCTTCATTTGTACTCTATGTATCAAAACATTCTTTATTGGAGTGACTGGTAGCATCCTCTGCTACTGATCTTCTATGTATCCATCTCAGGTCACTGGATACCAAAATCCTCTAGATTGAAAAGTTCCTCTTGCACCTATTTGTGAGTTTGTCATTCTCTATAGGCTTCCATATTCAACCTTGTATAAAATGTTATTATCTTCATCACTCTAGGTGATCTTCAATCTCCTCATGTAATTGGATGTGCCTATCCATGGGTGCCTTCTAATATTGTACAAATCCTTGAGTGCACATATGATTCTCTACATGAGATGTGTCCTTGGTTAATGGAGTATGTCATACCATAGTATACTTCCTATTTTTAGAGAAACCACAAACCTTTCTTTGTATCTCTCGATGTTGCCAGCTGTTGCATAATTGATCTTGTAGATCCACATGGAAAACACTACATACTTCCCTTCAGGTCTTGAACCGCATCCTTGATATCATTCCCCATGATCAATTGGTACTCTTTGATCATAGTCTTCTTCTATTTTTCCTTGGCTACTTCTTCATAGTTGGAAGGATTTGCATCAATGATGTCACTCAACAGTGCCACATAACTAGAGTTTATCTACGTGCTATTACTTTCTTTGGAAGTCTCATCATACTTTTCTTCATTTTGAATTGTCTCTTGTGCCCAATATGGTATTCATCTCTATAGGTGCATCTACCGCTATATTTATTTCATATCATGATTCTTATATTCTTCTGAAGCTATTTCTTCCACCACAGTGTCTTTGAACCTGGGAGTTTCAAGTTCATCTTCATGTATGTTTATCGAAATGAATCTTATAATTGAATTGTCATCACTTGTTCTTCTGAACACGTCTCATCCTTCTTTTCATGTAGGTGATAGTACACAATCTTTCCTACAATTCAAATACATTATTTGCATGGTTAAAAAAATTTCATAGGACATATTCATAATGGAAAAATATTATGCATAAAGATATAATCTCATATAATCATTCAACTACATTATCCAATACAACATTCATGCATATCTCATATACACATGAAAACTTTCTAGATTCCTTCCATCTCTACCATGACATTATTGAGATTGTGCACAGATATCAATTTGTCAGGAAAGAGGTTTCATTCTAGATAAGTAGCAATGGAATGTTGTATAACGCCATAGGCCACTTACCCATCACATGCATATTAGTAGTGTATTGTTCTTTAATGCAAACATTTTATCATAAATAATACATTTCCTTGAACATAGATATGTACAAAACTAAACAATGCCATTCAAGCAACTTGATATATAGGAAATGCCAATTCAAATAATTATGTTTGTTTGTTTGGTAGACTCCTTCTTCATCCTTATGTCCTTACAAGAATAACCGGAGCATTCTACTTCATCATCTAATTATGGAGCTGTGTACTGGTTCTAAGTGTCACTAACTGTATTCCTTCTTATACAAATATTGAAATGGATAAGAGTATGATATTTTTCTTCGCTAGTAGAATTCATATTCCTCATCACTTGAGGAATCTTCATTTTCTTCCCTGAATATCTTATTACTTGGTTCATCATCTTCAGTGATGTGAGCACGATGTACTTCCTTGTTTGACTTCTTGTTGAAGGAGCCTATTTTTCTGGGACAATCTCTGGAGTAGTGTCCCTTCTCATCACAAGTGTAGCGTCGAATGTTTGGAAGGATATCTTCTGAATTCATTTTGTCTTATGGTGTGATGATGATCCTCCTTATTTCTATGATTTCTTTTGTACACTACAACAAAATACCCTTTTGGGGGCGATTTTGGTTGGTGATGGTTTTGCTACCCCCCCCCAAAAAAAAGAAACGTTTTTTAGTTCTTTAGGGGCAGTTCTTAAAAATCCCCCTCAAAAGTCCTAAGAATTTGACTTTTTTTGGGGGAGGGGAGAGGGGGGGGGCGTTGGAAAGATCCCCCCCAAAACTCGCACGATGGATAGTTTTCCTCGGTGTCATGAAATTCTATAGGGCCCTCCACATTGAACGATGAGGATTAAAAGGAGGCGAAGATCTCAGATCATGAAGGATTTCACGATGGGAACATGCATGCAGGATATAAAAGATGTGGATCATGAAATCTTGTAGGACCCACACCAGTGAATGGCTTAGATTTTTCGTAGCCTCAAATATATGGATGAAATTTTTTTCATGATGCAAAGATGCGAGGGAGAAAAATAATACAGAGCTTATGAAAGGTAGATAAAGGGATAACTAGATGAATGATCCAAATATGATCGCGTAAGGATCTATTGCCTAGAACCTCTTCGTAAATAGAAGATTCCCACTCTGAAGGTGCATTTCAAATCATGAAATCGGTAAGGAAACCAGAAATCGGTGGTTAAAAAGGATCCATGATGATATTGATGGTTGAGATAGAATTTCAGAATGTGAGCTACATAGAAGTTAATGGAAACAAACAAATTGAGGGATAATAACGAAATCAAAATAACAGAGAAGATCAATGGTGCAAAACAGATCGGGAAAAAATGGAAGGATGAGCAAAGTTTCAGTCACCAAAGATGCAAGAGAGTTAAGAATATGGAAAATCATAAAAGATTGTACATTATTTTACTCACTTGCATCGATAGAAGAAGATGGTAGACAATATAGAAGGAGTCAATTCCTACAGTGTCCATCAGTCACTTGTTAAACACTAGGTAGTTCCTTTTAGTCCCCCCTAAAATTTGTATAAAGGGCTCAAATGGAAAATATAGAAACTCGGGGCTTAGAGTATCAGAAAGTAGAAGAACTATTGGATTGTAGGAATGCTGATGTTTTTGACCCTGTCCTTTTAAATGGACCCATTGAAGCTGTGAAATAGAAGTTGAATTTGCTAAGGGACCAAGGAACGGACCTTCATAATATCTATTAGTCCTTTTTTCACCTTTTTATACTGAACAAACCCCTGGTTTCCTAAAATTTGTGGAATGGTGTGTAAACAACTATTCTCTGTTAGAATAAGTCATAAGGAACCTCGAATGCTCCACCATTCTGTGTCCTGTTCATTCCTTAGTCGTTAGGAAAACCATGTATGTCCATGAATAGTTTACCTTAAAGCCTAAAGATTACAGTGAAGAGTCTATACTCTGATGTTTTAAGGAGTCCACCATTGATAGAAAGCAAGAGTTTTTTAAGATATGTTTAAATCCAAAAGATGAGTCATCCAACCCATCATTCCCAGTCGCTACAACCTTGTTTAACGAAGAAACCAAGTGTGTAGTAACCATGTTATGTCAATTTTTGGGTCTAGACACAGATAACTTACATCCCTTAAACCCTTATGAGTCTTCTCTTCGTTTTAAGCACTTGTTCTGTTGATTTAGATGATCCCAGTAAGTCATTACAAGTTTCATGCATTAAATTTGATGAGTTCTTAGCTGAGAATATTCATTCTCATTTGATGAAATTCCACCAGACCAAAACTTTCAGGATCCAGTCATATCTATTGAATATGTTCCTTTCTTTCAACAAAGATAATCTACAGCTACTAGAAATGGTATTAACAGATGAAATGTATAGGGATTATACCAAGTTCATGAACTTCCTCATGATAGAAATTTATGCTGCCATTTTCCAAAAGAGGCTACCCTGGCTACTGCTAGAGATGTGGGATCTATTGCAAGATTCTACAGAAAAGAGAAAAAGAGATTGGTTCCTGTCTAAATATGGAATAGTGATCATACTATATGGTTTCACTCAGTCACCTTACATGTTACCATCATTCCTGATTCCAATATTTTTCTCAATCGGTCAAACAAAATTTGTTCGTAGAGATTGAACACTTCTTGAAATATAAGAAGTCCGCTGACATCAAATACCCTTGGGCTGTAGGTCCATTCACTATCAAGAATAAGGGTTCTTTTCCAATGGTGGAAGGTTTACTTAGAGAGTTAGGATTTGAGACAAAACCCACAATAAACTATGACCCTCACTAGGTTATCTCAAATAGGATAAAGGCTCAAAAGGGAAATCCTTATAAACACGAAGAGGTTGTGGGATTGGCAAAAGCTGCTAACTAGTCTAATTACGCAAAGGAGGACCCAAATATTGTTGAATTAAATGAATATCCATGCTCTCGTATAAGAAAGGTTGTCTCTTTATTTCTTAATATATCCAATTTGGTTGCTGTAGCCGAGAGCATTACTCCATTGGTTAGTCAACCAGAAGGAAATAATAAAAGATATTTTCCTGAGGCAATGGATATCGATGAGGAGGACACTGCTAAAATTCCCGAAAGGCAGAGGGTTGAAAGTGAAGGAAAACTTTTCCTAGATACAGCTGTAGAAAAAGGTAAAAGGAAAATGACGATATCAGGTCCTCCATTTGAGGTAAAAGACTATACATTTGCAAATAGTACTCCTGTCGATTACTCCTCCTGGTCAAAGAACAAAGCAGAGTTTGGATAAATACAAAGGCATCAAAGGCAACTTCATAAGAGACTCTGAAATTATATTTTGAAGTAAGAAAGATTTCTAATCAAGATTTGTCTTTGGTTTCAGTAAGGGAATATGTCCAAAACACTATGAACTTGTCCTTGGCAAGCAATAACAGAGTTGTCGAAGTAAAAATGAACCCAGATGTTATCGCCATACCTGACATGGTTCATTGGCACAAGAAAACAGGAAACATCTTGTTTACTTGCTTTTTGAATATCACTCTAGCATTATCCAAGTTACAGACCCTCAAAGGTAAAATTGAGAACCAATTGAGGAAATAAAAGGTGGAAAATACGGCCCACCAAACAAAGATAAAGAAGCTACAAACTGAGTTGTTGGATTCTGGAACCTAATATGATAAGGGATCTGGTATCCAAAGGTTGCTGGATGAGAAAGAAAAAGACATTCAGTTATTGAAAAATAATATTCTCGTACATTCCACCCAGCTAATATAGGGTCATGAACTAGCTTAGTTAGAAAAAGAAAAGGAGAACTTGAATAATCAACTCACTGATTATCAAGAAAAATTATTGAAGTTTGTTGATAAAGAAAATCAATGGAAAAAAGCCATGGCCTTGGTAGTAGAAAGTGAGAAAGACATGAAGGAAAAGTTATAATAAATGGAAAGAAAGTTACAGGAGAAAGAAAAGGAGCTAGAATTGAGGATCATTCCTCATGTGGCTTGATCTAGTGAATAGGGCATAGTTGAGGCTATGTCACAGGTAAGTCTTAAAGAGTTGGAAATCACTGGTTTGAAGAACCAGAATAAAAAATTGGAGGACATAGCTAGAAAGAGAGAACTAGAAAGGAAGAAATTGGAAGACAAATGTAAGGAACTGGTGGATAAGAACAACAAATTGAAAAAATAGATTACAAGACAGTTAGCCTTACAGGGAGCAAAAAATCTCATCTGGGATGTACTGATAGTAGAAGTATCCAAGCTCATACCTTATTTAGATTTTATTCTTGATAAGGATATTGTTACACAAGCTGCTAGAATAAATGTCTTGATGGTAAAACATGTGTTAAATAAGAATCCTATTGACACAGTTAATAATGCAATCAAGTTTTTGAACAGCTTGACAAAAGAGGAAATAAAGAAATCAAATTTCTAGGATAGGGTTTTAGTTATCACATGGGAAAGGAAATTGGTAATTAAATATCATCATTTGGCAGCATTTCAAGGGAAAATTGATGTCATGCATCATCAAATCAAGGAATTCATTGAACTGTTTAATCCTTTATTTAGAAGAGGACTCCCTTTCTTCTAGGAAGATACAGGAGGAATGTGGTCTCAAAAACAATTGTTGATGTATTTGTAACTTCAGAATGTATTCATCCGTATATCTTATGTATTATACCCCGATGTTTATTCTGGGAAGTGTCTGTAATGTATTTGAGTCATGTCATACCCCGATGTTCCTATTGGCAGATTCAATAATGTAAACAAGCCATGTCAAGTCATTGTGGGTAACCCTCCTATTGATCAAGGGTTAAAGTCCCCACGGGGCCCTAGGGTTATTAGACTCTCCTAGAGAAGTCGGCCCTAGTGAGTTATTGTCAAGTCGAGAATTAGTATAAATAGAGAGTGAGCCTCTCTATTTATCACACACTCACTCACACTCAGTTGTAGCACATAGCTGAGGAAGAAGAAGTTGTTGGGGCTAGAAAGAAAGAGACTACTGTTGTTGGGGGATCATCTTACTATTTTTGGGGTTTTACTTTTGGTGTTGATTCTATCTCTGAACAAGTTGTGGGGTTTTATCCATTTATGGTTTCCCTGAGGAAAAACATTGTGTTCATTGTCTCTTGTGTTTGATTGTTGTGCTTGTTATTCTCTCAATTAAAGATCCTAATATAATGCTAGCTTGAATGATAAAAATCTAAAATGGCATCAGAGCTAACCTTAGAAGAAGACATTGTGCAGCTACGAAAACTAGGGCTTACTACTTTTTAGATCTCTCTCCATATATTTTCAGTAAAATAAGGTTGGGATGAATCTCCTCTCTAGGGCGCATCTTTCTGTCGAAGAAGAATCTGATTCTAAGCATTTTTCGTTTTTGACCCGACATTGCTGCCGAAAATTAAGGCTTTCTACAGAATTGGAATTTTTGAGTGAGCCCAGGCTTGGATTGATCTCCTCCTCAAAATCGAATTTTAGAGATCAAGATCAAATTTTTTGGTTGGACAGAACTCTGGAAAAGTCAAACCCTAATCTGCTCCTGAACCAACTCTGTGGAATTTTATGTCCAGATCTAGATCCAACATCTTAACCTGGTAAGATCTAAATCTTTTGTATTTCCATTTGAGGTTCTCAGTTAAGATGTCTCATCATACCAAGATTAATGAAAATCTTGAGGGATTTGATAACTTCCAAGCCTGGAAGTATAGGATCTCCCTGGTCCTAGAAGAAAATGAGTTGGACTCTTACATCAATGAAGAGGTTCTAGTCCCAGAGGGAGATAAGGCTAAGGTCTTACACAAGAATAAATTGGTCATGGCTAAAAGGATCATTGCTGATTCAATCAAGGAGCATCTCATACCACAGGTGTCCTCCCTAAAGACACCTAAAGCTTTGTTTCCCTGACCAAACTGTTTGAACGAAAGAACATAAACCAGAAGATGACTTTGAGGAACTAGTTGAAGAATATGAAGATCCAGAATGCGGAGACCATACATTCATACTTCACAAAGGTCTCCCAGATCAAAGAATAATTTGAAGCAGTGGATGAAGAAGTGGAGAATGTAAAGATTGTAATGACCACCTTGAATGATCTCCCTAGATCATGGGACTACTTTATTCAAGGGATCCCTGTCAGAAAGAAGCTAGTAAAATTTAGAAGACTATGGGAAGAATGCTCTCAAGAAGAAGCTTAGATAGCAACTCGAGAAGAAAATATGGGAAGTGAAGATCAATCTCTCATAGTACACTCGAAGAAAATAAAAAGAAGTTCTCATCATCCCAGAGGTAAGCACTTCCATAAAAGTAACAGTAGAAAATATTTGTCTAGAATCAGATGTTATACATGCGATGAAGTAGGAAACTATGATAGAGAATGTCCTAGAAACAAAAATCTCTCACAAGAAGAAGGGAAACAAAAGAAGACATCATGCTCATGCTGGAGAGGATGATGAACCTTCCACAAAGAGAATCAGACAAGAAAGTGATGATTCTTCAAGTGATGAAGAATATGTCTTGATTTCCTCTCTCATGAGAAAAATCACACATGGAAGCCATGATTGGCTTATATATAGTGGGGCTTCCAAACATATGAAAGGATTCAAAGAATCCTTTGTGAAACTATTAGAACATGAATCACCCCACAAGGTGAAACTTGGAGATGACTACAAGTATCCAATAAAAGGTAGTGGGGAATCCTCCTATAAGCTAGACTATGGAAAGTCTATGATGATGAAGGATGTATTGTTTGTACCAAGACTAAAGAAGAACCTCCTATCCATATCTGCATTGGATTCAAAAGGAATGAGGGTTGCATTTGTGGATGGCCAAGTTCTCATGTGGCCAAAGGGAAAGACTGTTGATGATGCAGTAGTAATTGGGGAACAAGAGGGAGGTCTATACAAATTAAAGGGCCATCCAGAACAAGCCTTGATCCATGAAATAGTAGAGCCAAATGTACTTTGTCATAGAAGGCTTGCACATGTGCACTACAGAGCACTACCTATTGCAAGAAAAGCTGTTGAAGGACTTCTAGAAATCCAGCCAAAACATGACGGTATCTACAAAGGATGTGCGAAAGGAAAAAACACAAAGAAGACATTTCGAAGTAGCGAGAGCAAGGAAAAAGGAATCTTGGAAATCATTCACTCCAATGTATGCAGTCCTATGTCATCCAAATCATTAAGCGGGTATGTATACTATGTTTATTTTATTGATGATTTTTCTAGGAAGACATGGATATACTTCTTGAAGAACAAAGTCGAAGTATTCAACAAGTTCAAGGAATTCAAAGACTTGATTGAGAACCATATAGAAAAGAAGATCAAAACCTTTCGATCAGATAATGGTGGATAATTCACAACAAATGAATTCAAAGCATTATGCAAAGATTCAGGGATTAAGAGGGAGTTAACTACTCCATATAATCCAAAATAGAATGGGATTACTAAAAGGAAGAATAGAATGATTATGGAAGCCGCAAGGGCCATGCTTCATTATCAAGATCTTCCCATGCATATATGGGTGGAAGCTTCCAGAAATGCGGTATATGTACAGAACCGTACTCCACATAGAGTACTTGAGAACAAGACCCCTGAAGAAGTCTTCTTCAGTAAGAAACCAGAAGTCATCCATCTCAAAATATTCGGTTGTCTAGTATACATACACATTCCAAAATAAAAGAGGACAAAGCTATATCCTTCAAGAAGGAAGGGTATATTTGTGGGATACTATGAAAGCTTGAAGGCTTACAGAATATGCTTCCTAGGAATCAAAAGATCGAAATCAGCAGGGATGTAACATTTGACAAAGACTCAGCTTACAACAAATCTAGAAAGAGACTTGTTGAAGAACCTGAAGAAACAAAAGCACCCAGAATTCATGACACAACCATGAATAAAGAGATTCAAGAAGAATAACAAGAATTAGAAGAACCTCAAGAACCTATAGATCCACCTCAGGAGAAGAATTCTCACAAGAGGAAACCTGCTCACGTCTGAGAAGATATTGAAGGTGTAGAAAGATATGGGGCTCCAGAAGAAAATCACAGAGAAAGAAAAAGGACCAAGTACTACTACGGGTATGTAGCCTTATTATGTGACTCCATCGATAAAGAACCTTCCAACTATGAAGAAGTGGCAGAAAGGAAAGAATGGAAGGATGCTATGATCGAAGAGTATCAATCGATCATGAAGAATGATGTATGGGATACTGTCCCAAGACCAGAAAGGAAGTCTGTTGTAACTTCCAAATGGATCTACAAGATCAAGCAAGCTGTAGATGGTAGCATAGAGAAAAATAAAGAAAGATTTGTGGCTCGTGGATTCTCCTAGAAAGAAGGAATAGATTATGAAGAAACTTTTGCACCTGTAGCCAAATACACTTCCATAAGATCAGTACTTGCTCTAGCTGCAATGATGAAATGGAAGATACACCAGATGGATGTCAAGACTGCTTTCTTGAATAGTGTAGTGGATGAGGAAGTGTATGTGGAGCAGCCACTTTGTTTTGAAACACATGACAAGGAGTCTCATGTGTGTAAATTAAAGAAATCCCTGTACGGTTTGAAACAAGCACCCAGGACATGGTACGACAGAATTGACAGCTTTCTATCCAGATTGGGCTTTACCAAGAGTAAATCAGATTCCAACCTTTACTACAAGGTTGAATATGGTAACCCAATGATACTCCTATTGTATGTAGATGATCTATTTGTAGCAGGTATGGATGGGCTGATTGCTGATATGAAGAGGAAGCTTGTTGCCGAGTTTGAAATGAAATACTTGGGTGTGATGCACTATTTTCTAGGCATGGTAGTGTGGCAGAATGCAGATGGAATCTTCCTCAGACAAGGGAAGTATGCAGTATAGACCCTGAAAATATTCAGGATGATGGAATGCAAGGCCATGACCACACCAATGGCATCGAAACTAAATCTATTAAGCAATGCTTCATCAGAATCAGTTGATGCTATGATGTATCGTCAGATGATTGGGTCCTTAATGTACCTGACAAATAAGAGACCAGATTTTTGCTTTGCTCTGAACACCTTGACCCAGATCCTAACATATCTGAGACATGTTCACTTGATTGCTACAAAGCATATTCTGAGGTACGTGAGGGGTACAGTTGATTATTGGCTCAAGTATGAGGTGAATCAAAAGATTAACCTGGAGGGTTAAGTTGATTCATATTGGGCAGGTAATGCCATTGATAGGAAGAGCACTTCAGGGTGTTGCTTTAATATGGGATCAAGTGTGATCTCTTGGTTTAGCAGGAAACAGTCTTGCATGGCACTGAGTATAGCTGAAGCAGAGTATGTCGCAACTTGTTCAGCTAGTTGCGAAGAAGTATGGTTGAGGAAGCTACTGTCTAATTTATTTGATCTCCAACTGGATGATACTTGTATATATTGCAACAACTATAGCTGTGTGAAGTTGCTGGAGAACTTGGTGTTCCATGACAAGTCAAAGCATATTGAGATAAAGTATCACTATATCATGGATATGGTGCAAAGAGGAGCAGTGAAGCTCCAGTATATTACGATAGATGAACACATAGTTGATGTGTTGATGAAGCCATTAGCCAGAGTGAAGTTTGAGTACTTCAGGGAGAAGCTTCGTGTTCTCCAAATCGAGGTTTCCCCCAAGGGTAAGTGATGAGTCCGTGATCCATTATGACATGGTGAGAGGATTGGTTCCTTCCATGGTTAGATGTAAGGGCTGAGCCATTTTGTCATGGTGAGAGGATTGGCTCCTTCCATGTCAGATATGAGTGTTGAGCCATTCTGATGTGACTGTAGGATTGGTTCCTACATAATCAGATATAAGTGTTGAATACCATTCTCTGGGAGAATGGAGGTACCTGGTCAGTTACAAGGAATCCTCAGCCTGGGGCTGAGGGCCATTCTGATGTGACTATAGGATTGGTTCCCACATGATCAGGTGTAATTGCAGTGCCTTTTCATAGATTATAGTATTTGTGTCCTACCATGCTGCCGAGCTTATCCACAGATGATAGTAGTTGTGTCCTATCATACTGGTGGATGTGAGTGCCGAGCTTATCCACATATGATAGTAGTTGTGTCCTATCATGCTGGTGGATGTGAGTGCCGAGCTTATCCACAGATGATAGTAGTTGTGTCCTATCATGCTAGTGGATGTGAGTGCTGAGTCTTTTCATAGATGGTAGTAGGTGTGTCCTACCATGCTGATGATTGTAATTGATGTGCCTTTCCATAGATGGTAGTAGGTGTGTCCTACCATGCTAGTGGATGTGAGTGTCGTGCCTCTTCATAGATGATAGTAGTTGTGTCCTATCATGCTGGTGATTGTAAGTGCTTTTCCTTTCCACAGATGATAGTAGTTGTGTCCTATCATGCTGGTGGATGTGAGTTCCGTGCCTTTTAAAAAATGGTAGTAGGTGTCTCCTACCATGCTGGTGATTGTAAGTGATGTTCCTTTACACATATGATAGTAGGTGTTTCCTACCATGCTGGTGGATGTGAGTGCTATGCCTTTTCACAGATGATAGTAGTTGTGTCCTATCATGCTGGTGAATGCAAGTGTTGTGCCTTTTTGACATGGTGTTGGATGTGTTCCTCTCATGGTCATATGTGAGTGCTTGCCACTCTGACTTACGGTCAAATATAAGCACTGAAGAAGACCTACATGGATGCTAGGCCTACAACCAGCATGAAAAAGGGTTGGCTCTGTAGAACTTCCTGTGGTGAGAAGAATCATGATATAGCACCTATGATGATGACCCAGTGATGATCTAGATCCAGTGATGATGATCTAGCAGTGATGATCCAGATCCAGTGGTGATGTCCCCATGATGATCCAAATCCAGTGATCATGATCCAGATACAGTGATGATCCAAATCCATTGATGATGATCCATATCAAGTGATAATCTAGATCCAAGATGAATATGACTTGAAGATGAAGATGACGAGATGATCCACTTGATACAAAGAAGAAGACCAGTGCTGAAAAATTGTGTCGAGAGAATACCTTTCTAGTTAAGAGGGAGTGTTGATGTATGTGTAACTTCAGAATGTATTCATCCATATATCTTATGTATTGTACCCCAATGTTTATTCTGAGAAGTGTCTGTAATGTATTTGAGTCATGTCATGCCGTGATGTTCCTATTGGGAGATTCAATAATGTAAACAAGTCATGTCAAGTCATTGTGGGTAACCCTCCTATTGATCAAGATTTAAAGTCCCATGCAGTTGCAGGGCCCTAGGTTTATTAGACTCTCCTAGAGAATTCGGCCCTAGTGAGTCATTTTCAAGTTAAGAATTAGTTTAAATAGAGAGTGAGCCTCTCTATTTATCACACACTCACTCACACTCAGTTGTAGTGCATAGCTGAGGAAGAAGAAGTTGTTGGGGCTAGAAATAAAGAGACTACTGCTGTCGAGAGATCATCTTACTATTTTGGGGTTTTACTTTTGGTGCTGAATCTATCTCTGAGGAAGCTGTGGGGTTTTCTCCATTTATGGTTTCCTCGAGGAAAAACATTATGTTCATTGTCTCTTGTGTTTGATTGTTGTGATTTTTATTCTCTCAGTTAAAGATCCTAATATAATTATAGCTTGAATGATACAAATCTAACAAGAATATAGTGAAAGGTTAATCAGTTGCATATTAGATCACAGACAGTTTGATGACATGCAACTTCAATCATTTTCTAGAAAAACAGTGATTGATAAATTAACTATAGATTTCAAGATGTTGTTTGAATTCAAATCCATATGTAAAAAATTTCCAGAGTTCTCTTATGGAGCTCAACATAATGGCGAAGGAGATGATCAGTCTAGATATGCCAATTACTGATCAATGGAAGCTAGTTGATAACTATGGGAAAAGGAAATATAGGTTGCACCAATAGGAGTCCTCTGATGTTACCTCAGGGTCCAGAGAAGGAATCTTGGATGGAATTTGAAATTTCATGCATTAGGGATGAGGAATGGTGTACCACATTTGGAGTTGTAAACATTTTGCATTTCATTAATAAAATTTTATACTGTTAGGTGTAATCTATATGGTGAATTCTAATATTTAATACATATGAATTATGTATTTGTTGCATTCAATTATGTCTAATATATTATTTTTCTGTTATAATTTGTTTTTCTTTTCGAATAAATTTTTCATTATATATGAAATTTGTAAGCTTGAAACGATAATATACATTTCCTAGCATGTGGTTTATTGTGAATATGCTTCTATATTGTCTTCAAATTTTCCAAAAAACCTCTTATTATAGCCTTCTAGATATGATGGATGCACCATACAACACTCTAGAGATCCACACTCTCATAATATTTTGATCATCATCCTATGAGTTGTGGCAGGAATTTCCCTAAGGCTAGTTATGCATATTTTACCAATAATTCCATACTTGGACAATTTTTTATCATCTCCTAGGCTTGGTCTAATTTCCCTAAACTACATTTTTGCAGGTCCATAAATTCTTCTTCAGGGTCTCCTTGGACAAACGGAGACCATCATTGAGTAGAAAAAACATCAGCCTACAACATCCCCATGTGGTGTGGTCATTTTCTTCAACACACAATTTGTGGTGGGCATCCTCTTAAGGCTACTTGGACCAATATTCCCATACTTAGTCAATTTCCTGATTTTCACTAATTTTTCGTATTTCTCTAGAAGGATGTCATAATGCAACAATGATTTCAACTTCATGCCACATCATCATCTATGCCATGCAATTCCATTCGGGAATCATCCTTAGTGTGGGCATCAACCTTAATGCGGGCATCACTTATCCCCTTTACAACACTTAGCGATTTTTTCTTTGTCTTTTGTATGCAAAATAATATTTTTCTTCTATTTTGGTAGGTTGATATTTTCCTTATCTAGCCACTATAAGAAAAACCAAGAGAATGGCTAGATATCTATTTCAACAATGAAAAGTACCATATCATCTGATGAATTTTATCATGAAAGGAACACCCCCTTGTAGGCATTTCCAAACGGTCTCTCAAACTCTGTGTGCAACACTTAACTAGTACTCTTCAAACCCTAGGTCACCAAGGTGATTTCATTTTTTCTTCAAATTTGGAAAGTGAGATACCCAATGGGTAGAGGCAAACAAGGTGAATACATCAATACCACTTTCATCTTCTTGAGATTCTTTCTCTCTCCTTGGTGAGCATTTTTCTAGAGCAGTGCAAATATGCCATGAGAGGCACTTTTGGTAGATCGATATCTTCTTACTGAAATACTTTTCGGTCAGGATAAAGATATGGTTGAATGCACCATACAACACTCTAGATATCGACACTCTCATAATATTTTTATAATTTTCCTATGAGATGTGGGGGGCATTTCCCTAAGGCCAGTTAGGAAGATTTTACCAATAATTCCATACTTGGGCAGTTTTTTATCTTCTCCTAGGCTTGGTCTAATTTCCCTAAACCATAGTTTTGGAAGGTCCATAAATTCTTCTTCAGGGTCTCTTTGGAAAAAATGAGACCATGGTTGAGTAGAAAAAACAATAGCCTACAATATCCCCATGTTTTGCGGACATTTTATTCAACACAATTTGTGGTGGGCATCCTCTTAAGGCTACTTAGACAAATTTTCCCATACATAACCAATTTCCTAACTTTCACTAATTTGTTGTATTTATCTAGAATGATGTCTAATGCAACAATGATTTCAACTTCATTCCACATCATCATCTATTCCATGCCATGCCATGTGGGAATTATCCTTAGTATGGGAATCAACCTTAATGCAGGCATCACTTAGCCCCTTTACAACACTAAGCCATTTTTCCTTTGTCTTTAGTATGCAAAATAACATTTTTCTTTTATTTTGGCAGGTTGATATTTTCCTTATCTGATCACCATAATAAAAAACCAAGAGCATGGATAGATATCCATTTCAACAATGAACATGACCATATCATCTGATGAATTTTATCATCAAAGGAACACCCCCTTGCAGGAATTTCCAAATGTTCTCTCAAAATTTTTGTCTAGCACTTAAAGAGTTCTCTTCAAACCCTAGGTCACCAAGGTCATTTCATTTTTTCTTCAAACTTGGAAATTGAGATACCCAATGGGTAGAGGCCAACAAGGTGAATCCATCAAGACCACTTTCATCTTTTGGATCCTCTTTCTCTCTCCTCGGCAAACATTTTTCTGGAGCAGTGCAAATATGGGTGAGAGGCACTTTTGGCAGATTGATATCAATTATTATTTTGGATGACTTGGATTTTACTGTATATTATACAATTTACAGAAGTGAGTACAATAGTTTGTAGAAAAGGTTGGTATGCCTATTTTATAGTGCAATTATTCAATATAACATGAAATGTAGGCCAATGTGTGCATTTCCTCGAGGCACTCAATCATGATTTTTACCATGTGGAAAACACATAACTTTGGACTTTCCTTGTAGACCATCAATTTTTATGTCTAAAATGTAAATTTCGAAAGATTATTTAGGTTTTTTATGCTTGAACAGAAACTCTGTGGTTTGAATCAGTCAATTTGGCTCTTTAAATCATGCTGGGAGTGCATTTGAGTAAATACTATTGATTGTTGTTTTTGATGCCTTGAATTTTACTGTAGATCATACAATTTACATAAATGAGTACAAGATTTTGTAGAAAATGTTGGTATGTCTATGCTATAGTGCAATTTATTCAATATAACATGAAATGCAGGTCATTATGTGCATTTCCTTGAGGGACTCAACCCTATTTTTTACCATGTGGAAATCACGTAAATTTGGAGTTTCCTTGCAGAGCATAAGTTTTTATGTCTAAAATTTAAGCTTTGAAAGCTTATTTGCGTTTCTTATGCCTGAACAGACACTTTGTGGTTTGAATCAGTGAATGTGGATTTGCAATGCAAGCTGGGCATGCATTTGAGTGAAGTTATCCAAAATTTCCTTGCTTGAGTAAAATGCACGCACGTCCCTGATTTCTTTGTCAAATTCAATGAATAAAATAGGATATTCCTTTCTATTATTATTCCTCCCCTTTTAGCATTTTAATATTTCCAATTTTACTTGATACTTTCTCCTTTAGAAATTTTTTTAGTGTCAGGAAGACCAAGTGTTAATTTTTCATATCCTCTAGTGATCAAATTTCAAGGGCTACTTTTAATCCCATTTTGAAGGGAATTTTTTATGTATTTCACTGGAGATGATGATCTGTTAATTCATTTGTAGAATATATTTCAAGGATATTTCATATGTCAATTCATTTGTAGAATATATTTCATCATTTGTTTTTTTCATACACACTTCTTAGTATTGGTTGCACATTAAACTCTCGTAGATATAGGAAAAATACACATATGGATTAGACATTACACTTGTATTACACATTAGAAACACATTAAAAATATCAAAATATATGCATTTTCAAGAAATACTTACAATTTATATTACAAAAATATTAGTATGTACATAGACATCAAATCTACACCATATTAATCTAGAACTCTAGGCTACTTGGGAGTTTTTCGCAATTCCTCCTTTGTAGAATAAGAAAATTCACTATATCTTCTCTTTCCTTTTCCAAAACCCTCCAGTTCTGCAAAAGCTTCAGCAGCCATATTTTTTAATTGTTTTTATTGCTCTTTCACTTTGTTTGCAAGATTTGTCACTTTTGTATGCAATCTATATTTTTCTTCGAGGCATTTCTTCAACATCTCTACATTTTTATTTTTCTTCTTTGAGTGACCATCTTCCTTTATTTTAATATCATCCTTCATCCACTTTAGCTCATATTGAATTGCACTTAATCTTCTCTTGACTTGTTGTACCTCCTTCTCGAGCTCTTGTGCCCTCAAATCTGTATAAGATGGAGTATAAAAAATTGCTTTTGCCACAAGTTTCTCCTGCAAATATTTAATTTTGGATTTCAAATCTTATATCTAACTATCACAACCCAAATGTAGTGCTTTTCCCTTCTCCAATAATTTTTGGTGAAGGTCTCTAATTTCGGTCTCCTTCTCCTCTATCTTCTTCTTCAATGTCAGATCTGATGATCCAAATGTAAACTCTACATTATGGATTGTTAAAGAAGCTTCATTCAAGTTCTTCTCTTGTTGTTGCAACGACTTATGAAAATGGAGTAAGCTCTCCATAGTTACATCAACAATTTTTGTACTGCCAAAAATTTTTGGTTTGCTGACCTTTTTACTCTTAACTATTGATTCTTCTAGTGTGCTGACCTCTTTAGCTTGGACTGTTGATTCTTCTGATGTGCTAACCTTTTTACCGTTGACTGTTGATTCTTCTGGTGCACAGACATGTTTACCCTTGAATGTTGATTCTTCTAGTGTGCATACCTGTTTACCCCTGAATGTTGATTATTTTCCTCTTCCGGCTCTTTTAGCCTTGAGAATTGTTGAAATCCTTTCAATTCTCTTAGTTTTTAGCAACTCATTTTTGTTAATTGCTTTATTCAATTTTTCCAATCATGCTTCATATTCTGCAGTCTCAATTTGTTGTTTAATGATCATTTCTCTCATTTTCTTTTCAAACACAACCTTCAAAGAAGTAATAATTGTTTCTTTCTGCTTCAATTATTGCTGAAGTTCTACTTCCTTACCAAATACAATCTTCACTGGTGGCATGTTCAAAACTTCAAGCCTATTTTTCAGCTCATTTTCAAGTCTCCCTATAGTTTCCTCATATTTTTTATTTTCATCCTGAAACATGTCTTTCAGTCTGTCAAGGTCATAAAGCGATCGTTATAGAACTATGCTAAATTTAGAACATTGAGCCTTAGTAATTTTATCCTTCTGGCCAATTATTTTTTCAGTTTCCACAATTTTTTTCTCTCAACCTGTAACACGATGTACCAAATCAAGAATTTGGACATACTTAGTTCTGCACAATTTTTCACTAGTTATGAATGAATCATCCCACAAGGTAGATTGTTCTTTCAAATGCACCATTTTATCAAATAAATAAAAAACAAATATACCATCAAAATAATGTTTGGCATGAAATAGGTCTTCATCACTAGTTGGTGAATAGTCCATATTCATTGTTCACAAATTCCTCCCATTGATCTGCATTTTCATTTTCATGCATTCCAGCCAAAGTTGTGACAACAACATCTTCTTCAGGTAAAAGTGAAGGCATGTCGTTTCCCACAGATTCCATATTGTCCTCAAAAGGTTGTCCATGTATTGTTGATGCAATGACAATAGAAACTCCTTCTACATTGTTATTTAAATATGGTTGAGGTAATTCCTCATTTTTTTGTTGTTCTTTAGGCTTCCTAATGGTTGTTCTAATAGATTTTGACCCTGCAAAACTGGGTCGACATAAATCAATAATTTTTTACAGTGTGCCAGGGTAAATGAGCCCTCTTCATTTTACTATGTTGCAATGCAATGTACAATTTCCTATCCAATATATGAGGGACATCTATGGCCATGTCTTCAACCCAGTCTATGTCCAACTTCATGCAATCACCTTAAATATCATTCCACTTGTGGTGATTCATAATGGTCCTAAGGATAATCTGAATCAGGGTTTTTATATTCCTTGAGGAACATATTCCATTTTTAGACCATTCCTAGGAACAACAACCCATTTCCCACAAATTTTACTAGCCATCTAAATATTTTCTAGCTTGGGGGTTTTCCTTGAGTTTAACATTGTCCCCTCTCTTCATGGAATTTTGGTTGCTATGGAAACCAAATCGGGGTCTAGATGAACCCTCTTCCCAAAAATTTTCATTTCCACAGCCCCATGATCATAACTATAGATGGCATCATCTATATCATCATTTTGGAAATTAAAATGTCCAAAAATAAACCTATCCACTCTTGCTCTTAGAAGGATATTTAACATACCAGTTCGACATATGCTTTTATCACTCCATTCATTGGAATTCTCTTGGAATTTTTTCACCATGAACTGTTCAACCTAGAAACCTTGCGCTTCTCCTGATGTTGTGGTAGAGAAGGACCCTGTGTTTGTTTCCAAGGTGCAAGACACCCATGTTTCATCTGTTTCCATACTACGCGACAATCCAATTTCAATTGCGGTAATGGTTGGTTTGGTATACATGTTGAGGAATGCACACTAAGGAATGCATGGTGAGGAATGCAAGCTTAGGAATGAATGCTAATGAATGCATGTTGAGGAATGCAATCTTAGGATTGCACGCTGAGGAATGCACACAAATGATTTTTTTTTAATTGATTTCACCTATATTGTTTTTTTTCACAAATTCATGTATATTGGGTTATGACGTTGTCATAGTGGATTTCACCACTCCAGGTGAATCACACTTTGTATGGCCTTCCCCTGTCCCACTGTAGACTCTTTAGACCCCATGGACCATATTTTATCCTTTGATGTTACCTTGATCATCCCTAAAAAACTATATAAAAGATGATATACGCAGTTTTTTCCCTGATAACCACGTACATACGTGGGTTTGACTCCTATAACCGCGTACATTAGGATGTGTGCATAAGTCCAAATCCTTTTGGAGTTTTCCTTGACTTGGATCTGACTCATTCGACTCCTGGCCTTCCATATGCCTTGAGATCGCTCGGATTCGACCCTTCATTATCCCTTGTGAAGCTATATAAGGAACCTCTTGGTACATTGAAGGCATATAGAGAGATTGAAGCAACGAAACTATAGTCCATTGTTGCCAAAACTATACTTGAGTCTGCATCCCTTTGTCCCTTTGGATCACTGTTGTGTTCTTCCCAAGCTTGCCCTGGCTAGTGAGCTTGCTATCGAGAGATGGAGGATTGAGGTGGTGGAGGCCCAAGTGGGGGATTCAGTTTCTCTGATTCGTAGACGTGCCGTTAGAGGTTGTATATATCTTGTAATCTCTGATTTATATTAATAAGAACTATCTTTCCTGGTCCAATGATGTGTATTTGATTGAATATTGTATCCATTGGAATATGTCAAATGCTTTTACATTATTGATTATATATGCTAGAATAGATCTAACACCATGATACATAGTATGCTTGTATTGTTTACTTGTTGTTGAGGAAGTATTATATCAATTCAAGCTGAAGATTGGAAAGCTCAACGAGGATCTACTTCAACCGTCCGGAATAAGGTACGAGGTCTGATCCTTTAGTGTTAGACATTTTATTTCTATTGCATATTGGGAAATATTTATTTCTGGGGTCAAGTCTGTCTATTGTGGTACCCCAAGCCATAGGAATTTCTCTCCGTAATAGAATTGGTGACTCCACTAGGGATTTCCTAGTAGTTTTCCTTTGGGGGTGATTTTCTTGGAATTCAATGTATTTGAATTGCTCTTTCTCTCTTGTTTCTGTGTCGGGTCTGGGGGCATGTATGCCTGGTAGAGTCTTATTGGAGTGAAGTTGGTCTCAGCCTGTCTGTTTGCCTTGTTTTATGTAACTTTTCTTCCTGTACGCGGGTTTTTGATTTACTGTCGTGTATACACGCGGTTTCCTCTGGGATTTCCACGCATACACGCGGGTTTACTGCGAACAGTCGCATATACCCTGGATTTTTCCCTTTTTGTGTAAGTTAATTGGTTGCTAGGTGAAAACTGTTAGTTGCTGAGTCTCCTTTGGCACTTCCTGAGTCTGTTTTGACCTCTGGTTCTGACTGGAAACGTTTTTTTAGCCTAATTTTTTTTTTTTTTTTTTAAGGAAAGTTCTTGTCATGGCATTTTTTTTTTTTTGAGATTAGTGCATTAGAGTTCTTTTACCTTAGTGCTTTGCTTGAATGCTATCTTTGTGTGATTACAGAGTCTAAGGGTGGTAGAATCATTCTTTTGCTTTTTGTATCTCTTATATTTTCAAAAAGTCCAAAAACATTTGCTTATCATAATGCATTGCATTTTGCACTTTGCATTGTACTTGCACTAGATCTAGATTTGCTTTGGAGTAATAGTTAGGACTTCATATAGGGAAATTTGCATTCAGCATTTGAAGAAGAAATTGTGCATTACACGTAGTATGCATACCCTATTTTCATGGACACAATGCATTTGCATTGATTGTTAGGTGTGCATTTTACTTCTTGGTGCGTCATAACACCACTAGTTGCACGACCATATCCTCTTTTTGAGTAATAAAGCCAACTAAAATCAACGCTAATTAAAAAGAATTACACTCTTTTCTTTTCTAGGGTGCACCAACAAGCTTAGGTTTTAGGATCTTGGAATAGTTCATTGTAAGTTAATTCTCCAAGATCACTAAACAACAACATTTAGGTGTCTGTCCAGGGAGTGTGTGAAATCCTTGGTATAACCATTGTTCTCAGGATCCTCCTCTCAAACGGGAGTTAAGCAAGAGGCAGTGTGAGCGGTTGTTGATTGGGATGACCCCTGGTCGATAACTGTGTAGCACCAGCGATATAGCCAGGATTGTAATCGTATCTGGGGGCTCTTTCGAGAGTTTCGGGCTTTGCTACCCTGCCCATACGGTCAATCCCGCCTACAACTGTCCACCTGAGCTTTGATTATATTGAGGTGACCTTAGTGACCTTACCTAGGATATCGAGGGGGTACGTGTAGAGGTTATTCTACATGTGTCCCGGCTAGGTTGGGGTCGGACAGCACAGTCGCTTTACGCGTTGAAGCTGAGGACCACAATAATTGGTTACGTACCTCTGCTTGTGGTGACAAGGGCCTCTCAAGCCTCTCCTAGGAGAGACATACCGGCCACATTCGGGAGCTCACTTATCCAGCCCTTGTTTTCTTGCATTTGTCTTTATATTTTATTAGTGATTGCTCTGTGCACGCTAGTTGTCCTAGGGTCTACGTAAATAGAGAGTCTTTGCTTTTTGTTGAGTCATTGTGGATTCGAGTGCAGTTCCGCGCCATTCTTGTCGGTTAGCAGGACTTCCGCCTTCCACTTCTCCTCCTCCTTTGGGAGAGAGACCTAGATAGTCCGGGCGGACTATGTCACACACTAATTCACACACCATGGAGGATCATTTAGAGACTATTCCTGAGCCACCTCCTCCCATTCGTATTAACGATGGGGAACTTACTCCTACATACGATCCTTCACCTGACCTAGTTGAGTTCAGTCCTATGATTTCCCAGATAGGATCTTTGCATGATAGACATACTCATCCTAGGGCTGATTCCCCATTACCGCATTACCGGTATGGAATGCTGGAAGATGCCGAGACTCACTTTCCACTCGCCAGCTATGGTAGTTATGCTACGACTGGTTTTCCTATGCATGATTTGACATTTCATGTTGAATCTGATTCCAAGCCTAGCACTATGCCTGGGGGCAATACCATTCCTTACCTTGCAGAGAGGTTTGGGAGTACTAGTCACATTGCACCTTCCATCCCAGTGGTGGAAGCTCCATCTTATCCCCCTCCTAGGTCTAGGGATAGTGATCCGATTAGGATACCAGGTCCGAGACGAGTGACGATAGGCACTAGTACATATCTTATTATAGAGATTCCTTCATCCTCGGTTCTGAGTTCTTCAAATGTACATCCTCCACCTTACCCACGTGGTCCTTCGAGGCAATATATGGCTACGAGTCAGGTCCATACTGCGGTTACTAGGCCGATTGTGTCTCACGTTTATATACCACCCGTGGCTTCAGGAGGCTATATCCACCCCTCTAGTGGTCAGCTTGTTATGTCGGGGGCATATATACCTACTTCTGGTATTTATGTTCCTCCTTCCGAAGCTCATCTTCCTACCTATGGAGTGTCCCATGGGACATCGCATGCGATGACCTATGGACCTTATTACGGTCCGTAGTATGGACAGGTTTCTTCACCTTATGGAGGCGGGTATCAAAAACCTGCTTACTCTCCTAATTATGGATTTGTAGCTCCTACTAGTCAAGGTCCACCTTACTATGGTACTTCCACGTCACCTTATACAGGTCAGATAGGAGGAGGACACTATGGCCAAGGCCATGGTGGTGCTCAAACCTATGTGAACCAGGGAGCGGTCCATCAACCTCATCATGCTAAGCTCCCTTTCCTCACGACGCTTAACCTTCCTGACTTATCGAGACTTACAAACGATCCCGTGGCTCATGGCCCAGCTTGGTCGGCTGTCCCTACCAAGCTTCCTTTGGACATACCTAAGTTTGAAGGAAAACCAGGAGACAATCCGAGCGAACACGTTACCACATTTCACCTTTGGTGCTCTTTGAATTTGTTACATCAGGACTCAGTCCACTTGCGACTATTTCAATGCACCCTCATAGGGCCTGCGGCGAAATGGTATATAGAGTTACCAAAGGGAGCCTTTACCTTGTTCGATGATCTTGCGATGACTTTTCTTAATCACTTCCAGCTACCAGTGTGCTATGATGTTGGTACTGAACTCTTGTTGACATTTTGGGAAGATAAAGCCACCCATATTTCTGATCATATTCAGGAGTGGCGTAGACGGAAGAGATTAATTAAAGCCTTTATACCGCCGGAGTTCCTTCTCGAGTGGTTCCTCAAGTCTTTATTGCCATATATCGCGAAGGATGTTTCCACATCTTGAGTGCAGAATAAGGAATAAGAAATCTTTAGGGCACAGGAACTGGACTTGATTTATGCTCAATCTGGTTTGTTGTATGATATTATTCCCAACGCTCCTCATTCTAGTTTCGATCCCAAGGTCAAACCTGGACCACATGCCGATGGCATTGTGGGTTGTGCAAGTGCGAAATGTGCAGATTCGGTTGCAAAACAAGTTAGTCAATTGTCGCTCAACCAATCTACCTCGAGACAAGCTACGGCTTCATCTCAACCCACCCAAATGGTGAGTGTACTTTCTGTGCAATCATCGGACCAAAAGGGTAACCAGCAACCCGGACGGAATAAGAAAAAGGGTAAGAATAATAATCGAAAGGGTGGGAATAAGAATGAGAATGCTTCCAATCATGACAAGAACGGTCAAAATGCTGGTGGGGACAAGCAAGCTAAACGTAAGGTTAAGTTCCCTTGCAAGCTATGTAAGGATGATCACCTCACTTACTTGTGCCCTAGAATTGATGAAGCTTCGAGACTCTTAGCACAAGGCCCAGCTGTGCTAACGAACCCTTTACCACATAACCAGAATATGAACTCGAAGTCCTAGGAGAAATCTAGTGAGAATGATCCACCAGAAGCTAGTGCTCGTGGGTGAATTAACATGGTCCGTGCTACCAAGGTTGTGACTCATGCGAAAGATTATGGATCATCACAACCCAACCCAGGCAAAGAACCCGATCCACCAGGAACTCCTTTGTGCATTGAGAAACCTGTGGACAAACCTAAAGCTGCACCTCGCATTCCTAAGGGGGTACTTAAGTGCTCAGGGAATAATCCAAATGCCCGAGCCACCCAGAATTATTCAATT
>LPNX010432878.1:715901-757117 GCA_001517045.1 Pseudotsuga menziesii | reverse complement strand
TGTCGATATCCTACACATGTATCCTTGCATTGAGCATAGGTATGTTCCACTGCTTGGAACTAGTTTGTTTGCCCTCATGACACTCATCTCCTCCTAGTTTGTAATGATAAAGCTAGTTTATTCTTTTTTCAAGCTTTTCAAATAACTGAAAAAGACCAAAAAAATCAAAAAACCAAAAAGCAGGACAAGGAAAGATGTTATCTTTGGCAGCTGTCGAGTCGTGTCGCCTTCGAACAGAGCATTGTATATCACATCCATTGGTTGGGTTATAGTTTGACTTAGGAGCTGTACTCGTTTATCTGAGTTTATCTCCACCGACTAGTTAAGCTTCCAGTCCCTATGGAGCCTTTGTTGATGCCTCCTGTGTCACAGAGATGTCCCGGTTTGTATATCGAGTCTATGCTTCCTTCATTCAGTCACCATACGCCATTATGCTCTTATTCGAAGGAAGTTGAAACCTGTGTCGGCCATTCCTCAATTATCTTGACTTTGCATGTTGGCCATTCCCGGTACAGTTACTGGTTCGTGCACTTTATGATTGAGTCCTTCCACATTAGACAGCTTTACTGAGTACCTCGTGTTGGATGATGGGGGATGCCTTAATGCCCTCCTTCCAGCGGATTTCATCCCATCGACTTCAGATCATTTATTCTGGGATTGGAGTCTAGAGTCATTTTGAGTGCCTTGAGACTTGCAGTCATCAGTGGCAGGTTCTCTTGCCATCGACAGTTTCTTGGGAATACATCAATGTCCCCTGATCGATGGATTCTCTCAAGTGTTCGACCTCAACACATCTATTCACACTTGTTATTTTGCACTCTAGTACCTTGATTCCCATTACCATTATCGGTGGGTAATCTTGCATCTATTAACGGTATACATCAATGACCGGTAATCAGACGATGGACTACTATTTTCGACCTCGACACCTCTATTCGCATAGTAGGACATGTACTCGTAGTGGTTTGTGTAGAAGACCTTCCAGACTGGTGGCATCTCTTATATGCTACCTCCTTGATCGTGCCAGTGTTCATGATATTTTAGCTCTCGTGACTTGATTCCAGTGTATGTCAGACATTTCCAGCCACTATGGAGATCTTGATCTATTGTATATCTTCAGCCATTTTGGAGATCATGGTCCTTTGTATATCTTCATCATGGAAATTCTGATCTATGTATATTGTATGTGGCGATGACCACATATGTGATATCATGTATTATGCCTATTCATGGCCATTGTACTCTTATGTATCTAGGACTTCTATATGTACTTGCAGTTATAT
Source organism: Pseudotsuga menziesii (assembly GCA_001517045.1). NCBI lineage: Eukaryota > Viridiplantae > Streptophyta > Pinopsida > Pinales > Pinaceae > Pseudotsuga > Pseudotsuga menziesii. Next base: position 755,834 of record LPNX010432878.1, on the reverse strand, counting down.
GCAGAGTTGTATCATTGTACTATGCTAATTGGGTGGCTGGTATTCCATTTGGGATCCTTCATCACTCCACTTCTGGGATGGACTTATAATGTATTTCGGCCATCGTATAACCCCTCTGATCTCACACATTAGGGGGCATCTGTTATAGCGGATTTCACCACTCTAGGTGAATCACACTTTGTATGGCCTTCCCATGTCCCGTTGCAGACTCTTTAGACCCCATGGACCATCTTTTATCCTTTGATGTTACCTTGATCATCCCTAAAAAACTATATAAAATATGATATACGCGGCTTTTTCCCCGATAACCGCGTACATACGCGGGTTTGACTCCTATAATCGTGTACATAGGGATGTGTGCATAAGTCCAAATCCTTTTGGAGTTTTCCTTGACTTGGATCCGACTCATTCGACTCCTGGCCTTCCATATGCCTTGAGATCACTCGGATTCAACCATTCATTATCCCTTGTGAAGCTATATAAGGAACCTCTTGGTGCATTGAAGGCATATAGTGAGATTGAAGCAACAAAACTATAGCCCATTGTTTCCAGAACTATACTTGAGTCTGCATCCCTTTGTCCCTTTGGAGCACTGTTGTGTTCTTCCCAAGTTTTCCCTGGCTAGTGAGCTTGCTATCGAGAGATGGAGGATTGAGGTGGTGGAAGCCCAAGTGGGGGATTCAGTTTCTTCGATTCGCAGACATGTCGTCAGAGGTTGTATCTATCTTGTAATCTCTAATTTATATTAATAAGAACTATCTTTCCTGGTCCAATGATGTGTATTTGATTGAATATTGTATCCATTGGAATATGTCAAATTCTTTTACATTATTGATTATATATGCTAGAATAGATATAACACCATGATACATAGTATGCTTGTATTGTTTACTTGTTGTTGAGGAAGTATTATATCAATTCAAGCTGAAGATTGGAAATCTCAACAGGGATCTACTTCAACCGTCCGGAATAAGGTACGAGGTCTGATCCTTTAGTGTTAGACATTTTATTTCTATTGCATATTGGGAAAGATTGATTTCTGGAGTCAAGTCTGTATGTTGCGGTACCCCAAGCCATACGAATTTCTCTCCGTAACAGAATTATGTCCCTTTGTCATATGAAATAAAGATTTTTCATAAAATACATAAACTTATCCTAGCCTCAATTGAGTTAAGAAATTAGCTTACCATTATTGTTATTTATTGCATATGAATTTGTTTTCGGATGCAAGCTTATTCATTTAAATATTTAATTTTAGTCGTTTTGCTATTCTTTCTACAATGTGGAAAATAAATTATATTAATGTTAAAGATGATCAAAAGTGATCATTGGAACTATGAATTACATTGTGTATAAAACCTTAATGGAGTGCCTTAAGAAACTCCAGGCTATTGACATTAAAAGCCAAAGTATCTAGGTAGAAGATGTTACTGACTCATACAGTTGTCAGAAGATGAAGTTAACAAAACCCCTAATCAATCACTATAAATATCCTGAAACATATCTGACTTATCATCTAGAGTACATATTATAGCCATGAAGGTATCCTTTGTAATCATGGTTCATAGTTGGTTTATAGAGATTGAAAGAGAATTTGTATGTGATGCTCTCCCATGTGATCTTGTGGGGATTAATTCCAAGATTATGAGTCAATACATTGACTTTGTTGCTAATAGATTGTTGGTGAGTATGCTCTGAGGTTTATATTTTGTAATAATCAAAATAATTGCATTCTTATGATTCATCTATCCATTTTTCCTTTGTATTTAGTATGCAAAATAACATGTTTCTTCTATTTTGGCAGGTTGATATTTTCCTTATCTGATCACCATAAGAAAAACCAAGATCATGGCTACATATCCATTTTAACAATGAACAAGACCATATCATCTAATGAATTTTATCATGAAAGGAACACCCCCTTGCGGGCATTTCCAAATGGTCTCTCAAACTCTTTGTCTAACACTTAACCGGTTGTCTTCAAACCCTAGGTCACCAAGGTGATTTCATTTTTCCTTCAAACTTGGAAATTGAGATACCCAATGGGTAGAGGCCAACAAGGTGAATTGATCAATACCACTTTCATCTTCTGGAGCTTATTTCTCTCTCCTCGATGGGCACTTTTTTGGAACAGTGCAAATATGGCTCAGAGGCACTTTTAGCATATTGATATCTTCTTCTTGAAAGACATTTTGGTCAAGATAATGATATGGTTGGATGCACCATACAAGATTCTAGAGATTCACACTCAAAATATTTTTATCATCGTCCTATGAGTTTTTTCGGGCATTTCCCTAAGGCCAATTAGGTTGATTTTACCAATAATTCCATACTTAGACAATTTTTTATCTTCTCTTAGGCTTTGTCTAATTTTCATAAACCACAGTTTTGGCAGGCCCATAAATTCTTCTTCAAGGTCTCTTTGGAAAAAATGAGACCATGGTTGAGTAGAAAAAACAGCAGCCTACAATATCCTCATGTGGTGTGAGCATTTTATTCAACACAATTTGTGGTGGGAATCCTCTTAAGGCTACTTGGACCGATTTTCCCGTACTTAGCCAATTTCCTAATTTTCATTAATTTGGCATATTTCTCCATAATGATGTCATAATGCAACAATGATTTCAACTTCATGCCACATCATCATCTATGCCATGCCATGCAGTCATCATCCTTAGTGCGGGCATCAATCTTAATGCAGGCATCAACCTTGATCTTCTCCTATGCTTGGTCAAATGTCTCTAAACCATAGTCTTGGTAGGTCCATAAATTCTTCTTCATGTTCTCTTTGGACAAACTGAGACCATGGTTGAGTAGAAAAAACAACAACCTACAATATCCCATGTTCCGCGGGAATTTTCTTCAACAAACAATTTGTGGCGGGAATCCTCTTAAGGCTACTTGGACCATCCTGTTAAGGTTAGAAGCAGAAAAGGTCCAAATTGTGTCTTTGTGTCTACAATGTAATAACATAGTGACTTTAAGTGCAAATTGGGTAGTCTGTATTTAAACTTAGTTTTGATTTTCAAATTCAAAATTATTTGTAGATTGGTTGTTTTGTACAACATAAAAGGTCCTGGCCTCAATTGAGTTAAGAAATCACCTTACTATTATTGTTAATTATTGCATATGAATTTGCTTTTGGATGCAAGCTTATTCCTTTAAATATTTAATTTTGGTCATTTTGTTATTCTTGCTACAATATCGAAAATAAATTATATAAATTGTTTTTTTTCTATAAATGTTTGTTTTTGGCAATAAAAGGAAATAGAAGGAAACTAATTTACAAAAAAAAAATAATGAAAATATGATAGACATACTGCTCATTCCGCATATTCAAAACAAAACATCTCATTTCACATGCAACAAAGATTATATAATACTGATGTATTTCAAAATAAAAAATTGTGCCCATGGCATATAATGGCAACTTGTTCCCAAAATTTTAATTAAATGTAAAGATTAATCCCGAACTACAAAAAATTTATAAACTATATCCTTATATAAGTATAAATATTCAATAGATCAACTAATCTGAGTTGATACAGCATCACTGAAATCACTAGTCACACAGTATAACCACTAGTTACATAGTTCAATGGCATCCTTATGCCAAGGAATGAAGCTCAACAAATCATCTGCTAGATTACATAATGCGCTATTGGGACATGGTGGAGCTATATTTTCAAATAGAGGATCTAAAATTTCTATCAGATTCACAATATAATATCCTTTTCCAACAGGGATACAGTGTACTATTGCATTTGGGTCAAGCTTATGTATTGTCGCCCTTGCAACTTTAACCCTTGATTTTAATGCAATGAGAAAGAATTTATTTCCTTCCAGAACCAATTGGGAAGTTGGTGTCAACTCATTAGCATTACCTTGACCCTGAAAATATGTGAAAATTGAACCCAAGTGATAGATCAATTACACTCACAAAATTTCTAATACAACACGTAAAATGCACACAAAAGGAGATTGAAATTGGAGCATAACTTAATCCTATATTGAATAAGTGTACATAAACCAACCATATGAAGTAATAGTATGCTCAAATATATAATTACATGAGATATTCAAAAGCACTAGGTTGTTATTTGAATTGGTCAAAAACCAGGCTTACTAAATCAAGTCAAATCCCCCATAGGTGCAAAAAGGACTTTCCAAATCTATGAATATCCTCATGAATTTGCTAAAGAAAGTGGGAAATCTAATAATTGATGGAAATACAAATAATTCATGCTTATTTTTGGAGAAAAGGAAGGAGGATTATGTGGGCAAAAAACAAGGAAAGTTCCTTTAAACTAGTTTTTCCTTTATGCCTTAAAACTGCTGTAAAGCAAGGCAACTTTCAAAAAAAGCAGATATGCGCTTTAAGGAACTAGAAATAAAGAATACTTGCTAAATATGTTTTTAGAATGATTCCAAAGCACTCCATGACCTATTTTAGCAAGTATTGACTTCTAGGAACATGTGGAAGTCAACTAGCATAGAGAGAGAATCTAGGAATCTAGGAATAAGACAAAAAAGATTTAATTAATGTCAAAATGGGTAGTTATGGGTTGATTATTCTAAAACCCCCCCTTAAGCCTAAATTTATGAGTAAATATCAGAAACTTATAGGGACTAGCAACAAGGCTTAGTCACCCTTTTACATACTGCATGTCCATACAACCAAGGAAAGAAGCAAAAACCTAGTGGGAAAATCCTCCCTTAAACATGGGCAGGAAACAAAATTTTGGAAATATTTTTATCAATCACTCTTCACCACATGATTATAAATTCCCAGAAATGATTTGAGATTAATGAAGGTCTTCTCACATAATACTTTGGTGAAGATATCTGCTACTTTTTCTAAAGATGCGTAGTAGAGTAGAGAAATCGTACCATCATGCACAAGCTCCCCGATATAATGCATATGGATCTCAATGTGCTTGGATCTTTTCCTTTGAACTAGATCAGTGGACATTCTAATGGTGCTTTGGATGTCACAATATATTACTATTGAAAACTCTGATTCGAAACCACATTCTCCAAGTATCCCCTGTAACCACAAACATTGAGTAGCTACATTCACAACTCCTCTATACTCTGCCTCTGTAAATGAGAGTGCTACAACACTTTGTTTCTTACATAACCAGCTGATTGGTCCTTCTAAAAGCATGAACACATATCCTGAGGTATACTTTTGATCTGTGTTGTCATGTTCCCAATCACTGTCAGTAAATCCAACTAGCTCTAAGTCAGATTTTGCTTTGTAGAAAATCCCATCAGTCCTTGTTCCTTGAACAAATTTTAGGATCCTCTTGGATGCTCTCCAATGGATCTCATGAGGATGATACATGTATCTTGAAGCCACACTAACTGCATAATATAATTTAGGTCGAGTATGTTTAAGATAAAGAAAACACCCAATCAACTTCCTATACAGTGTATTATTTACCATAGGAGAAGAACCTGCTTACTCAAGCTTAACTCTTAAAAGGAATGGAGTCTTGCTTGGATTGCAATATTTCATACTGAACTTGTTGAGAAAATTTGAAGCATAATTTGACTGATGAACCTTGATTCCATGTTAGGACTGAGCAAGTTCGAGACCCAATAATTGGCTCAACAATCCCAAATATGTCATAGAAAAGGCATGGTTCATTGCATCCTTCAAGGAGGAAATCTTTTTATTTGAACTTCCTGTAATCAGTAGGTCATCCACATAGAGAAAAATAATCATTAAATAACCATGAATAAGCTTCAAGTATACATTAGTATCACACTTTCATTGAACAAAACTCAATGACAGCAGAAATCCATCAATCTTGGCATACCAATCCCTCTGGGGCTTGCTTGAGCCCATAGAATGATTTCTTTAAAATACACACTAAATATGGATTAGATACAAAACCTTTTGTTTGTTGCATATAAATATCTTCATTCATATCTCCATTTAGAAAGGAACACTTCACATCCATGTGATGTACCTCCCATTGCCTTGAAGCTGCAATGGCTAGAGCTAGCCTTATGGAGTCCATCTTTGCCACTGGTGCAAATGTCTCATTGTAATAAATACCATGTAAATAAGAGTAGATATTGGCTACCAATATTTCATTATATTTTAAAGGTGAACCATCAGCAGCAAACTTAGTTTTAAATACCCACTTACACTTCACTAGCTTTCTCCCTAAGGGTAGATCAACCAATTCCCATGTGTTGTTCTTTTGGAGCAAGCTGAATTATTCTTTCATGGATGGTTTCCATCTTGTATCATGTGCTGCATATTCATATTTCTATGGCTTAGAATCTATCATTAAATAACACTTCTCAACAAAGAGTGGATCTTTCACACAAAAGGCACTCTCAAATTGAGATCTAGTCCTCCTAGTGTCATTAGGATTTCTAGCTAGTTCCCTAGTTGCATGAATGGTCCTTCCTACCAAATTTGGTCTTGTAGGGCTGTTAGGATCTGCTATTAATTCATCATTATCAGAAATATCAGAATCAGCAAAATCATTAGTCTCTTCACTTACAATCAATGGCTATGGTGGTGAAGAGGACTCTCCAACTTCAACTCCTGCTAAAGGCTCTTCTTCGAACTGAACACTTCTTTGAATGAAATATTTGTTAGTGCTCAAGTTGATCATCTTATACCTTTTTTAATATTCAGAATACCCAACAAATAGGCACTCTTGGCTTTGGGGTTGCAAATCCTTCCTCTTTTCAGTTGGAATTCTAGCCCAAGCCTTTGAGCCAAAAATCCTTAAATGGATCACATCTAGCTTGTTCCCACTCCAAGATTAGAAAGGAGTCATACCATCAATATGCTTATGTGGAACCCTATTCTGTATATATGATGCATAGTTTATATCCTCATCCCAAAACTTTGGTGGCAAATTTTTAGTCTGCATCATGCAAGTTGCCATCTCCTTTAGTGATTTGTTCTTTCTCTCAGCAACACCATTTTGCTGTGGTGTGTAAGGAATAGAATGCCACATATGGATACCTACATATTTGCAATACTGGATGAACTCAGACTTGACATACTCTCCACCATTGTTATATCTTAGGATCTTGAGTTTCCTCCCAGATTAGTTCTCAACCAAGGCTCTAAATACTTTGAAAAGGTCAAAAAATTTAGACGTATGCTTTAGGAAGTAAACCCAACAATACCTAGAAAATTCATCTATGAAAGTGAGTACATATTTGGCTTAACTCATGGACATATGAGGGATTGGACCAAAAATGTCACTATGGATCAACTCAAGAGGTGCAGTGGTTCTCTCATGATGAGCTCTGTCATACTTGTGCTCTGGGTGTTTTCCTAGGATACAACCTTGATAGACTCCTTTGGAAAACTTGATCTTTGGTAACCCTATGACCATATCTTTGTCACTCAAATCAGAAACATACTTGTAGTTAAGATGGCCAAATATTTCATGCCAAATATTGCTTGCTTCATTAGCATGAGTGAGAAGAGTAGAGTGGTTTGAATAGGGTAGGAAATGGGAAAACCTATATACCTTCGAAATGTGATCAACAACACCGTTTGCTATGAATTTACCATTCGAAATCTCAGTTATTTCAACTTCATTGGGGGAGAAGATGAATTTATTTGGAGACCCAGTGTGAGTCATCTGATACACTGACAAGAGATTAGAGGTAAGACCTGAAATATACAACAAATTATTGAAATTACCATGGTCAATATCAATCCTACCCTTTCCCATACTGTCACTTAGAGAGTTATCTCCTAAAACTATTGGTGGACCTTTTGACATGTCAAGAGAGGAAAATATATCCCTTGTCGAAACCATATGTCTGGAAGCTCCAAAATCAATGAAGAAGCTAGGTGAGCTTGAGGTGCCACCAACCAAGGAATGTACTCTCTCCTTGTCTTCTTTATTTGATCCTCCTTCCCTCTTCTTTGAGCAATTAGGAAGGGATATTTTGTTCTTCTCTAGGAGTTGGGTCAACATGTCAATTTTCTTTTTCATAAAGAGCTCTCATGATGATAGCCTTTATTGCAGTCTACGCACTTTCTCATTTCTCCTCTCTTAATACTTTGACTTGTATCTCCTTTGCTCATGTGTATTTTTAGCTTGTTTCTTGCTTTTTGAATCCACCTTTGAATATTCAACAACCAAATATTGGTCTTTGGAAGGTTTGATGGTGCCCATCATCACCAATTTATCTTGCTCCTGGGTGAGGGATTCCATGAACTCAACAAGCATAGGCATCTTCCAGGTTCGAGCTGTCAATTTAGTGGCATGTAAGGTTGAAACAAACACTGAATAGTCAGGACCAAGCTTAGAGAGAATGGTCAAAACTAGTTGCTCTTCCTTCGTTTCAATCCCACATTGTTTTAACTACAAAACAAGGGCCTTAAACTTGGTAAAATAGAGATCCAATGATTTGAAGCTTCTGTGACTCAAGGAGATCAATTCATTCTTGATTTGATGTCCTCTCATCTCATCTGTCTTTCCAAAAATATCTTCAAGATTCTCCCACACCTCATTAGGAGATGTCAATGAATCAATATGAAAGAGGAGGTCTCTTTAAATAATCAGACACAAAATACCATAGGCCTCATCCCTCCTACTGTGCCATTTGATTTTCTTTGCAGCTTCATTGGGATCTACCTAAGTAGCCATGGTAACCTTGTAGAGACCTTTCACTCTCAACAATATCTCCATCTCAGCTTTCCATTCAAAGAAATTGAATGGAGTCAATATGATCCTTTGAGATTGGTCAATATCTCAACTCCTATGGGCTTTAGTCAGCAGAATGCGCTCCCAATCAGTGATGCCAAACCTGCAATAACAATTTGAAAGGAGAGAAATCAATCTACAAATGCTTTGATACTGTTGGGTGTTATAATGTCTAAATTAATCCACCTATTCTTTTATTATCAACCTAGGTTGGTAAGCTTAGACTTGACACAAAATATATGCGAAGGCAGAGAGTGTCATGTAAATATTTTAACAAACAAAAGATCAAAAAATCTTTCAAAATGAAAAAATGAGTCAAGCTTCCTAAAAATGCAATTAGCATAACTAAACTGAGATAAAAGATTAACCAAACAAATAATCTATCCTATAACTTTGGACTGAAAAGGATATAATCAGTAACTTACTTATTCAAATGGAAAACTAAAGTTCAAGGAAGACTTAACTTATAAGTAACTAGAAAACTTAATAAGAAAAACTTAAATAAAAGAAGCAAATAGAAAACTTAAATAAAAGAAGCAAGTAGAAAACTTAATAAAGAAATATCTTTAGATCCTGTCCTACAAGTTCTTTCAACAATAACACAATCATAAAAAACAACCTAAAAACATACTAAGGAAAACACTAAATCTCGCATGCAAACAAATAAATCAATTCAAAAGGAATAGACACAAAACCATACAACCATAAGACAAAATCGGAAATAGAACTTAAGAATAACTTAAACTACATTCAAAGAAGAAGTAAGGAAAATGATAAAAAAAATAATAAATCATTTAAAACAACTAAAATTTAACTTAAATGTTAAAGAAAACTATTATTTAACCATTGTAGACAAAGCATAATTCAAACATCAACAAAACATAACTGAAAACAATCTTAAAATACATAAAAAACACTAAAAATAGAACTAAAGGTTGAATGACACACTGAACTGTGGGTCTGAAAGGGTGGCTGAATAATAGACTGAACAGGTTGTCCGAATGATAGGATGCACAGTAAAAAATGGTAAAAACTAACCTAAATGAACTAATCTTCAGCTAAAGCCATGCAAATGTAATTCTAATGCATTGGAACAGTCAATAAATTTATTCAGCAATAATTAACCTTAAACTAATTCATGAACAAAAGGAATCATTTGCATATTAAACTAATAAATAAACTGGAAATTAACTTGCATACATTCAAAAAAGGAAAAGAAATAACATAATTGAATCTATTCTAAATTCATGAAAACAACTTATTCTATATTCTTGAAAACAAAGACTGAAAGTAATGCTGGAAATGAAATAACCGAAAACAAAATGACTAAAAGCAAATAACTAAAATCAAGCTATGAGTGCATCTAACTATATAACTTTCGAAATAAAACTAAGTTAATGTATTATAGAAAACAAATAGAGTAGCATTTACTATAATCTACTGGAAACAAACTAGAAATTAAACTAGACTAGCTAAAACAGAAAAGAAACTAAGCTAAACAAAGAAAATGAACCTCTGGTTAATGAGGGGCCCTCTCAACAATCAGGGGTGATTCCTGGCTAACTTCTACTTAAAATAAATCTTCAACAACAACGGATACATCTCTTTATTCAGATGGTGGAACAGAAATACAAAGTTCAAGAGTAAATTACAGCAAGAACTCTTCTCCTAACTCTGCTAATTGACTGATTTTCTAGCTAACTGAGCTCTCTCACAGAGTCTTCTTTATATAAATATTTACAGGGATGAGTAATTCAACCCTTTAGAGGTCGAATTCTCTCTAAATTTGGCTGATCTTTAAAGCATTTAATTGACCACAGGCCAATGCGCAGGCATATCCCTTCTTCAGTGCAAGTCTGACTCTTTTCATTGGACAACATACACACAGGTTCCTTCTCTAGCGCAAACAATCTGTAGAGGTGGAGCATGACTCCTTCTTCAGCGTGAACATGGAATGGTGGAGAGCAAAGGCAGCATACACGGTGGGTCTTCTAGAATGCAGGTCGTTCTATTCTTTAAACATGCAAATTGGTGGTATTTTGGAGTCAAGTAGAGGATGCCATGAGCGATCGTTCTAGGGCATGAGTTGAATGCATCAATCCAGCGCGTGAATGGTTGATGTGGTGGAAACTAAAGGAAAACACAGGCTAGTGAACAATATAGAACACAGATTCATCACCCAGACACATGGATAACAAAACGCTTGCAGTTGTTTCATGTTTTAAATGGCCATAATTAATTCTTAGCAGCACGCAGTCTGATGGGAGATCTGGACGGAGTGCTGAACGGAAGGCTAGGATGTGAGTTGGATATGTTGGGCATCGATTTAGGGAAAATGGAGTATCTATATTCTAGCGTGCTTCAAGACTGGAGTGTACAGCAACACATCTCAACATCTGGCAAACAACCAGCAAGTTTCACGCAACAGGCTGAATGACGAGCTAGATGTCGAGCTAGACATACTGTGCAAAAAGAAGGATGAATGCGTTTTGCATATTAACTTGGCCCAAAAAGATTATAAAACCTACAAACAATTATACAAACCAATCGATACATCCAATATGCTTTAATAATGTTATTTTTTATTAATAAAACCATAAAAATGATAATAAAATAATAATTTTATATAAACCTTAAAATCACTCATACCTGGAGTTGAATAATAATCTTCTTGACATAATCTGCCTAACATAAAACATACAAAAGATGATAAAATATGTATTTAAACGAATAATTTATCTACCACAAATGATTACAAATCGAGGATCAACATTCCCCCAAACTGGAGAAATTCCAGGTCCCACTGAGCAAAAAGAAAGAAAAACAATTTAGGAAGAAGGAGAACTAGCAACTGCCTTCAACTTGGCAGATGGAGAATGTAATTTAAACTTCACTATGTTAACCTGTAACTTGAAATAACATATCTTTCATGTCACATATTTATATGAAAATTAAAAAGGACTTTATTGTGATTTTCAACATTCTTAAATAAATAGTTTTCAGGTTTAAAATAATTTATCATTTATAAAGTTTTGAAATTAATTCAACCATGTCCAAAGTAAAACTTTGGACAGGTTGAACAAAAACATAAATCACATCTTGAATAGCTAGAAGATTAATCATTTTCATGCATAATTAATTGGATAAAAGGATAGGATTATTAATAATAAAATGATATGGAAATAAAAACTATTTGCTTAAAAACAAAAATTGGTTATCAAAATTTAGTCACCATTTTTACTCAGGTTGCTATTTGATATTTCATTTGCCTTCATTTGATTCTTCATATGGTAAGACCATATTGAATTTTGCTGTAAAATATGCTTCAAGCTATAACCAAATTCCATTGTTTATATTCCTGAAAATACTTATCATTTGTTAGAGATAAACAGATTTATCAAAAATAAAAATAATATAATTTTTCAAATCAAATCCATCTTCCCCAAACCAAAGAGATGGCATGTCCTCAAGCCATACAAAGAGAAGAAATGATTGTTCCAGAAAAATAGAAAGAATGCTATCATGCTATTAATTCATTGTAAGGAAAACTAACTAGTAATGGAAATGGTTCAAAAATGTATATTTATGAAAAATAAAACAGTGCTTAGAAAGACCATGTAAAATGAGAATAATATAATTAAAATAAAACCATAGGAAAAACTAGCCATCCATGCCTCATTGTAAATATATCCTGTTATCATCAAGTATTTCAAGTATACCCTAGAGTGTGTGAGATTTACAGCTATGGGTCCCATTTCTAAGATAATGACATCTTAGATATATGCGGAATTAGATGGCTGGGGAAAAGTCAACTTAGAACCATTCTCAAGTAACATTATAAAAAATTGGCCATGACATAGTCTTTTTGAAAAAAATTTCATATATTATCACTATTTGATGAACTATGTGTATAGTGGTGTATTAACCAGATCTCATTTATCAGATACTGCCCCGCTACCAACAGGCTTGTTCAATACCCTAGTGGGTTTATCTTGGTACCATGCAAGCATAGCCCTGCTACCAGCAAGCCTGTTCAGTACCCCGATATGTTTACTTGCATTTATCGAGCTTCCTGTTATAAGGTTTTTACTTAGCATTGATCCGCTGCCAGTAGGCCTGTTCAGTACCCCGCCAGGTTTGCCTTGTATAATGATGTTAAAGATATGGAATTCGATTGGTACTAAAGCGTATTAAGCCCTACTAAACACATAATTCAATTTTTTTCAAAGTTATAAGTAATTTCATAATGGTTAGACTCATAAAACATGTCAAAAGAGAATAACTAAAATTTGTTCTTTAACCTAACAATCATTTTTCTTTATAAAGTAAAGTAATGTTCCCCATAGATAAAAAATTCCACTTACTTTCAAGTTATCACCAAAATACTTAAGAGACAAGTTTTGATAACAAGTATAGGATGAACTAGTAATCCATAGGTGAAAAATAAAGATGTGAAAAATATGATAATGAAAGTGGGTCTTATCAAGCAACTGTTTAAAAGAATAAATCAGAAATATACACGTCTGAATCAAAATAACAAAAACTATATGAATCGTAACAGAATTGGTTAAGTATGATATACAAAGGATTGATATATAAATTTATCCGTATAAGCTGCAAATTTCAAATGTACCCCAAAAAATATTAAAATACCTGATGAGTATTTAGCATACTTTCCATGTCTAAGTAATATTCCATTAGCTGCTCATAGAGATAATATATTTTTAATCAATGCGAAACCACTTGTTAGATGATTCAATTTATTCATAAAGACATAAAAGCGAAAGAGTCTTGTATAGACAACCTACTAGAAAGGACTCTTATTTATGCAAAGCAACAAACACATATGTACATATATACAAGTGATAATAACCCAAAATATTTCAAGGATCATGAGGAGGAGGAATAGCTTCCCCTTCAACTAATTCCATTTCATTTTGCTGCAAAACATTTTGTATGAAATCCTGCTTAGATGTCGGTTGGTGATAGAGCCTAAGTCTATGTCCATTTACTACAAAGGAAATTTCTGAGCCATCAATTGTTTTAATTTTTACTAATCCATTGTCAAAAGTTGTAACTACTTCGTATGGACCCATCCAACGGGTAGTTAATTTCCCTTTAAAATTTTTAAACCATGAATCGAACAGCAGTGCCCAATATCCAGTATTAAACTTCTTTTGCTTAATAAATTTACCATGCCATGTTTTTCGTTGATTCTGTATTAACATTGTTATTTGAAGTGCATCTTGCCTAATTTCGTCTAACTCATTAATTTGTAATATTCATCATTTATGTGCTTCATCCAAATTCATGCCTAATTGTGCTGCCATACGAAAAAGTTTTAAATTGAAATTGAATAGGTAAAATGATGTTTTTTCCATACACTAACTCATAGGGGGTATGTCCAATAGTGTTTCTCCATGTTATCCTATAGGCCTATAAAACCTCGGGAATTCTATCTTCCCAATCCTTATGATGTAAGTGAATGGTCTTAGTTAAGATGGATTCTAATACTTTATTAGTTGATTCTACCTGACCAATAGCCTAAGGGTGATAAGGTGAATATTTACAATGTCGGATGCCATATTTTGTAGTAAGTTCTTTCATTAATTTAGAGGTAAACCGAGTACCTTGATTTGTGACAATTTCTCTAGGTACACTAGACCGTGTGAATAGTTCTTCATATATAAATTCTACCACCGATTTATTTGTGGCTCTAAATAAAGCTTTAGCTTCTACCGACTTGGTGACATAGTCCATACAAACTAAGATATATTTATTTTTACGAGACATGGGAGATATTGGTCCTACAAAATCAAGATCCATTTCTCAAAAGGTTCAATCATGACTTCGGGTTGTTGTTGATGTATTTGTAACTTCTGAATGTATTCACTTGTATATCTTATGTATTGTACCCCAATGTTTATTCCGGGAAGTGTCTATAATGTATTTGAGTCATGTCATGCCCCGATGTTCCTATCGGGAGATTTAATAATGTAAACAAGTCATTTCAATTCATTGTGGGTAACCCTCCTATTGATCAAGGGTTAGACTCCCCACAGTTGTGGGGCCCTAGGGCTATTAGACTCTCCTAGAGAAGTCGTCCCTAGTGAGTTATTGTCAAGTTGGGAATTAGTATAAATAGAGAGTGAGACTCTCTATTTATCACACACTCACTCACACTCAGTTGTAGCACATAGCTGAGAGAGAAGAAGTTGTTGGGACTAGAAAGAAAGAGACTACTGCCATTGGGAGATCATCTTACTATTTTTGGGGTTTTGATTTTGGTGTTGATTCTATCTCTGAGGAAGTTGTGGGGTTTTCTTCTTTATGGTTTCCCCAAGGAAAAACATTGTGTTCATTGTCTCGTGTGTTTGATTGTTGTGCTTGTTATTATCTCAGTTAAAGATCCTAATCTAATGCTAGCTTGAATGATAAAAATCTAACATGGTATCAGAGCTAACCTAACAAGAAGACACTGTGCAGCTATGGAAACTAGGATTCCTACTTTTTGGATCTCTCTCCACAGATTTTCAGCAAAATAAGGTTGGGATGACTCTCCTTTCTAGGGCGCATCTTTCTATCGAAGTAGAATTTGATTCTGAGCATTTTCAGTTTTTGACCTGACACTATTGCCGAAAATTAGGGATTTCCATAGAATTTGAATTTTTGAGTGAGTCCAGGCCTGGATTGATCTCCTCCTCAAAATAGAAGTTTAGAGATCAAGATCAAATTTGTTGGTTGGACAGAATTCCAAGAAAGTCAAACCCTAATATGCTCTTGAACCAGCTCTGCAGAGTTTCAGCTCCAGATCCAGATCCGACATCTTAAAATGGTAAGAAGTAAATCTTTTGTATTTCCATTTGAGGTTCTCAGTTAAGATGTCTCATCGTACCAAGCTTGATTAAAATCTTGGGGGAGCTGATAACTTCCAACCTTGGAAGTATAGGATCTCCTTAGTCTTGGAAGAAAATGACTTGGACTCCTACATCAATGAGGAGGTTCCAGTTCCAGAGTGAGATGAGGCTAAGGCCTTACACAAAAAAAATTTGGTCATGGCTAAGAGGATTATTGTTGATTCAATAAAAGATCACCTCATACCAAAGGTGTCCTACCTATATACACCTAAAGCTATGTTTGATGCCTTGACCAAACTGTTTGAAGGAAAGAACATAAACCGAAAGATGACTTTAAGGAACCAGTTGAAGAATGTGAAGATCTAGAATGTGGAGACCATACAATCATACTTCACAAGGGTCTCCCATATCAAAGAACAACTTGAAGCAATGGATGAAGAAGTGGAGAATGCAGAGATTATAATGACCACCTTGAATGGTCTCCCTAGATCATGGGACTCATTTATTCAAGGGATCTGTGCCAGAAAGAACCTGGTCAGATTTAGCAGACCATGGGAATAATGCTCTCAAGAAGAATCTCGTATAGTAGCTCGAGAAGAAAAGATGGTAAGTGAAGATCAATCTCTCACAGTACACTCCAAGAAAAGCAAAAGAAGTTCTCATCACCCCAGACATAAGCACTTCCATAAAAATAACACTACAAAATATTTGTCTAAAATCAGATGTTATACATGTGATGAAGTAGGACACTATGCAAAATATTGTCCTAAAAGAAAAAATAATAAGAAGGGAAACAATAGAAGACATCATGCTCGTGCTGCAAAGGATGATGAACCTTCCACAAACATAATCAGACAAGAAAGTGATGAGGAATATGTCTTGATTCCCGCTCTCACGGGAAACATTACACATGGAAGTAATGATTGGCTTATAGACAGTGGTTCTTCCAAACATATGACAGGATTCAAAGAATCCTTTGTGAAACTACCAGAACATGAATCACCCCACAAGGTGAAACTTGTAGATGACTACCAGTATCCAGTAAAAGGTAGTGGGGAATCCTCCTATTAGCTAGATTTTGGAAAGTATATGACAATGAAGGATGTATTGTTTGTACTAGGATAAAGAAGAACCTCCTCTCCATATTTGCATTGGATGCAAAAGGCATGAGGGTTGCATTTGTAGATGGCCAATTTCTCATGTGGAAAAAGGGAAAGACTATTGATGATGTAGTAGTAATTGGGGAACAAGAGGGAGGTCTATACAAATTGAAGGGCCATCCAGAACAATCCTTGACCCATGACATAGTAGAGACAAATGAAATTAGGCATAGAAAGCTTGCACATGTGCACTACAAAGCACTACCTCTTGTAAGAAAAGTTGTTGAAGGACTTCCAGAATTCCAGTCAAAACATGATGGTGTCTGCAAAGGATGTGTGAAAGGAAAGAACAAAAATAAGACATTTCCAAGTAGCGAGAGAAAGGCAAAAGGAATATTGGAAATCATTCACTCTGATGTATGTGGTCTGATGTCATCCAATCCATTAAGCGGGTATGTATAATATGTTTCTTTTATTGGTGATTTTTCTAGGAAGACATGGATATACTTCTTGAATAACAAAGACGAAGTATTCAGCAAGTTCAAGGAATTCAAAGCCTTGATCAAGAACCACACTGAAATGAAGATCAAGACCTCTCAATCAGATAACGGTGGAGAATTCACATCAAATGAATTCAAAGCATTATGCAAAGATTCATGGATTAAGAGGGAGTTAGCCACTACATATAATCCACAACAGAATGGGGTTGCTGAAAGGAAGAATAGAATGCTCATGGAAACAGCAAGGGCCATGCTTCATGATCAAGATATTCCCATGCATCTATGGCAAAAGCTTCTAGAACTGCGGTATATGTATAGAACTGTACTCCACAGAGATTACTTGAGAACAAGACCCCTGAAGAAGTCTTCTCCGACAAGAAACTAGAAGTCAGCCATCTCAGAATATTTAGCTATCTAGTATACATACACATTCCGAAAGAAAAAAGGAAAAAGTTAGATCCTTCAGGAAGGAAGGGTATATTTATGGGATACTCTGAAATCTCGAAGGCTCATAGAATCTACTTCCTAGGATTCAAGAAGATCGACATCAGTAGGGACGTAATGTTTGACGAAGACTCAGCTTACAACAAATCCAGAAAGAGACCTGTTGAAGATCCTAAAGAAACAAAAGCACCCAGAATTCATGACACAACCATGAACGAAGAAAGTCAAGAAGAAGATTGAGAATTAGAAGAACCTCAAGAACCTATAGATCCACCTCAAGAGAAGAATGCTCACAAGAGAAAACCTACTTGGGTATGAGAAGCTATCCAAAGTGCAGAAAGATATGGGACTCCAGAAGAAAATCATAGAGAAAGAAAAAGGACCGAGTCCTGCTCCGAGTATGTAGCCTTATTATGTGACTTCATCGATAGAGAACCTTCCAACTATGAAGAAGTTGCATAAAGGAAATAATGGAATGATGCTATGATCGAAGAGTATCAATCGATCATGAAGAATGATGTCTAGGATATTGTCCCAAGACCAGAAGGGAAGTCTGTTGTAACTTCCAAATTGATCTACAAGATCAAGCATGCTGTAGATGGTAGCATGGATAAGTATAAAACAAGATTTGTGGCTCGTGGCTTCTCCTAGAAAGAAGGAATAAATTATGAAGAAATTTTTGCACCTATAGCCAGATACACTTCCATCATATCAGTACTTGCTCTGGCTGCAGTAATGAAATGGAAGATACACCATATGGATGTCAAGAATGCTTTCTTGAATGGTGTAGTGGAAGAGGAAGTGTATGTGGAGTAGCCACTTGGTTTTGAGACACATCATAGGGAATCTCATGTGTGTACATTAGATAAATCCCTGTATGGTTTGAAGGAAGCACCCAGGACATGGTACGACAGAATTGATAGCTTTCTATCCAGTTTGGACTTTACCAAGAGTAAAGCAGATTCCAACCTTTACTACAAGGTTGAAGATGGTAACCTAGTAATACTCCTACTGTATGTAGATGATCTGTTTGTAATAGGTGTGGATGGGTTGATTGCTGATACGAAGAGGAAGCTTGCTGCCAAGTTTGAAATGAAATACTTGGGTATGATGCACCATTTTCTAGGCATGGAGTCATGGCAGAATGTGGATAGAATCTTCCTCATACAAGGGAAGTATGCAGTAGAGATCCTGAAGAGATTCGGGATGATGGACTGCAAGGCCATGACCACACCTATGGCATCAAACCTGAAGCTATTGAGCGATGCTTCATCATAATCGGTTGATGCTATGATCTATCATCAGATGATTGGATCCTTGACGTACCTAATGAATACAAGACCAGATATTTGCTTTGTTGTGAACACCTTGAGCTAGTTCCTGACAAATCCGAGGCATGTTCACTTGATTGCTGCAAAGCATATTCTGAGGTACCTGAGGGGTACAGTTGACTATGGGCTCAAGTATGAAGTGAATCAGAAGATTAACCTGGAGGGTTATGTTGATTCAGATTGGGAAGATAGTGCCATCGATAGGAAGAGTACTTCAGGGTGCTACTTTAGTATGGGATCAGGTGTGATCTCTTTGTTTAGTAGGAAACAGTCTTGTGTGGCACTGAGTACAGCTGAAGCAGATTATGGCACATATTGTTCAGCTAGTTGTGTGGCAATATGGCTAAGGAAGCTACTGTCTGATTTATTTGATCTCCAGTTGGATGCTACTTGTATATATTGCGACAACCAAAGTTGTATGAATTTTTTGCAGAACCCGGTGTTCCATGACAAGTCGAAGCATATCGAGATCAAATATTGTTGATGTATATGTAACTTCGGAATGTATTTCACTTGTATTTATTATATATTGTAACTGAATGTTTATTCCGGGATGTACTTGAGTCATGTCATGCCCCGATGTTCCTATCAGGAATATCTATAATGTAAACAAGTCATGTCAAGTCATTGTGGATAACCCTCCTATTGGTTAAGGGTTAAAGTCCCCGCAGTTCCGGGGCACTAGGGTTATTAGACTCTCCTAGAGAGATCGTCCCTAGTAGGGTTTGTCAAGTCAAGAATTAGTATAAATATCAAGTTGGCCTCTCTATTTATCACACATCTCATACACGTTCAAGTGTATCTCATAGTTGAGGAAGGAGAAGACACTAGGGATAGATAGAAAGAAGGTTACTGTTGTCGGGAGATCACTTACTGTTTTGGGTTCTACTTTTGGTGTTGATTCCATCTCTTAGGAAGTGGCAAGGTTTTCACCATTTATGGTTTCCTCAAGGATAAACATTGTGTTCATTGTCTCTTGTGTTTGATTGTTGTGCTTGTTATTCTCTCAGTTGAAGATCCTAATGTATTGCTAGCTAAATGATAAAAATGTAACATGGTATCAAAGCTAACCTGAGAAGAAGACATTGTGCAGCTACGGGAACTAGGGCTTCCTACTTTGTGGATCTTCCTCTATAGATTTTCAGAAAAAGAATGTTGGATTAACTCTCCTCCTTAGGGTGCATCTTTCTGTCGAAACAGAATCCAATTCTAAGGTTTTATTTTAGTTTTGGACCCGACACTGCTACTGAAAATTAGGGCTTTTCACAGAAGAGGATTTTTTCAGTGAGCCCAGGCCTAGATTGATATATTCTCCAAAATCGAAGTTAGGGATCAAATTCATAGCATTTGGTTGGACAAAACTTTGGAAAAGCAAAACCCTAATTTGCTATTGAACAAGCACTGCAGGATTTTAGCTCCAAATTCAGATCAACATCTTGACCAGGTAATATCTAAATATTTTGTATTTCCATTTGAGGTTCTCAGTTAAGATGTCTCATCATACCAAGATTGATGAAAAGCTTGAGGGAGTTGATAACTTTTGAGCCTAGAAGTATAGGATCTCCCTGGTCCTGGAAGAAAATGAGTTGGACTCCCATATCAATGAGGAGGTTCCAGTTCCAGAGGGAGATGAGGCTAAGGCCTTACATAAGAAGAAGTTGGTTATGGCAAAGAGGATTCAATATAATTCAATCAAGGATCACCTCATACCACAGGTGTCCTCCCTCAAGACACCTAAAGCTATGTTTGATGCCCTAACCAAATTGTTTGAAAGGAAGAACATAAACCAGAAGATGACTCTGAGAAACCAATTGAAGAATCTAAAGATCCAGAATGCTGAAACCATCTAGTCTTACTTTACAAGGGTATCTCAGATCAAGGAACAACTGGAAGCAATAGATGAAGAAGTGGAAAATGAAAAAATTATGATGACCACCTTGAATGGTATCCCTAAATCATGGGACTCTTTAATTCAAGGGATCTATGCCAGAGAGAAGTTATTCAAGTTCAGCAGACTATGGGAAGAATGCTCTCAAGAAGAAGCTCGGATAGCAACTCGAGAAGAGAAGATAGGAAATGAAGATCAAGCCCTCACAGTTCACTCCACGAAAACTAGGAGGAACCATCATCACTCTAAAGATAATATCTCACACCCTAGAAAAGATATGTCTACCATTTGATGTTACACATGTGATGAGAAAGGTCACATATCCATATTCTGCACTAATAAAGGGAACTTAAAGAAGAATAAGTAAAACAAGAGAAGACATCATGCTCATGCTGCAGAGGATGATGAACCTTCCACAAAGAGAGTCAGACAAGAAAGTTATTCTTCAAGTGATGAAGAATATGTGTTGATCTCCACTCTTATGGGAACTATTTCACATGGAAGCAATGATTGGCTCATAGATAGTGGTGCCTCCAAACACATGACGGAATTCAAAGAATCATTTGTGAAGCTATCTGAACATGAGTCACCTCACAAGGTGAAACTTGGGGATGACTTCCAGTATCCAACAAAAGGTAGTGGTGAATCCTCCTATAAACTAGACTCCGGAAATTCTATGAAGATGAAGCATGTATCATTTGTTCCAGGACTAAAGAAGAACCTCCTCTCCATATCAGCATTGGATGCAAAAGGAATAAGAGTTTCTTTTTTAGACGGCCAAGTTATTATGTGGCCAAAGGGAAAGACTTTTGACGATGCAATAGTGATTGGGGAACAAGAAGGAGGTCTATACAAGTTGAAGGGTCAACCAGAACAAGATTTGGTTCATGACCCAGTAGAGCCAAATGAATTTTAGTACAGAAGGCTTGCACATGTGCATTACAAAGCAATACCACTTGCAAGCAAAGTTGTTGAAGGTATTCCAGAAATTCAAGCAAAACATGATGGGGTCTGCAAAGGATGTGTGAAAGGAAAGAATACAAAGAAGACATTTCCAAGTAGAAAGAGCAAGGCAAAAGGAATCTTGGAAATCATCCACTCCGATGTATGCAGACCAATGTCAACAAATTCTCTAACCAGGTATGCATACTATGTTTCTTTTATTGATGACTTTTCTAGGAAGACATGTATTTAATTCATGAAGAACAAAGATGAAGTATTTAGTAAGTTCAAGGAATTCAAAGCCTTGGTTGAGAACCACACTGAAAACAAGATCAATACTTTTCAATTAGATAAAGCAAAGAAATCACTTCGAATGAGTTCAAAGAACTATGTAAAGACTCAAGGATTAAGAGGGAGTTGTCCACTCCTTATAATCCACAACAGAATGGGATTGCAGGAAGGAAGAATAGAACTATCATGGAAGCTGCAAGAGCTATGCTTAATGATTAAGATCTTCTTATGCATCTTTGGGCAGAAGTAACCAGAACAGCAGTGTATGTACAGAATCGTACTCCACATAGAGTACTCAAGAACAAGACTCTTGAAGAAGTCTTCTCCGGTAAGAAACCAGAAGTCAGCCATCTAAGAATATTTGGTTGTCCAGTGTACATACACATTCCAAAAGAGAAGAAGAAAAAATTAGATCCTTCAGGAAAGAAGGGCATATTTGTGGGATATTCTAAAAGCTCGAAGGCTTACGGAATATACTTCCCAGGGTTCAAGAAGATTGACATCAGTAGGGATGTAACATTTGACGAAGATTCAGCCTACATCAAATCCAGAAAGAAACCTGCTGAAGAACATGAAGAAGCAAAAGCTCCCAAAATTCATGATACAATCATGAACGAAGAAACTCAGAAGAAGATTGAGAATTTGAAGAACCACAAAGACCTGTAGATCCACCTCAGGAGAAGAATCCTCATAAGAGGAAACCTGCTTGGGTACGAGAAATTATCCAAGGTGCAGAAAGATATGGGGCTCCAGAAGAGAATTTCAGAGAAAGAAAGAGGACCAGATCATGTTCCAGTTATCTAGCATTACTATGTGATTTCATTAATAAAGAATCTTCCAATTATGAAGAAGCGGCAGAATGGAAAGAATGGAAGGATGCTATGATCGAAGAGTATCAATTGATCATGAAGAATGGTTTTTGGGATGTTGTCCCAAGACCAAAAGGGAATTCATTTGTAAATTCGAAATGGATCTACAAGATTAAGCATGCTGCAGATAGTAGCATAGAGAAATATAAAGCAAGATTTGTTGCTCGTGGTTTCTCCTAGAAAGAAGGAATAGACTATGAAGAAACCTTTGCACCTGTAGCCATATACACTTCCATCAGATCGATACTTGCTCTGGCTACAGCAATGAAATGGAAGATACACCAAATGGTTGTCAAGACTGATTTCTTGAATGGTGTAGTGGAAGAGGAAGTGTATGTGGAGCAACCACTTGGTTTTGAGACACGTGAGAGGGAGTCTGATATGTGTAGATTGAAGAAATCCCTATACATCTTGAAACAAGCACCCAGGACATGGTACGGCAGAATTGACAGCTTTCTATCCAGCTTGGGCTTTACCAAGAGTAAAGCAGATTCCAACCTTTACTAGAAGGTTGAATATGGCAACCCAGTGATGCTTCTACTATATGTAGATTATCTATTTGTGATAGGTATGGATGGGTTGATTGCTTATACGAAGAGAAATCTTGTTGCCAAGTTTGAAATGAAGGACTTGGGTATGATGCATTATTTTCTAGGTATGGAGGTGTGGCAAAATAAAGATGGAATCTTCCTTGGACAAGGGAAGTACGCAGTAGATATCCTAAAGAGATTTGGGATGATGGATTGTAAGGAATTAACCACACCTATGGAATCAAACCTAAAGCTATTGAGTGTTGCTTCATCAGATTCGATTGATGCCATGATGTATCGTCAGATGATTCGGTCCTTGATGTACCTGACGAACACAAGACCAGATATTTGCTTTACTATGAACACCTTGAGCCAATACTTGACTTATATGAGACATGTTCACTTGACTGCTACAAAGCACATTCTGAGGTACCTAAAGGGTATGGTTGATTATGGGCTCAAGTATAAGACTGAACAAAGGATTAACCTGGAGGGTTATGTTGATTCAGATTAGGTAGGAAGTTCCATCGATAGGAAGAGCACTTCGGGGTGTTGCTTCAGTATGGGATTAGGTGTGATCTCTTGGTTTAGCAGGAAGCAATCCTATGTGGCACTAAGTACATCTGAAGCAGAGTATGTTGCAGCTTGTTCAATTGGTTGTGAGGCAGTATGGCTGAGGAAGCTACTGTCTAATTTATTTGATCTCTAGTTAGATCCTACTTGTATATACTATGACAACCAGAGTTTTCTAAAGTTGTCAGATAATCCAGTGTTTCATGACAAGTCAAAGCATATCGAGATCAAGTATCACTATATCAGGGATATGGTGCAGAGAGGAGTAGTGAATCTCTAGTATGTTGCAATGGACGAACAGATAGCTGATGTGTTGACTAAGCCATTGGCTAAGGTGAATTTTGAGTACTTCAGGGAGAAGTTTGGTGTTCTCCATATCAATATTCCTCCCAAGAGGAAGTGATGTGTCCGTGCTGTGCCTTTCTGACATGGTGAGAGGATTGATTCCTTCTATGGTCAGATGTAAGTGCTGTGCCCTTTCAACATGATGAGAGGATTGGTTCCTTCCATGTTCGGATGTAAGAGTTGTGACATTGTGAGAGGCTCGGTTCCTTCCATTGTCATATATATGTGATGATGCCACATCTAGCATGAAAAAGGGTTGGCTCTGTGAAGACACATCTAGTATGAGAAAGGACTAGCTCTGTGTGGATGCCACATCTAGTATGAAAAAGGAATGGCTCTGTGAAGACACATCTAGTATGAAAAAGGACTAGCTCTGTGTGGATGCCACATCCAGTATGAAAAAGGACTGGATCTGTGAAGACACATCTAGTATGAAAAAGGATTAGCTCTATGTGGATGCCACATCTAGTATGAAAAAGGACTGGCTCTATGAAGACACATCTAGTATGAAAAAGGACTAGCTCTGTGTAGCTGCCACATCTAGTATGAAAAAGGACTAGCTCTGTGAAGACTCATCCAATATGAAAAAGGACTGGCTTTGTGTAGTTGCCACATCTAGTATGAAAAAGGAATAGCTCTGTGAAGACTCATCCAGTATGAAAAAGGACTAGCTCTGTGTAGCTGCCACATCTAGTATGAAAAAGGACTAGCTCTATGAAGACTCATCCAGTATGAAAAATGACTAGCTCTGTGTAGATGCCACATCTAGTTTGAAAAAGGACTAGCTCTGTGATGATACATCCGGTATGAAAAAGGACTGGCTCTGTAGATGTACATCCAGCATGAAAAAGGGCTGGCTCTGTAGAGATTCCTATGACGAGAAGAATTGAGAGATAGCACCTGTGATGATGACCCAGTGATGATCCATACCGAGTGATGATTACCCAGATCAAGTGATGATGATCCAACAGTGATGATCCAAATCAAGTGACGATCCAGATCAAGTGATGATCTAGATCCAGTGATGATGTTCAGTGATGATCCAAATCAAGTGATGATCCAGATCTGATGATGAAGATGACTTGAAGATGACAAGGACTCGATGATGATCTAGAAGATACAGAGAAGAAGACTTGTGCTGAAAATTATGTCAAAAGAATACCTTCCTAGTTAAGAGGGAGTGTTGATGTATATGTAACTTTGGAATGTATTTCACTTGTATTTATTATATATTGTAACCCAATGTTTATTTCAGGATGTACTTGAGTCATGTCATGCCCCAATGTTCCTATCGGAAAGATCTATAATGTAAACAAGTCATGTCAAGTCATTGTGGGTAACCCTCCTATTGGTTAAGGGTTAAAATCCTCGCAGTTTCGGGGCACTAGGGTTATTAGACTCTCCTAGAGAGGTCAGCCCTAGTAGGGTTTAGTCAAGTCAGGAATTAGTATAAATAGAGAGTTGGCCACTCTATTTATCACACATCTCATACACACTCAATTGTAGTGCATAGTTGAGGAAGGAGAAGACATTGGGGCTAGATAGAAAGAAGGTTACTGCTGTCAGGAGATCACTTACTATTTTGGGTTATACTTTTGGTGCTGATTCTATCTCTGAGGAAGTTGCGGGGTTTTCACCATTTATGGTTTCCCCAAGGATAAGCATCGTGTTCATTGTCTCTTGTGTGTTATTGTTGTGCTTTTTATTCTCTCGGTTAAAGATCCTAATGTATTGCTAGCTTAATGATATAAATATAACAAATATCACTATATCAGGGATATGGTGCATAGAGGAGCAGTGAAGCTCTAGTATGTTGCAACAAATGACCAGATAGCTAATGTGTTGACAAAGCCATTGGCCAGAGTGAAGTTTGATTACTTCAGGGAGAAGCTTGGTGTTCTCCAGATCAAGGTTTCCCCCAAGGGTAAGTGATGAGTTCGTGAGCCATTCTGACATGGTGACAGGATTGGTTCCTTCCATGTTAGGTATGAGTACTGAGCCATTCTTATGTGATTGTAGGATTGGTTCCTACATGATCAGATATAATTGTTGAACTCCATTCTCTGAATGGAGGCACCTGGTTAGTTACATTGACTACTCAGGCTAGAGCCGAGGGCCATTCTGATATGACTATGGGATGTGTTCTCACATGATCAAATATAAGTGCAGGTACATTCTGATGTGATTGAGGGATGTGTTCCCACTTGATCATATATAAGGGCTAATGCCACTCTCTGGGGGAATGGAGGCACCTGCTCAGTTACCAGGAATCCTCAACCTAGGGTTGATATCCCTTTCAACATGTAGGCTAGATTGGTTCCTCGCATGGTCGAATATAAGTGATGTACCTTTCCACAGGTGATAGTAGTTATGTCTTATCATGCTAGTGGATGTGAGTACTATGCCTTTCCATAGATGATAGTAGTTGTGTCCTATCATGCTAGTGGATGTGAGTGCTATTCCTTTCCACAAATGATAGTAGTTGTGTCCTATCATGCTGGTGGATGTGAGTGATGTGCCTTTCCATAGATGATAGTAGTTGTGTCCTATCATGTTGGTGGATGTGAGTTAGGGATAATTTTAGGGGCGAATTTTATCCCAGTGGGCTATTTTTCCATGTTTTTCTCCCAAAAAAGGTTCGCCATTTTACAGTTTTTGAAGCCCTGTTTCACCCAATTTTGATGGGGTAAAATTTTTTCACCCTAAAAATCGCCAAATTATTATATAAATGATATAAAATCCTTGGAAATTAAAATATTATTTGAAAAATATTGCCAATCATTTTATAGTTGGCGTTTTAAGAATTGGTAATATTCGCCAACATTTATACACTTTTAAATAAGTATGGTTCCTTAAAATCATCCCTGATGTGAGTGTTTTGCCTTTTCACAAATGGTAGTAGGTGCGTCCTACCATGACGGTGATTGTAAGTGCTGTGCCTTTCCACAAATGGTAGTAGGTGTGTCTTACCATGCCGGTGGATGTGAGTGTTGCTCATTTTCACAGATGATAGCAGTTGTTTCCTATCATGTTGGTGAATGTAAGTGATGTGCCTTTCTGAAATGGAGTTGGATGTGTTCCTCTCATGGTCAAATGTGAGTGCTGGCCATTCTGACTTAGGGTTAGATATAAGCACTGAAGAAGACCTACATGGAGGCTAGGCCTACAACCAACATGAAAAAGGGATGGCTCTGTAGAACTTCCTGTGATGAGAAGAATCATGAGATATCACCTGTTATGATGACCCAGTGATGATCCAAATCCAGTGATGATGATCCAGCAGTGATGATCCATATCGAGTGATGATCCAGATCCAGTGATGATGTTCTTGTGATGATCCAGATCCAGTGATGATGGTCCAGGTCCAGTGATGTTGATCTAGATCCAGTGATGATCTAGATCCAGTGATGATGATCTAGATCTAGTGATGATCCACATGCAAGATGAAGATGACTTGAAGATGAAGATGAAGATGACGAGATGATCCAGTTGATATAGAGAAGAAGACCAGTGCTGACAAATTGTGTTGAGAGAATACCTTCCTAGTTAAGAGGGAGTGTTGATGTATTTATAACTTCAGAATGTATTTACTTGTATATCTTATGTATTGTACCCCGATGTTAATTCTGGGAAGTGTCTGTAATGTACTTGAGTCATGTCATGCTTTGATGTTCCTATTGGGAGATTCAATAATGTAAACAAGTCATGTCAAGTCATTGTGGGTGACTCTCATATTGATCAAGGGTTAAATTCCCCGCAGTTGTGGGGCCCTAGGGTTATTAGACTCTTCTACAGAAGTCAGCACTAGTGAGTTATTGTCAAGTCAGGAATTAGTATAAATAGAGAGTGAGCCTCTCTATTTATCACACACTCACTCACACTCAGTTGTAGCACATAGCTGAGAGAGAAGAAGTTGGTGGGAATAGAAAGAAAGAGACTACTGCTATCGGGAGATCATCTTATTGTTTTTTGGGTTTTGCTTTTGGTGCTGATTCTATCTCTGAGGAAGTTGCGGGGTTTTCTCCTTTATGGTTTCCCCGAGGAAAAAAATTGTGTTCATTGTCTCTTGTGTTTGATTGCTGTGCTTGTTATTCTATCAGTTAAAGATCCTAATATAATGCTATCTTGAATGATAAAAATATAACAGTTGTAAAGGCATTTGATTAGATGACGTAGGTCTACCCATTCTTTGGCAATTATCGCATCCTTTAACATATTTGGAAGCATCCTTAAAAATTATTGGCCAATAATAACCAGAATGTAAGGCTTTATATGTTGTCCTCTTATCAGAAAAATGACCCCCACAGGGTCCATCATGGCATGCATGGAGGATGTTTGTCATTTCACCCTCCCGTACACATCGTCGAATAATGAGATCGAGACCAGTGCATAAGAGATCGTTATCAACCCAAGAATAATTAGACCTCTGAACTATAATACGACACCTCTCATGTGGAGACAAATGGTTTGGTATTTTCCCAGTTGCTAGATAATTGGCAATATCCACAAACCAAGGGGTTTGAAAAAATACAGCAAATAGATGTTCATCAAGAAAAGTGTCGTCAACTGGTTTAGAACCGTCTTCATGTTGAATACAGGAAAGGAAATCTGCTATGATATTTTCTTTACCAGGTCTATCAATGATGGTAATGTTAAATTATTGCCTTAAAAGAAGCCACCGGGTCACTCTACCATTGGTAATTGGTTTATTCATCAAAAATCTAATGGAGGAGTGATTGGTATGCACAAAAACTTCATAACATATGATATAATGATAAAATTTATTAATAGAATAAACTACTGCCAAAAATTCCTTGTCGGTAACGGTATAATTTAATTTGGCATGGGTCATATTTTTCTAATAAAGTAGATGGCATAAGGTGCTTGTCCTTCTTTTTGGCCGAGGACTCCTCCTATGGTCGTATTAGAGGAAACGGTAGATATGTGAAAAGGAAGGGACCAATTAGGACCCCTAAGTATTGGTACCACTGATAGTTTAGCTTTTAATATTTCAAAATCATTTTGACAGGATTCTATCCACTGGAATTCTAAGTCCTTTGTAAGTAACTTAAACATTGGTGCAACTATTTTAGTGAAATTTTCAATAAAGTGGCGGTGATATCCTACATGACCAAGGAAGCTTCTTACCTCTTTCTGGGTATTTGGAGAGGGAATTCCAACTATTACTTCAATCTTAGCAGGGTCTACCTTAATTCCTTCGGAAGAAATATGGTGTCCTAAAACTATACCTTATGTCAGTAACATTTTACACTTTTCATGACTAAGGGCTAGGTTTGTCTCTTCACATTGGATCAGAACTTTCTCTAGGTTGTCAAGAGCTTCCTAAAAGGTGTTACCGTAGGCTGTAAAATCATCCATATATACTTCAACATAGTCATGTATAAGATCAAAGAAAATTCCTAAGACTACTCGCTGAAAAGTGGCAGGTGTGTTAGATAATCCAAATGGCAAGACTCGATAAGAAAATGTTCCCCAAGGGCATGTAAAAGTGGTATTATCCTGATCTTTAGGTGCTATTAGAATTTTATTCTATCCACTATATCCATCAAGAAAGGAAAAGTATTGTTTACCTGACAGTGTATCTAACATTTGACCAATAAAAGGCAAAGGAAAGTAATATTTCAAAGTAGCTTTGTTCAGTTCCCTAAAATCAACACAAATACACCATTTCCCTATAACTTTCTTTGGAACTATTACTTAAGGAGATACCCATTTACTATCGGAAATAGGATAGATAAAACCAGCAGTGAGGATTTTTTGTAATTCTTCTTTTACTATATCCTTTACGGCAGGATTCATCCTCCTCTGTGGTTGACTTACAGGTGATATGCTTGGATCCATATAAATATGGTGAATATAGGTATCAAGGTGTATACCATTCATATCGATGTATTCCCATGCAAATTCTCCTGCTTGTTTCTTAAGAACTTTAAGCAGTTGTGCTTGTTGGTTTTCACTTAATCCGACGTTTATATGTAAGAATTTTTCAGGGCCAACCTCACAAGGTATTGTATATGGTCTTGTATGCTCTTCAACTGTGAAGACACATGGTGTTTCTGTAAACATTGAGAGATCCATATTCTCTTGAAACTCATATCCAAAAATATGATCGAGTTGACCAAAGGACTAAGGGAAATCTGTACAGGTTGTTAAGAGACAAACTGGTTTAATACATTCTCAGTGGTCTACTCTTCAAGTGCTAAAGAAAAATCACTAGGAAGGGAGAGATCATCAAAGTCTTCATCCCCAAAAGAACAATTTAACCACCACGAATTTTCAGTTATTGGTTGTGCTAAGGGGTATAAAAGAAGTCTTTGTGTGGACAACCCATTGGAAATAGTCATCTCTCCATCCCTACACCCTTTAAAAGCATTTACAGTGGCTAACCATGGTCTTCCCAAGATAATAGGATGTCCTTTAGAAGGATCATTTGATTCTACGATGATAAAGTTGACAGGGTATTCCCATAAAGCTACTGATACAACAATGTCATCCAGGATTCCAGCAGGTTTTACCGTAGTGCGATCTGCTAGTTCTAGGATGGAAGGGGTAGGTCAAAGAAATTGTCCTAACTGTAAAACTTCTAAAACTGTGGTGGTCATCATGTTAATAGTGGATCCTAAAACAATTAATGTATTCTCTATGGCGATTTTGTTTATAATTACAATTACTACTGGGGTTCTTAGATTTGTATATTTTGTAATCCGGGACTAACCTGTCATACATTCAGACATTTCTCCTATAACATGAATTGTAATGTAACACCCTAGTTTTGACCTCGTTGCATTAGATGTATATGATGTATATATTGTAAATGATCGTGGTGCGGAGCTAAAGGCCAAGGCCCCACCATTGATTGGTTATGCTATGTTTTGGATTTAAATTGTCATCGATGGTATATCAAGGCATGCGGCATATATTAAGTTTTTCCATCATGTAAATATGCATCTTTAATTAAATAACCCGACCAGCTATGATCGCGGCAACTAAATTGAGAAGGGGCATGATTTTCACAAGGATAAGGGTGGGGAAATTGTCAAACCTTGAGCCATGAGGGAAAAAACCATGTTCCACCACTTTGTCTTACCCAACCACCTCCATTATGAATTTTTGCTAGTAGTTGAGGAAATTATTGTTTTGGGAGTGGGTGTGGCAGGACTGTCAGTCCTTTCCCACACGCACACTCCACCCACGGTTGAATTCACAATGGCAAGCAAAAACCACCACCATCATTCCAACAATTCACCATTCTCTTCATGGTGCCATTATTTTCCTTGGCTATTTACCCTCACGCAGGAGTCGAATTCCTGTTCATTCTCATGCACAGGATTTTCCTGGTTTTTACCCACGTAGTTTTTCCTCTACAAATTTGTGGATGGTGTGGTTGTATACGTTCCTCACAAGTTTATTTGTGGGCTCTGCGTTGTTTTTACTCATGCAGCAAGCTGGGAGCTGTTTGTTCACTGCCACCCATGATTTTCCTATAGAAATTCATTTCACACTCAGTGACTATGTTGTGGTCTGTGTAATTCTTTCTTCACTTGCTTAGTTGTCCAGGACGGACTGCTGTCTTCCTCATGTTGTGATTGTGGTTGCTGTTACATTTGGGGACTATTGTAATTTGCTTGGGAGTCATTTTTGCCACGATAGGGCCAAGAACGACTCAGGAATCATTTTCCCTGTTAAGCTATAACAGCTGATTGATTGCATGTGTGCAATGGTTGGTCTTCAGACTGCGTTGGGAGCAGGGATGGGGGCTTGGTTTGCTTGATAAACCTGGTGTGTTTGGAAACCACGCAAACAAAGCTAGAGGGCTGACTTTCTTCTCCACAACCCCTGAATAGCACTGGAAGGGAATGCAGGGCCTGAGGGACTGTGTATCAGAGAAGGGACTGATTCCTTGTGTTGGGTGTGTGTGGGTGTCTTAGAAGTCAGGCTAGTTCTGGAGTAGGTGTTCCTAGCTCTGTAATGGGTTCACCAGCTTAGCATTTAGCCTTTCCCGACTCCTGGATGGCCTGATAAACCCAACTGTTTTGGCTTGGCTGTGTATTGTGTATCCTTGGATATGTGTAAGCCTGCCTATTCCCTTATTCCTTGGAGAATCATGCCCAGCTCGGGGGTGGCAGCGCTGCTGAGAGATTAAGGAGCACACTAGCCTATGGTTGGGTGGAATGTTGCAGCAATGTAGCTCATTGCGGAAGGAGTTCTTCATAAGATAAGTAACCTTGTCTATTTTACTTCTGCAATCATAATTTATGTTAATGGATGTGATGAACATGTTGAATGAGTGCTTGTATGATTGTATTTTGCTTCCATTGCGTATGATAAATAATTGCATCTATGTATGTTCAACTTCAATGCATTATGTTTCAGCATTTTTATTTATGAATTCACATGCTCATGGGGCTGGTAGCCCGGATGGTTAACGCCATGGTCACGTCCTCTTCGCTGGTTGGAGGGATGGGGACGTTACAGCGTGGTAGTCAGAGCTCATGTTGTAGCATGGGCCTGAATGGACCACGAAGATGAAGGGACAGAAGCAGTATTTCTTTCTTCCCAGCAGGGCTAAGAATTTTATGACAGAAAACTTCCATGAATTTGTCTAATTTTTTGAACAGTCGGTTCATCGAAACACTTAGTAAGAAGGACTTTCGATGTAGCGGAAGAGCTAGGCGGAAGCATGCCCGACAGAGCACAGTTGGAAAGAAAATTGCAGAAAATTTTCTAAGTGTTCGACATCCATCGGCAGAAAATAGTTGATCGAGCACCCATCGTTGTGGATGGCTAAACAACTACATTTCCGAAGGGTAAGGCCTTCGACCATTGACACCGTAAAGAAAGATTAAAACTTTTTCTAAGGCTGAAATCGTCGACTATCAGAAGAAGATAGTGTTTTGTGTGCCGCTGTTTCGGAAGCCAAAAGCACTAGCCTTCCGATGAGAAAAGACTTCCGATACCAATCAGGTTGTGCCGCCTATCGGAAGAAGATCGAATATTGTGTTCCACCATTGCGGCTACTGATGGAACTATTTCGCCGACAAAAAGAAGAAAATAGAGCCGATCAAGTAGCGAAAAGGAAGAAAGAAGAGGGAAAACTTCGAAAAAAAAAAATTCTCTAAGTCCAGGAATCATCGGCCATCGGCAATGGTTAGTGGATAGAGCTTCCAACAGCCGATGAGTTATGGTCCGCGGAACCCACAGTGGATTGAATGACCGCCGTTACGGCTGTCTAATGGACTATCCTTCTGAAGGTTAGAAGATTCGATCACCGAAGCGGTAGTTCTTAGTGCATCCAACCGCCGATACAGTGGAGGAATTTAGTTGTTTGGACCGCCGAAATGTCGGATTGATAGTTTAAATGAGATCCGATTCTGCAGAGGAAATTTTGAGTTTTTCAGTGGGATTTTCCAGCAGATTTCAACTGTTTTTCAGTGGGATTTTGAGTTGTTTTTCAGTGGATTTTCAGGGCTGAAAATGAGAAAGTGGCAGCGATCTTATGCACCAGATTGCGTGAAAACCAATGATTTACAAAAAAAAAATTCTTGGGGGGAAATCCCCCTTGACCCCCGTCGTCCCCCTCGGATAGAGTTTCTTTGATGAAGAAAATATTTTGTTTGGGTAAATTGTTATTTTATGATTTTTCCAGGAGAAGGTAAGTGATTCTAATTTATATCAATATTATGCATCTAACAGTTGTGTTACTAACACATTTGCATAATCATAGTCACCTTCAAAAGAAGTATTCCGAGTAGTGCAGTTTCGTAAGTAAGTGGTGGTTCAGTTATGAGAACCCATGACAGATATGATGCTCAGGATTCTTATGAGCATGCCCGAGATCCCATGGGAGAAAATTTTCGTAATAGAAATGATGACATAGAGTCTAATGGAAGGAGATTCCAAGAGACATCGTCAGATGTTGCAGCCACCATGAGAAGCTTGATCAAGGCCTAGGAAGAGCAGCATCAGTTGAATGCTGCTATGTTGCATAGTTTGATAGACTTACAGAGAAAGATAGACTCTGGACGAGGTACAGCAAGACCATAAGGCGGTAAGAGCAGCACTAGGAGAAGGAGAAGGAATTCTAGTGGATCATCCGATTCTGAAGAATCCAACGGGGATTCAAGTTCTTCTTCTCATAAAAGAAAAAGAAAGAGACACCATAGGGATCGCTCTCAGGATGAATTTAATAAAGCTAAACCTCCTACA
This sequence comes from Pseudotsuga menziesii, assembly GCA_001517045.1. Taxonomy (NCBI): domain Eukaryota; kingdom Viridiplantae; phylum Streptophyta; class Pinopsida; order Pinales; family Pinaceae; genus Pseudotsuga; species Pseudotsuga menziesii. Next base: position 721,235 of record LPNX010432878.1, on the reverse strand, counting down.
TTTGATGGTGAGGTAAATACTGGACAAGAAGCTGAAGCTTGGCTTCTTGGGATAAAGAAGTACTTTCAAGTGCATGACTATTCGGGAAACATGAAGGCAAGAGTTGCCATATTCAACCTGAATGGAAGAGCATCCATTTGGTGGGAACACTTCAAGCAAGTAAAGAGGATCAATGAAAAGAGACTTAAGTGGAAATAGTTCAAGAAGTATTTCAAGCAGAAATACCTCTCTGACAGGTATTATGATGACAAGATTAAGGAGTTCCATGAGCTGAGATTGGGATAGCAAACCATGGAAGAGTATGCAAATAAGTTTTTGGAGCTGTTGAGGTATGTCTGGTACATCAGAGATGAAAAAGTGAAGGTCCAACATTTTTTGAGTGGATTACCTCAATATTACAAAGATAGAATTGAGTTTTATGAACCTAGAACTCTTGAAGAAGCAATAAGGAAGGCTAAGTATTGTTATCAGAAAAACAAAGGTAAGATGGATTACCATAAGGCATGGAAGGACAAGAAGAATGAGAAGTTTGACCAAAGAAAGAAAGGTTTCAAACCTTCTAACTTCAGGAATCAGCAAAAGAAGCCATCCCAAGCTACGAGTAAGCCAGTTGGAGTGACGAGAGAAAAGCCTAAAGATCCACAACAGAATAAAGGGCCACTCCAATGTTGGAAATGTGGAGGACCCCACATGCGCAGGAATTGTCCACTTGAGAATGAGAGTGCAAGGCTAGCTTATAACATTCAAGAAGCAGAAACAGTGGGTCAAGTAGCAAGGGCGGTCCCTAGGATTTATGCAGCACTGGAGGATCGTCAGGAAGATCACCAGTCAACTGTGGTTGAAGTAGCAGGTAAGATTGTTGAGCAATCTGTTTCTATTTTTATTGACCCTGGTTCTACGCATAGTTACATTACTCCTAGAGTAGTGGAGATTTGTGCCTTTAAGAAAGTAAAGCATAGGAAATCTTGGTTAGTTCAGCTAGCCACTGGAACTAAGAGAAAAGTCAGTGAAGTGGTAGTGAAATGTCCATTGGTCATGAATGAATTGGTCACTTGTGTAGATTTGAATATTCTACTGCTTGGTTCCTATGATGTTGTCCTTGGAATGGATTGGTTAGAAGGTCACAGGGTGAAGCTTGACTGTTACAATAAGACTTTTGAATGTGTGAATGAAGAAGGGACCCTAGTAGTTGTGAAAGGAATTCCAAAGGTGATTTCAGTATGGCAGGTTTCAGCAATGCAGTTAAAGAAGTTCTATAGGAAGGGTTGGCAATTGTATGCAGCTCATATTTTGGAGACATCAGGAGATGAAACTCCTAGGTTGGAGGACTATCAGGTGTTACAGGAATTCAGGGATGTGTTTCCTAATGAAATTCCAAGGCTTCCTCCAAAGCGAGACATTGATTTCACAATTGAACTCGTTCCAGGAGCAGCATCAGTGTCCAAGGCACCCTATAGGGTGAGTACACCGGAGATGCTAGAATTGAAGATGCAACTACAAGAGTTGCTAGAAAATAAGTATATCCGGTCGAGTGTGTCTCCTTGGGGAGCACCGGTTTTGTTTGTAAAGAAGGAAGATGGTACACTCAGGTTATGTATCGACTACAGACAATTGAACAAGGTTACTATGAAGAATAAATATCCTTTGCCTAGGATTGATGACCTCTTTGATCAAATGAGAGGAGCAAAGGTATTTTCCAAGATTGACTTGAGGTCTGGTTACCATCAGGTGAGAATCAAGGATGAAGACATTCATAAGACAGCCTTCCGGACAAGGTCTGGACATTATGAGTTTGTAGTGGTACCATTTGGTCTCACAAATGCACCAACTACATTTATGTGCCTTATGAATAGTGTCTTCAGCAGATATCTGGACAAGTTTGTTCTTGTTTATTCTAAGAATGAGAAAGAGCATGCAGAGCATTTGAGGTTGACATTACAATTGCTCAGGGAGCATCAGCTGTATGCAAAATTGAGCAAGTGTGACTTCTATAGAGATAGAATATAGTATTTGGGTCACATTATCTCAGAGGAGGGTATATCTGTGGACCCTGAAAAGATTGAAGCCATTATGAATTGGCCTACTCCAAGAAATGTGACAGATGTAAGATCTTTTATGGGACTTGCAGGATACTACAGGAGATTCATTGAGGGATTCTCTCGGGTTACACATGCCATCACTTCTTTGCAAAAGAAATGAATAAAGTTCGAATGGACATCGAGGTGTGAAGAAAGCTTCCAGCTGTTGAAGAATCTTCTCACCAGTGCACCAGTATTGAAGGTTACAGATCTAGAGAAAGACTTTGTGGTGTGTACTGATGCATGCGGACAAGGTCTTGGAGGAGTTCTTATGCAAGACAACCATGTGATATGTTATGAGTCGAGAAAGCTGAAGGAGCATGAGAAGAACTATGCCACTCATGATCTAGAGCTTGCAGCCATAGTACATGCTCTTAAGATGTCGAGGCATTACTTGATGGGTAGAAGATTTGAGCTCAGAACAGATCGCTGTGGACTGAAGTATTTGTTTGATCAGCCTACTCTGAATGCTAGGCAAGCAAGATGGCTGGAATTTTTATGTGAGTTTGTTTTTGAAATCAAGCACATAAAAGGGAAAGAGAGTAAGGTAGCTGATGCACTCAACAGGAAGATGCAGGAAATGCATGTGGCATCTCTTAGTATTTGCCAATCAAATTTGAGGCAGCAGATTGTTAGTCATGATGCTGGAGATGAATTGTATGGGCAGGTAAAAGAAAAATTGCAGCAGCAAAGTCTTGAGAAGAAGTATGAGGGATATAAATTGGAAGAAGATGGACTTCTCACTTATAAAGGTAGAATTTATATTCCAGATGTAGCAGATTTGAGGAGAGTTGTCATGGATGAAATCCATCAAGCTCCATATTCTGGACACCCAGGATATCAAAAGACAATTGCTACGGCTAGAAAGTAGTACTTTTGGACAGGAATGAAAAGGGATATGGATGAGTACATTTCAAGGTGTATGAAATGTCAGTAGGTAAAGGTTGAGCATCAACATCTAGCAAGTTTGTTGCAGCCTTTTCCAGTTCTAGAATGGAAATGGGAAGTTATTTCCATGGATTTTATTACAGGATTGCCGATGACTTGGAGACAACATGATTCCATCATGGTTGTGGTGGACAAGTTGACAAAGGCAGCACATTTTATACTGGTTAAGTCTACACATAAGACGGATGACATTGCAAAGATCTTCATGAAGGAGATATTCAAATTGCATGGATTGCCAAAGGCAATAGTCTCTGACAGAGATGTCAACTTCACTTCCAACTTTTGGAAAGGGTTGTTTGCATATTTGGGTACAAAGCTAAACTTCAGCATTGCATACCATCCTCAGATAGATGGGCAGACAGAGAGAGTTAATTGGGTGCTTGAATAAATGCTTCGCATGTATGTGATGGACAAACCAACCAAGTGGGAAGATTACTTACACTTGGTATAGTTTGCTTATAACAATGGATAGCAGGAATCCTTGGGGATGAGTCCGTATGAAGCTTTGTATGGAAGAAGGTGTAGAACACCAGTGACTTGGGATAATCCAGTGAACAGAATTGTGCTTGGACTGGAATTGCTCAAGGAAATGGAGCAAGAGGTTGTAAATATTAGGCAGAACCTCAAAGCAGCACAGGACAGACAGAAAAGTTATGTGGATAAGCATAGGGTGAACAGGGAGTTCAATGTTGGGGATCATGTTTACCTCAGAGTGAGGGCAAGGAAGAGTTCCTTGAAGCTTGGAAGTTGTGCCAAGTTGTCACCTAGATACTGTGGGTCATTTGAAGTGCTTGAAAGAATAGGGCCAGTTGCATATAAACTTGCATTGCCTGCTAGCACTAGGGCTCATAATGTTTTTCATGTTTCTTTGCTTAAGAGATATGTACATGATCCTAACCATGTGATAAATTGGGATGTGATTCAGGTGGAACCTGAGGGAGAGTTCTGAATCGAGCCAATGCGCATCCTCGACAGGAAGGTCACAATGCTCCAAAATTGGGCCATAGGGCAGGTAAAGGTGCAATGGGAGCATTACGGACCTGAAGAGGCTACGTGGGAGTTGGAGGATGCCATGTGATTGGCACACCCATTTTTTTTCAATTCTACGGAACATTGAGGCGATACCAGTGTAGCATTTTTTTCAATTTTGTAAAGCACTGAGGACAGTGCTATTGAAGGGGGAGGGGAATGTAACACCCCGGTTTTGACCCCATTGCATTAGATATATATGATGTATATATTGTAAATGATCGTGGTGCAGAGCTAAAGGCCAAGGCCCCACCATTGATTGGTTATGCTATGTTTTGGATTTAAATTGTCACCGATGGTATATCGGGGCATGCGGCATATATTAAGTTTTGCCATCATGTAAATATGCATCTTTAATTAAATAACCCGACCAGCTACAATCGCGGCAACTAAATTGAGAAGGGGCATGATTTTCACAAGGATAAGGGTGGGGAAATTGTCAAACCTTGAGCCATGAGGGAAAAATCCATGTTCCACCACTTTGTCTTACCCAACCACCTCCATTGTGAATTTTTGCTGGTAGTTGAGGCAGTTATTGTTTTGGGAGTGGGTGTGGTAGGACTGTCAATAGTTGCCCACATGCACACTCCACCCGCGATTGAATTCACAATGGCAAGCAAAAACCACCACCATCATTCTAGCAATTCACCATTCTCTCCACGGTGCCATTCTTTTCCTTGGTTGTTTACCCTCACGTAGGAGCAGAATTCCTGTTCATTCTCACGTACAGGATTTTCCGGGTTTTTACCCATGCAATTTTTCCTCTATAGATTTATGGATGGTGTGGTTGTATACGTTCCTCACAGGTTGATTTGTGGGCTCTGCATTGTTTTTACTCACGCAGCAAGCTTGGAGCTGTTTGTTCACCGCCACCCACGATTTTCCTGTAGAAAGTCATTTCACGCTCAGGGACTGTGTTGCGGTCTGTGTAATTCTTTTTTCGCTTACTTAGTTGTCCAGGATGGACTGCTATCTTCCTCTTCTTGTGATTTTGGTTGCTGTTAAATTTGGGGACTACTGTAATTCGTTTGGGAGTTGTTTTGGCCACGATAGGGCCAAGAACGACTCAGGAATCATTTTCCCTGTTAAGTTGTAACAGCTCATTGATTGCATGTGTGCAATGGTTGGTCTTCGGACTGCATTGGGAGTAGGGATGGGGGCTTGGTTTGCTTGATAAACCTAGTGTGTTTAGAAACCACACAAATAGAGCTAGAGGGCTGACTTTCTTCTCCACAACCCCTGAATAGCACTGGAAGGGAATGCAGGGCCTGAGGGGCTA
>LPNX010432878.1:690641-712674 GCA_001517045.1 Pseudotsuga menziesii | reverse complement strand
TAAATCTCGCATGCAAACAAATAAATCAATTCAAAAGGAATAGACACAAAACCATACAACCATAAGACAAAATCAGAAACAAAACTTAAGAATAACTTAAACTGCATTCAAAGTAAAAGAATTAAGGAAAATGATAAAACTTTAATAAATCATTTAAAACAACTATACTTTAACTTAAATGTTAAACAAAACTATTATTTAACTATTACAGACAAAGCATAATTCAAACATCAACAAAACATAACTGAAAACAATCTTAAAATACATAAAAAAACACTAAAAACAGAACTAAAGGTTGAATGAGAGACTGAACTTTGGGTCTGAAAGGGTGGCTGAATAACAGACTGAACAGGCTATCCGAATGACAGGCTTCACAGTAAAAAATGGTAAAAACTAACCTAAATGAACTAATCTTCAGCAAAATCCATGCATATGTAATTCTAATGCATTGGAATAGTAAATAAATTTATTCTACAACAAATTAACCTTAAACTAATTCATGAACAAAAGAAATCATTTGCATATTAAACTAATAAATAAACTGGAATTTAACTTGCATAAATTCAAAACAAGAAAAGAAATAAGAGAATTGAATGTATTCTAAATTCATGAAAACAACTTATTCTATATTCTTGAAAACAAGGACTGAAAGTAATGCAAGAATGAAAATAAATGGAAACAAAATGACTAAAAGAAAGCTATGCGCGCATCTAACTAATTAACTTTTGAAATAAAACTAAGTTAATGTATTGCAGAAAACAAATGGAATAGCATTTACTATAATCTACTGGAAACAAACAAGAAATTAAACTAGACTAGCTAAAACAGAAAAGAAACTAACCTAAACAAAGAAAATGAACCTCTGGTTGATGAGGGGACCTCTCAGCAATCAGGGGTGATGCCTAGCTAACTTCTACTTAAATGAAATATTCAACAACAATGCATACATCTCTTTATCCAGATGGTGGAACAAAAATACAAATTTCAAGAGTAAATTACAGCAAGGACTCTTCTCCTAACTTTGCTAATTGATTGATTTTCTAGCTAACTGAGCTCTCTCACAGAGGTTGCTTTATATAAATATTTACAGGGATGAGTAAGTCAACCCTTTAGAGGTCGACTGCTCTCTTAATTTAGCCGATATTTAAACTGTTTAATTGACCATAGGCCAACGCACAGGCATCTCTCTTATTCAGCGCAAGTATGGTCCTTTTCACTTGACAACATACACACAGGTTCCTTCTCTAGTGCAAACGATCTGCAGAGGTGGCTCACGACTCCTTTAGCGTGAATGTGGAATGGTGGTGAGAAAAGGCAGTGTACATGGTGGGTCTTCTAAAATGCAGGTTGTTCTATTCTTTAAATGCGCAGACTGGTGGTAGTTTGGAGTCGGGCGTAGGAGGCCACGAGCAATCCTTCTAGGGCGTGAGTTGAATGCATCAATCTAGTGCGTGGATGGTTGATGTGGTGGCAAGTAAAGGAGAACGCAGGATGGCGAACAATATAGAACATGGCTTCATCACCTAGACACGTGGATAATAGAACATTTGGAGTTCGTTTCACGTTTTAAATGGCTGGAATTAATTCTTAGTAGTGCACAATCTGATGGGCGATCTAGACGGAGTGCTGAACAGAAGGCTGGGACGTGAGATGGATACGCTGGGCATCGATATAGTGTGAATGGAGTGTCTATCTACTAGCATGCTTCAGGACTGGAGTGTACAGAAACACATCTCAACATCTGGCAAACCACCAATGAGTTTCACGCAATGCGTTGAATGACGAGTTGGACGTCAAGCTGCACATGTTGTGTGAAAAGCAGGCTGAATGCGTTTTGCATATTAACTTGGCTAAAAAAGATTATAAAACCTGCAAATGATTATACAAACCAATTAATACATCAAATATGCTTTAATAATGTTATTTTTAATTAACAAAACCATAAAAATGATAATAAAATAATAATTTTATATAAACCTTAAAAACACTCATACTTGGAGTTGAATAATAATCTGCCTGACATAAAACATACAAAAGATGATAGAATCTGTATTTAAATGAAAAAATTATCTGCCAAAAATGATCACAAATCGAGGATCAATAAATAACATGTGGAAATTGGACCCAGACGATATATCAATTACACTCACAAAATTGCTAATCAAACATGCAAAATTCACACAAAAGGAGACTGAAATTGGAGCATAACTTTATCATGTATTGAATAAGTGTACATAAACAAACCATATGAATTAATAGGCTTCTCAAATATATAATTACATGAGATATTTTAAATCACTAGGTTGCTATTCGAATTGGTCAAAAAGCAGTCTTACTAAATCAAGTCAAATCCCCCATAGGTGCAAAAAGGACTTTCCAAATATATGAATATCCTCACGAATTGGCTAAATCAAGTGAGAAAGATAATAAGTGATGGAGAAGAAACTCGTTCATTATATTTTTCAAAGAAAAGGAAGGAGGATGATGTGGGAAAAAAACAAGGCAAGTTCCCATAGACTAGCTTTTCCTTTATGCCTTAAAACTGCTGTAAAGCAAGGCAGCTTTCAGAAAAAGTAGATATGTGCTTTAAGGAACTAGAAATAAAGCATACTTGCTAAATATGTTTCTAGTATTATTCCAAAGCGCTCCATGACCTAGTTTAGCAAGTATTGACTTCTAGGAACATGTGGAAGTCAACTAGCATAGAGAGGGAATCTAGGAATCTAGGAATAAGAAAAAAAGAATTTAATTAATGTCAAATATGGGTAACTATGGGTTGATTATTCTTATAAAATAAATGAGACAAAGTAATATATGTGCATGGAAATAATAATTTAAACATTGATGATCCTAGATTAAATAATTACAATCTTACCTAAATTGGTGTTTTCATTTTGTCAATTTGCAGTTTTGATGGAACCATTGGCGTTTTCTATACCAAATTTTGATCATATTTTGATGCACGACTCTATACCCAATGGACAATGATTTCTAATATATTTATAAAATAAAATAAAATTGAACTAAATTACAAAAATTTTGAATACTTACTAGGGATGATGGAGTATGCATTGAAGTTAATTTATTTCGTATTAGTCCATTCGTAGGGGCTGTTATGTCCCCTGTATTACTCTGTCAAGGAAACAAAATGTAATATATATATTCAAAATATTAAAATAAAATATTATTTAAAATAATAATTAAACAACTAACATCCACCACAAGCATGATATATATATATATATTCAAAATATGAAAATAAAATATTATTTAAAATAATAATTAAACAACTAACATCCACCACAGGCGTGATTTCAGCATGAGCATTTTGTATAGTAGGACACTATTTATATGAGCAATCAAATATTAGAATTCATATCATTAGTGTGAAAATGTGTATAATGAGACAAGAGTAAAGAATTGGACACTAATACTTTCTTTGTTGACAACGTGTTCCCTCTCCATATCTTCTACTCTTTTCAGTAGTTCAATTATTGTTGTTTTCAAAGATGTCATTTCTTCTATTTTTTCTTTCATTGTAGCTTGGATTACAGATAGCACCTCCTTGTATGGACTTTTTCCAAACAAGTTAGTTGGCGTAACTCCTAATCCAACACCACGACATCGTCCTCTTTCATCAACCCCTAGTACCTTGGCAAGGGCATCATCCCTAGCTACAAAATCTTGAAATGCAACTTCTTCTTGTGCTTGTTCAATTTTTTGCTAACATTATACAATTAAATCAGATCATATAAGAAAACATTTTCAACATGTAAAATGAAATTTTAATGAATATCTAAATTAAAAGGTTGAGGACATAGTACGGTTTCTCCTACAGTTGGTGTTATTGGAGTGCCATCCTTCTTTTGATGGCACTTCTTCCATAAGGTGTGATAGTCCCTCTCCTTTTCTCCATTTTCCGTGTTTTTCCTTATATCCTAGAAATCAATTGAAAATAACATATATAATTCAACATTACAAGCCAATAGAGATTCTAGAACGCTTGATTATATAATATGTGAACTTTTTTCTTACCGGGAATTCAGTGGTGGCTTATGATAGGATGAATTCTCTCAACACTTTCTCACTTATCCTAATTGGAGGAACATTTTTTAATCTTTCCTTTGTTGACTCAGAAGGGTCACAGTAATTTTTGGTCAACCAATATCTATGATTGTTTTCCTTATGGCCAATGGATTTCATACAATATTCTTTAAGGACCAAAGGGATTATGAATTTTTCTTGCAGCATACAAGGATTACATTTTTAGATGTCATACACGGTTTGAAAATAAACTTCGAAACCATCCAAAAATAGAAATGTTGAAAACAAATACACGTAATTTCTAATACTCACATTAATAATGTTCCACAAGTCCTCCTTTAATTGATCTGAAACCTTCCTCCAATCAGAATAATTGATTGGAACCATTTCCCTTGCGATCACACCTAGTAATGAAGATAGCTTCACGGAGTTTGGACCAATTGGTTGGTTCCTTTCATTGATATGAATTTCGATCTTTTCCTCCAAGCTATTGATTTATGCACATTTAGTTGCTCCTCTACCTTTCTTCTTGACTTTCTCTATTGATTCTTGCATAGAGGGATCTTCAACTTGTATACTAATATCTTGTTGGCATTGTTATTTGTGAACATATAAAATAAGGGCACGTAAAGGTGTTATGGATTTCTAAGTCATAAAAAATTATTTATGAAGAACTACAAAATTATACATTAACGAGATTACCTTGTTCTTCATGTTGCTCCACCTCTTTTTGTGTTAAGGTATCTTCCCCTTCTAGATTGTTATCCATATGGCATGGTTGTTTGTGAACATATCCTATAAAATAAGGGCACATAAATGTGTTATGGATTTCTTAATCATAATATTTATAGATATAAAGATCTAGAAAAATCTGAATTAATGGGCTTACCTTATTCGTGTTGCTCCTGATCCTCCTGAAAAGAGGAAAATGTAACTTTGTCATTTGCTTCTTTGTTAGGACTAGTAGAGTCATTCAAATGCATAGAAGGCGTAATCTTATTTTCTATTGTTTGTATTTTCCTCTTCTTTGTAACTGTAGCCAAGAATATTATTAAACATTTTCCTAACATCATCATACAATAAAAATAAGCATTATATAACTACATAAGGAAATACATTGTTCTATTTATAAATATTTACCTTGTGATATGCATGTCCCTTCCTTTCCCATTTGATCATTTTGACGCGTTCTTTTTGAAAATTTCATAATCATAAATTTTTTATTTTGTGCCATAATCTGCTTTACCTGTTTGTTTTAAAATGATTAGAGTATTGATTAGCCATAGCCTATTAGATTTTTATTAAAGTACAAAGTAAGATGTTCTGACAATTTAAATTAAATAAAAGTAGTATTCCCATTTGTTGTGATGGGGAATTTTTTTTTCCAAAGAACTCACAAATGTAACCTCTTGGATGGCTTAGCCACATTTTTATTAATATAAAACTTACTCGTTTTGTTAAAAAAAACAATTTAAACTAAGTAAAAATAATGATATACTTCAATCACAAATAATCACTTACCTTCGTGTTTCCACCTGTACAAATCTTGCATAACCAAAAAAAAATTATATCTTCACTCAATTGGTAACTGAAAGTTGTTTAAACGATTAATGTTTCTAACAAGTTTCAAAAGTAAAAGGGAAGACTCTATTTTGTAAGGCATATCTGCTAAAAGGAATAGATGTCATAACTTGAGAGAGAGAGAGGGTTAGAGTGTTGTAGGTTTAGGTTAGACACATATAGTAGCCAACAATATATCTCAGTCTCCAAGAGTGAAGACCCCTCAGCCTTAGAGGATGCAAGCAGGATAAGGTTTACACAGGAAGCCCCAAATATGAACACGGTAATGGTCTTTTAGCACTGGAAAAGTGCAATCCAACTCTAGGGGTCACAAAACAATGACAACCCAACTAACTAAATGTCAAATAGTCCACGACTCAGCTGTGAAGAGCCACCACAATCCACGGTCAGCCCTAGAGGAAACAAAAAAATTTACAGAATTTTTAAAGTTTTGTAGCATAGGAACCACTATTTTGATTTCTATCAATAAAGAAACCACAGAATGTGTATTACACTTACAAAACATATGATAAAATTTTGTACAAAATGCAGCACGGAATGCGTATTACACTTAAGCGTTTGTAGCAAAGGAACCACTATTTTGATTTATGTCAATAAAGAAACCACGGAATGTTTTCAGTGTTTGTTTTTTTCATTTTTTATGTTGTTTTCACGAAAGAATTAATAAAATACCTACAATAACATAGAACATAGAACAAGAATGTAGTGAAACTTAAGTTACACCTCACACAATTCACCTCAATATATCCCAGCAACTTAGCTTCAGCTTTAGTGGTGTTGAATACCAAAATCAAAGCAAGTAAACGTTGGTCTGTGCAAAAAGAAAATGTAGACCTTTCCTGGAAAAACTATTTGCAGGAGATAATATGTGAAAAGTTATGTTAGGGGTCCCATTTTTTTTTAATTTCATTGTTTATGTTTTTCTTTCGTAAATTTAATTTCTTTTTTTTTGTATAGATAGAAAAAACACTCAAGTTTTCTCCTAAGGTTTTCAATGAAATGGGGAAGGACCCTGGTACTAGGACTCATACAAGTGGACCAAAGGAAGGAAGAAGGGAACCAAAGAAATGCATCAAAAGGAAATGAAATATTATCCTATTGTGGTGGATGACATGAAGTTAAATAATGGAATAAGGATGGCTTCTAAGGCATTGAATGTGAGGTTTATTTTTAGAAGGATGGGGACAATGAGTTTGTTTCAATGGATTCAACTGCACTAGTAATCAATTTTAACTTACCACATAAAGGATTTCATTTTCATCTAAGGGTAGATGTTGAGGTTACATCCAAAAATAGTATTATTTCTAGTAGGTATCTATTGCATTTATACCTAGGGATATTAGAATAATGAGAAGAGATATACGATGTTACATTTAATCTATATGCTCTCCATAAGTTTGAAAATTCAATACATTCGTTAAGGTCCTACCTAAAGAAACCTACAAGAACCTATATAATCCTTTTAAATTTAACAATTTTTATCATTAGTACCTCTTCCAACCATATGCAATTCTTATAAAGAAAAACAGAATTTGAACCATTAACCTATGTTTTTTAGAGTAGTATTATACCATTGAAACTTATATTATCCTAATGAAAATCTGATAACTTGCTTGATGGACCATATGAATATGATGTGACCCCCATCTCCTTATAAGTATAGTTTTTAACCTACAACACTTGTTATATGAATTAGTGAACCATGACAATCTTGTAGAAAGATTGGAGAAAATAATGGGTATATATATCCAAAATTTCATCTAATCTATCCTTAAGTATTCCCTTAACCATCATCCCTAACTGAAAATAGTTGACACCAAATGAAGTAACATATACTACCTTTAATAATGGACATTGCAAAGGAGGAAAAAATTTCATTTGTCTTGCACTAGTGGAGCATATGAAGGAAAACAATTGAGATCAACCAAATATCCATACTTACAATCCTTTGATGAATGGATTTCACAACGAAAATGACATGATATAAATAAGGAGGGTAGGAGGTATACCATGAAATCGACCATGTATATTAGCCTATTGTGCTGGTGGATGACATGAAGTTAAATAATGTAATAATCATGGCTTATAATGCATTGATTGTGAGGTTTATTTGTAGAAGGATGGGGGTAGTGAGTTTTATTCAATGGATTCAAGTGCACTAGTAATAAATTTTAGCTTACCACCTAAGGGATTGCATTTTCATCTGAGGTTAGATGTTGAGCTTACAATATCCAAACATAGTATCATTTCTAGTCGGTATCTACTACATTTATACCTAGGTGGATTTACCAATACTTGATCAAATTACTTATATATCATTCAAGGTCTCATGTGAATAAGTAAGGATACCATAAGGATAAAACAACTGTACTAAATTAGTCTATTTCCATAGACTCTCTTTTGATTCTACAAAAGATATTTTCTCTTTTATCTGCTATTTGTAACTACTGGCATCTTGATATGAATCATTATTGTTTCTTGCCTTACTAAGAGATCTATCATAAGCATTCAAACAATTATTTCTTGTATTTTTCTTGGTTGGATTTATGATCTCTCTTATCATGGAGATCATATGAGCTAAAATTTCAATGGTGGCATACCATACAAATCTACTTTCTTAATTGGCATATCAATTAGGTAACCTGGGATACTAGAATAATGAGAAAAGATATACGGTGTTACATTTAATCTATATGCTCTCCATAAGTTTGACAAATATTAAGAATTTTTATCGTTGGTACCTCTTCCAACCATATGCAATTCTTATAAATATAAAGGAATTTGAACCATTAACCGATGTTTTTTAGACCATTATTATACCATTGGAACTATTTTCCTAATGAAAATCTAATAACTTGCTTGATGGACCATATGAATATGATGTGACCCTCATCTCCTTATAAGAATAATTTTTAACCTACAATGTCAACCCTCCATCTCTTTATAATTATCAAACAAATTATAGGTATATACCTAGTATTCTAGGTGTTAATGATGGAAATTAGGACACCTTTCTAATTCCTACAACAATTGTTATGTGAATTAGTGAACCATGACAATCGTGTAGCTAGATCAGAGAAAAAGATGGCAATATAGATCCAATATTTCATCTAATCTATCCTTAAGTATTTCCTTAACCATCATCCCTAACTGAAAATGATTGGCACCAAATGAAGTAACATATAGTACCTTTAATAATGGACATTGCAAAGGAGGCAAAGTTGTCATTTATCTTGCAATAGTGGAGCAAATCAAGGAAAATGGTTGTGATCAACCAACCATCCATACTTACAATCCTTTGATGACTGGATTTCACAATGAAAATGAGTTGATACAAATAAGGAGGTTGAGATGGTATACCATGAAATCGACCATGTATATTATCCTATTGTGTCAGTGGATGACATGAAGTTAAATAATGTAATAACCATGGCTTATAGTGCATTGATTGTGAGGTTTATTTTAGAAGGATGGGCGCAATGAGTTTCTTTCAATGGATTCATGTGCACTGGTAATCAATTTTAGCTTACCACCTAAGGGATGCCATTTTCATCTGAGGTTAGATGTTGAGGTTACAATATCCAAACATAGTATTATTTCTAGATGGTATCTACTACATTATACCTAGGTGGATTTACCGGTTACTTGTTCAAATTACATATATATCATTCAATGTTCCATGTCAATAAGTAAGGATACCATAAGGATAAAACAATTGTACTAAACTAGTCTATTTCCATATACTCTCTTATGATTCCACACAAAATATTTTCTCTTTTATCTGCTATTTGTAACTACTGGCATCATGATATGAATCATTATTGTTTCTTTCCTTACTAAGAGATCTATCATAAGCATTCAAACAATTATTTCTTGTTTTTTTCTTAGTTGGATTTATGATCTCTCTTCTCATGGAGATCATATGAGATAAAATTTCAATGGTGGTATGCCTTACAAATATACTTTCTTAATTGGAATATCAATTAGGTAACCTGGGATATTAGAATAATGAGAAGAGTTATACGGTGTTACATTTAATCTATATTCTCTCCATAAGTTTGACAAATATTCATTAATACATTTGTTAAGGTCATACTTGGAGAAAACCTAGAAGAACCTATATAATCCTTTTAAATATTAATATTTTTTATCGTTAATACCTCTTCCAACCTAATGAAATTATTATAAAGATAAAAGGAATTTGAACCATTAACCTATGTTTTTTAGACCAATACTATACCATTGAAACTATTCTCCTAATGAAATAATGAGAACTTGCTTGATGGACCAGATGAATATGATGTGACCCCCAATTCCTTATAAGTATAATTTTTAACCTACAATGTCAACCCTCCATCACTTTATAATTATCAAACAAATTATAGGTATATACCTAGTATTTTATGTGTTAATGATGGAAATTACGGCACATTTCTAATTCCTATAACACTTGTTATATGAATTAGTGAACCATGACAATCTTGTAGCTAGATCAGAGAAAAGGATGGGTATATAGATCTGAAATTTAATCTAATCTATCCTTAAGTATTCCATTAACCATCATCCCTAACTGGAAATGATTGACACCAAATGAAGTAACATATACTACCTTGAATAATGGACATTGCAAAGGAGGAAAAGTTGCCATTTATCTTGCACTAGTGGAGCAAATGAAGAAAAATGGTTGTGATCAACCAAATATTCATACTTACAATCCTTTGATGAATGTATTTCACAAGGAAACTGACTTGATACAAATAAGGAGGTTGAGAGGGTATACCATGAAATCGACCATGTATATTATCCTATTGTGGTGGATGACATGAAGTTAAATAATTTAATAACCATGGCTTATAATGCATTGATTGTGAGGTTTATTTATAGAAGGATGGGGAAAGTGTGTTTCTTTCAATGGATTCAAGTGCACTAGTGATCACTTTTTAGCTTACCACCTAAGAGATGCCATTTTCATCTGAGGTTAGATGTTGAGGTTACAATATCCAAACATATTATTATTTCTAGTCGGTATGTACTACATTTATACCTAGGTGGATTTACCGGTTACTTGATCAAATTACGTATATATCATTCAAGGTCCCATGTCAATAAGTAAGGATACCATAAGGATAAAAGAATTGTACTAAATTAGTCTATTTCCATATACTCTCTTATGATTCTATAGAAGATATTTTCACTTTTATCTTCTATTTGTAACTATTGGCATCATGATATGAATCATTCGTGTTTCTTACCTTAATAAGATATCTATCATATGAATTCAAACAATTATTTCTTCTTTTTTCTTGGTTGGATTTATGATCTCTCTTCTCATGGAGATCATATGAGCTAAAATTTCAATGGTGGTATACCTTACAAATCTACTTTCTTAATTGGCATATCAATTGGGTAACCTAGGATATTAGAATAATGAGAAGAGATATATGGTGTTACATTTAATATATATGCTCTCCATAAGTTTGACAAATATTCATTAATACATTGGTTAAGGTCCTACCTTGAGAAAACCTACAAGAACCTATATAATCCTTTTCAATATTAAGGATTGTTATCGTTAGTACCTCTTACAACCATATGAAATTATTATAAATATAAAAGGAATTTGAAACATTAACCTATGTTTTTTAGACCGGTATTATACCATTGAACTATTCTCCTAATGAAAATCTGATAACTTGCTTGATAGACCATATGAATATGATGTGACCCCCATCTCCTTATAAGTATAATTTTTAACTTACAATGTCAGACGTCCATCTCTTTATAATAATTATCAAACAAATTATAGGTATATACCTAGTATTGTAGGTGTTAATGCTGGTAATTAGGACACCTTTCTAATTCCTACAACACTTGTTATATGAATTAGTGAACCATGACAATCTTGTAGCTAGATCAGAGAAAAATATGGCAATATAGATCCAAAATTTCATCTAATCTATCCTTAAGTATTCCATTAACCTTCGTCCCTAACTAAAAGTGATTGACACCAAATGAAGTAACATATACTACCTTGAATAATGGACATTGCAAAGGAGGCAAAGTTGTCATTTATCTTGCACTAGTGGAGCATATGAAGGAAAATGGCGGTGATCAACCAAATATTCATACTTACAATCCTTTGATGAATGGATTTCGCAAGGAAAATGAATTTATACAAATAAGGATGTTGAGAGGGTATACCATGAAATTGACCATGTATATTAGCCTATTATGGTGGATGACATGAAGTTAAATAATGTAATAACCATGGCTTATAATGCATTGATTGTGAGGTTTATTTGTATAAGGATGGGGGAAGTGAGTTGGTTTAAATGGATTCAAGTGAACTAGTAATCAATTTTAGCTTACCACCTAAGGGATTCCATTTTAATATGGGGTTAGATGTTGAGGTTACAATATCCAAACGTAGTATTATTTCTAGTCGGTATATACTGCATTTATGCCTAGGTGGATTTACCGGTTACTTGGTCAAATTACTTATATATCATTCAAGGTCATGTGTCAATAAGTAAGGATACCATAAGGATAAAATAATTGTACTAAATTAGTCTATTTACATAGACTCTCTTATGATTCTACACAATATATTTTCTCTTTTATCTGCTATTTGTAACTACTAGCATGATATGACTCATTATTGTTTCTTTCCTTACTAAGAGATCTACCATATGCATTCAAACAATTATTTCTTATTTTTTTCTTGCTTGAATTTATGATCTATCTAATTCTTATGGAAATAATATGAGCTAACATTTCTATGGTGTTATGCCTTACATATCTACTTTCTTAATTGACATTTAACTAGGTAACCTGGGATATTAGAATAATGAGAAGAGATATAAGATGTTACATTTAATCATGTGATGCCAATCTATAGCCTCCACCTCATTTATGTATTTGCATTGTTCAATCACCCATTTTAGTGGTGGAAGTGTAGTAGTTTTTACAGATGCCTGCATGGCAATTTCTGTTTAACTAGGTCATTGGAGAGTCAACGATAGGTGGCATATGAAATTATTGAACCAATTGATCTATAATAATGTTATGGCCATTTCACTACAATTTTGACTAATTTACTCACTCACAATTGAGATTTCTTGATCTCTAAAGGAAATGAAGTTTCCCATGCCTTCCAAGACATTAAATGAGGTGATTGAAGCCAGTTCTAACTCCTCCTAAAAATACATTGATATGTTAAAATGGTGGTGACAACTTTAACATCTTGATCTCCTATCATACTAACAACATATATTAGTTAGTATATAGGTTGGGATATCTCGACATTAGAAAGATATTTATATTTAAACCATAGGGCCCCCCTACGATGTAAGTTATAAATATCCTTGACAAGTAATATAATAGAATCTAGAAACGCTTAAGCAATAATTAAAATAAGAATATAAGGAACTAGGACTCCCCAGTGTTATCCCCATACCATATTCTATAATAAGGTTTAGCCCAAGGGGGTCTTCCTATGAGTCTAAAAAGTAACATTATTATATTATACCTAGGATTATAGGCTCATGCCATGGTTATACATACAACAAATTTTCAGGCCCATCTACATATAAGATGCTATAAATTCATGCATATTCTCTTTTTCGTCTTTTATGGTTTTTATGTTTTTGAAAAAAAAAGAGTAACAAAGAGGCTAATTTTATCTTGTGGAGGCTGTATTCTTAATTTGTTGGTTGAATTTGGACTATGTGGGCTGTGACATTGTCTGGAGAGGACAGTCTTGTTTGTGAGGACGATTTACTTTTTGTTGGCTGCATATCCTTACATTTCCACATCTACAATGATCCCCATGCTTCATATGGGACAATATAAAGGGTTCTTACAACAAAAAAGGGAGTTGCAATCCATATTGACACCTACAGGAATCTACTACACCGTAGTTGGGTAATTTCATTGTAGTATTCCTTCTTGTTACGATTGTGCATAACGTTTCTAGGTAGTGAAGGAGGGTGTTGCAACATAATAAGGGATTCTAAGAAGAAGACGATTTGGGCTATTCTCAGGAGCTAGAAGGGTAGGTCAGACACCAAACAAAAATCAAGACACCAAAGCTCACTTCCATAAATCATTATGCGTGCCCAAGAAGCTACAAGTTAGAGTTAAAGTAATTTCAGATTTACCTGTCCACCCTACAACTATTGTTACAGTCATTGTAAACTCAAATTTCTATGAATATGATATTTAGGGTTTATTTTCCTTGTTATTTATGCAAAGCAATCTCTATTGCATTTATCGTTCACTGTTAGCGCTACGAAAATCAAGATCTGAAAATTATAGTCAATATACAAGCCAAACATTACACATATGATGGCACTGATTTGCATACAACCTTCAAAACCCTTGAGATCTGAAACAAAATATCTGTGTTAAATAGCTTTCCGCACTGTCTAGCTTTCTTTTGCAGCAAAATTCTAGGTTTCTGTGCATTCCCTTCTGTAGTAGAATTATTTCCGAAAGGCGGGAATCGGAAGTTGGATTTTTGACTTTCGATGCTTCTTCCCTGCCGTCGATCACAATCGTTGATCTATCAATTTCACGACTAGCCTAAGTGTTCTTACAACTTAATTTTTCATGCAGCGAAATGGATTTTTTATCATTTGATCAGTTTCCCCACTAAATCAACAGTGGATTCCAAAATTTATTAAGCACATTCCATAGAATGTTGCGCACATGAAAAGTTTTTCAAATATTGAAACTTCTCTCGACGATATCACTATAAACCATTGATATTCCCCATGATCAATCGCCACTCTACAATCTTGTTTTATTTGAGTGACTGGTTAAGGTTTAACCCTCTACAAATCTTAACTTAATTGATTAGTGACATGATCAATTCTTCTTTGCAATTCGGAAACTATGGAAATCCAAAGCCACAGAGTTTATATACAAGGTCATATGGAGTGAATGCGGGATGAATTCATACTTCTATAGAACTATATGAAGAAATGAAATCCAATAAAACCATGCGTGGAGTCTAATCCTTTGTTCTTTATTCAAATCACAAAAAATTGAAATACACACAAAGAATTCTACTTGTCCACTCCTCTCTCACTCTTCAGTGCATCTCTCATTTCTCCATTCATGTTATGTGGAATTTCTCTCCCTCTCAAGCTCTATGAGCTAATCAATGATTCTTTGAGCTATCCTCAAACCTCTATGACCTATCCTAAGGTCTGTGAGCAAACCTAAGATTTTGCGAGCCAACCATCTTTGTAAGCTAACTAAGGTGCTAATAAAATAACTCGAATTGATTTAATTACAAGAGGATTGTGTTTCCAGATCCTATAACAAAGGAGTATAGTCCTTATTGATCTCTTCTAACCCTATGACTCACAACTAACTCAATCCTAACTATTACATGTGGAAAAGGATCTAGATTCCTTATCCATTTTATTCATCTTTTACAAAATAAAGAAAATTACAAATGTACAAGACCATAGGTCTTTTAAGAGTTCCCTTGACCTTGTGAAGTCATGACTAAATTATCCCTCTTGATCCTATGCTCCTGCATCAACATACTAGTAGTACATTGAATACAAAATCCAACTAAGATTATTTGGCACAGCTCAGTGGTATTTTTGACAAGTATTTTTACAAAATCCATGCACCACTGTCATTTTTGTACTCAATGGTTAGTTTTTTTTTCCATTAGACCTTAGCCAAGAGTAGGTTCCATTATTTCTGACCTATGTGAGCTTTTCTCCCAGCTTGGTAGCCAGCACATGGGTGAGAGGCATCAACTCAGGGGTTTCATTAGTTGCATAACTAGTCCAATAAAGGGTAGTGACCCATGTACTAGACCTCACATAGACTGCCATCCATACTAACAAATCACGACCTAGTCAAGTAGTACATAATTAGGCTTCCAAAAAATTTACACATCCTCACGACACCCTTAGTAACCCACAGTAGGTCATGGTACCTTCATACATATGATTAGGACCCTTAACAGTCCTCATGGAACTTTCATCTAGTCACGACAGTACTAGTAGACTTAAGACATGTCACAACAACCCTTAGTAGGCTCAAGACAAGTCATGGTTTTCTCTATAAAGCATTTGCTGAATTTACACATATGAAAATGACGCAAACATGAAACTTAAACTGAATATGAACATTGTGATGAATCTCAGAAACTCAAAAAAACACTTTTCATTAACACTTCCAAGAAAGTTTACAGAGCTACAATCCAAGCACAGAGGCTTAAAAAATGAAATTTGAACCCTTCCTCCTCCGTAGATGTTACATTTATAGTGCAATTTACCCCTGAGACATGTCTCGAAACAGGGCATCAAAATTAGTTACATTGTGGGAATCAAACCTGAAAGTACACTCTAAATCCTAAAAAACTCTGATGTGGCAGATGCACCATGCCCACAAAACATTTTGGAAAGGCACACTTTGCTTCCCGTGACCAATCAAAAAGTGAAATATCGACATCTGGGGATTTCTGGCTCGCTTGATGAAAATGACAACTCCAAGCATATTTTTAACAGACTATGGCTAACTCAACTGCTGGAGGGCCTTCTAGGATGATGATTACTCACTCTATGCATATCTTTCCACTTTTGATCTATAGGGGTGGCCATCTCAAATAGCTCCTTTAAGATAACATCCAGTTCAATCAGGGGAATATGGCCAATATCAGGGAGATCTTATTTGATAGTCATGAATTGAACCAGCATCTCAAATTCCTCATTGATTTTATCGATGATTACCTCTCCCTTTATCCCACCATTGATACCGTCAAACTTTTCATGGTTTAGTCTTTCTTGGTTCAGAAGTTTGACATATTTTCTCTGAAGGATCAGCTTCCCCTCTGGACCCCAAAAATTGGGCAACCCTTTCTGAAACAGGGGCTAGAACAATTTGTTGAACTTTTATACCCCTTGATGACTAATATTAATCCTAGTAAGTGCATTTTGCAACATGTTGTGCTTTGTGGCTATATTCCTTGCTTCCACCAGAACTGATATACTATCAGTAATTCCTAGGGAAATTAGTTCTTCCGCAGAGGTGAAGTTCATAACAACAATCGCCTTCTGGGCCTCCTCCGTAGGAATTTGTGCTAGACTTTCTTGCAAGGCTTTACATTTTCTTCTTCCTACCATAACGGTTCTCATCCACCACAACCAAATTATTTTCTAATGAGGGCATCTCCTTTATCACTACATCCCAGAGAAAATGTTTAGCCCCTTGCAGGGGAATTCGACCTATGACCCTTTCCTCAAACCTAGTTGTCTTCTCTTTGAGTATCTTGATCTCTTCAGTAGATTCTTCACTTTCCTTAGTAGTGACTCTTTCCTTGAGCTCTTGATTGGCCTCCTTCAATTGAGTTATTTCCAGGTCCTTCAGGGACATTTCAAACATATCTTTGATCGCCAGAGAAGTGGATGATCTGTCCTCATGGGTGCTATAGTCATTTAATTCATCAATTTCATTTTGCATATTTTGATTCTCTTCTTCCCATGTGCACTTATCATCCTCCAGCACAGCATGTCATCCTTTCAGATCCAAAAATTCATGCTGCAATGTCTCACTCTCCCCTTGTAATTGCACGGTCTAAGGAGGTAGCTAGATTTCTTTCATAGGTGTCTTGATTTTCTTTTTGTAATCCTATATCTTGGCCAGTGGCTTAGCTGGAAAAATATCCTACTCTGTTTACACTAGCTGCTCAGATCCAAGAGTCATTCTTGTGAGCAGTAAAATGCTCCTCATTAGCAGAAATCATCTACCTAATCAATTCTAGTGCGAATGCTGAGGGAGTTAGGTAAACTAGTAGCATGAAAGTGGCAGCCGAAAAACCATATACCCTGGTATTTGAATAATTCTACATCAAGAACCAATATCCAATACCCTCTTGTTGCAAGGAAACCTTCATGTCTTCTGATATCCTCTTCTCTTTAGGGTTGAATAGTCTGAAGATGCTGAGGACAATTCTTTCAATGAACAGGGTGTAAGACTAGTCCTGGATCTTCTAGACATACCAAGGCCATTCTTCGAACACCTCTGGATCCATTCCCTCAAGGGTCTACTGGTTGGAACTGACTTTGATGGAAAATAGATACACCTAGTATCTAAAGTGCTTATCCAAATCAAACTTCTCAAGCTCAGAATTGATTTCTCCAGCCAAGAACTCATCGAACTTAATTCCTACTTCAGATTGACTCAGGTGAAGGAGAATGCTTAGCATTACTTCAGAGACCATGATATTGCTATCAAGACCTAGGATTTGAATCAAGACAGAAATGGCTGATACAAAAGGCTTTATGAACAATTTGGAGGAGAGTAGGTTGATAAGGTTCTCTGAGGGAAATGGTGTATTCAAAATGGTCTAGAACAATTTATTCTTTGATTCTAGGTCATATTTCCTGAACACCTGCAGAACCTCTGATTCGGTGAAGGGGATCAAGGCCTGACATTGGCTTTGGAGAGACCCAAGGAAACCTTAATAGAATCTGGTGTAATTATGTAAATGACATGGGAGTGGGTATCATCTAAGATGGTCTTCCCGCTGGGGGAATAATTGGAGGCTAACCTTTGGACAATATCTATGAAATTGGGCAATTGTTCTAATGTGAACCCTATTAAGGATGAATTTAAATTTACTAACAGTTTTGACTGGTCTCCAAAAGGTGACAACAAAGCGTTCAGGGCATCAATGACACTGGACAACTACAAAAAAGGATCATAAGCATCGTAAAGTTCATCATGGATGATACCCTCAAACGGATGAAGGATTTTTATAGACGAGGCCATGGTGAAACTATCAAAATCGTTGATAAACGATGAATGAGTACCTAGTGGTGACAGTAGACACTTCCAGAGGCTGCAGTTGTATCTAGGTGACTCGTGCTTGGTGGATGTCAGATTTACAGTGTTGTGGGAGTATTAATGAACTGTTAATGTCAAGTTGATTAGCCTTATAAACCATCATGCTTCGTAAAAGTGACCTTTGTACCTCCAATCTTCAAGCACAATATCTAATGGGGAGGTGTAACATCCCCGACCCTCTGACCAACGAAGAGGACGCTACTAACACCAAACATATGAGTAAACAGCGCCATGAACATGAATAGGCATATAATGCTGAAATAAAAAGCTTAAACATAATACATACCAAGATGCATAATCCATCATATACATAGCAGAAGCAAACATACATTCATTCAAGCATGCCACATGTTCATCATATTCATTAATCAATAAATATAATTGCAGAAGTAAAATGGACGAGAATACTCATATGATAAGAACTCGTCCCGCAACTAGCTATGTCGCTGCAACGTTCCACCCAAACATAGGCCAGTGTGCTCATCAATCTGTCAGCAACACTGCCACCCCCGAGCTGGGCATGATTCCTCAAGGAATAAGGGTCAAAGCAGGCTTACACATAGCCAAGGTACACAAATCAGCCAAGCCCACACAGTAGGGTTTATCAGGTTGTCAAGGAGTTAGGAAAGGCTAAATGCTAAGCTGATGACCTCAAACACCAGTTTTCTCAAGCATACCCAGCCTCTCATCGTACTCTTAATAGTCCGAACACCAACCACTGCATACTACAGCAAAACAAATAGTTCATAGCTGTGTGAAGAAGATGAAGTGAACAGGGTGACAACCCCAAACCAAAGGGTGAAA
This sequence comes from Pseudotsuga menziesii, assembly GCA_001517045.1. NCBI lineage: Eukaryota > Viridiplantae > Streptophyta > Pinopsida > Pinales > Pinaceae > Pseudotsuga > Pseudotsuga menziesii. The sequence goes on along the minus strand of LPNX010432878.1, from coordinate 693,372 downwards.
CACAGTTCAGGTCAATAATGCTTCAGATTTCTTCTTAGCCCTAGCGTGGCCAAAACAACTTAGCAACAATCCTGATAACCTCAGCACCCAAGAAGCAACCCAAAACTAGGGGAAGACAACAACCCCAAAATCACAAAGAAATGATGGCAACAACTACACAGTCTGCAATTGGAAAGAAGCCACACCCCCAGCATGGACAAGGGGAAACTTAGCCAATGAATGTGAAAATCAATAGCCCACCAACATCCCCGAGCTCACAGCACACACCGTCCCTAATGTAATTGCTGGAGAACTTACACAGGAAGAAAAACGGGAAGAACAGAATCTCAACCTGTACACAAGGGAAAGAGACACAACCAAAGCAAACAGTGGAAGAAAACACAGGCAATAACGAGGAGAAAAAAAGATCCTTCTTCAACAAGGAAACACCAGCACGTTTTCACAGTCAACAAGGGTGGGTTAAAAACAGGCTCTTTCTGTGTGAACAGGAGGAAAACACCTCATGATGGAAAACGCAGAAAACATCCTACTGGCTTGGAAAAAGACATAGTTAACCCAAGACTGGGAAAGAGGCCACTGCTCACACAGCATAGGGACTCACCACACCCAAAAAGAACAAAGGGGACAACCACCACAGTTCAATGATGAACTACCGAGAAGAACCACAAAAATATTTGTCAATGCCACATTGTAAAGGAACCACACAGTCCACAAAGCATGAAGGAGAATCGGTTCTCTGCGCAAAAGGAAGGAACACAGCCATAGACCGGTAATCCGCGTGAGAGAGAGGCAAGGCGAACCCCCCCAACCCTGGAATGTGGAACCTTTTAACTCAGCCCACGTGAGAGGAGGTGAACAGACTCACGATATGGTTAGTGGGAAGACCATCCACACGTTGTGGAGAGTGGGAGCAGGCGTGGTATTTTTGTCAGCAAACCACTGCTCCCAACTAACAACAAAATAGTAGGGGTGGTGGTGACACATGGCTAACTCCCAATGGCCCCCACGGTTTAGACAACCCCCCCTTATCCTTTGGAATCATGCCCTTTTCATTTAACGTTGCACCATCATAGCTGGTTGTATGTTTAATTAGATTGATTTTCATTTTTACATGATGCCAAGGCTATAATGTGCCAGATAGCATGATATACCATCGACAACGATCCCCATTGCCGAAACATAACACAACCTAATCGATGGTGGGGATTTTGCCTTGAGCTCCACACCACAATTAAATTACAATATATACATCGTGTACTTTTTAATGCATCCGAGGTCAAAACCAGGGGTATTACAATCCCCTCCCCCTTGGAATAACACCATCGTCGATGTTCCAATACATAGGAATACATATACAATATGCACATCAAAATTTCATTTTTTTTTATTTTTTTTGCAGATCTGTCCCACGTTCACTCATTTACTTTGAGCGTTCAAGACCAAGCCCCTTGGCTTCCATGAGTTTCTCTTGTTGGTTCTCAGCTCTTGGCTTATCCCGAAGCCTAGGAACTTTGTTGTTGTTTCCCTCTTTATGTTCCCTCGCTGGACAGTACCGGCATAAATGATGTCCTCCGCATTCCCAGCATTTCATTGGCTGCTTCATATTTACCTGCTCACTTTCCTTTGAGTCTCCATGCCTGGACCATTTCATAATGGATCACTTGGATGAATGTCCCATCATTGATCCACCTTCCTTTCCTTTTTCGATTGCTCCCAGAAGGCTTTTCACCTCCCTTTGCAAACCAATAGAGTCTTGCAAAATCTGGTGGTTCATTTCATTCTTCCTTTTCTGTATCTTGAGCATCTCTCCAAGATTCTCTTGGGTCCTGGAAATCATTTGAAGGAGACTTCTAGCCATGTCCAGCAACTTTTGATATTCTACCATGATCAATGTGCACCACCGGATTTCACCTTTCTCACCTATGAAATGCATCATTGAAATTCTATTTGACCAAGCATAATATAAGCATTAATATCAGTCATTTAATTGCCCAATTGGCATGACAGTCCAAGTCTCATCAAGGAGACTTTCATATTTTTCATGCCTTCCCAACAGGCACATGAGCTCATTCATGTCCATTCTTGGGCAGGGAATTAACTATTCCAGCATTCATAATTATCTTAAGCAAATAGACACATTCTATTTTCAGCCATACATGCATTCAACAATCTTCTATTTTCACAATGCATAAGTATATATATATAATTGAAAGGAAAGACGGAGCAGCAAGAATTTTTCCCCTCTTTGTCTTGTTCCACCCTAGAACCCACACCACTGTTGTGGCTTTTCATGCTCTCAACCTCTTTCACTTTACCGTGAATGTTGGACCAATCCCTCTTGGTCATGACACTTAGTGTCTCTGGTCTATTTCAAACCTCTCAACCATGGGGCCTCCCCACATGGTTTGTCTCGGCTGCTAGGACCTTCACAGTCTCACTAGCACCTTTTTCATTACTGCTCATGTTGAGCTCTTCAGGACAGTCACATGTCCACATGCACCCCTAGGATGCTCTCATAGTCCTTGCTTTCAACGATACCTATATCCAAACATTGAATAGATTCACGTGTTTAGTTTATTTTCATTGGTTTTATCTCTAGAACAACAACTTAAAACATCATAACCAAATCATATACACATGTATTTTCATAAGCAAGAAATTGAAAAATAATCCAATACTTATCTGTATTGTGTGTTTCCTCGTTGGTCCCTAGGATCCTGCTTCGCTTTGC
>LPNX010432878.1:670505-690440 GCA_001517045.1 Pseudotsuga menziesii | reverse complement strand
ATATATATATATATATATATATATATATATATATATATCAGGCACAGTCAAGCCAACCCTCGTTGGTTTATCAAACCGTCAACAATCGCCTGTATTTGTTCATGACACTTAGTGTATCCGGTCTATTTTCAGACCTATATATATATATATATATATCAGGCACAGTCAATCCAACCCTCATTGGGTTTATCAGACCATCAACAAATCGCCTGTACTTGGTCATGACACTTTAGTGCCTCTGGTCTATTTTCAGACCTCTCAACCATGGAGCCTCCCCGCATGGTTTGTCCCCTTCTCTGTGGAAGGTAGGATGAGTTCAAGCCATTTTCCATTTAGTGTACAATACCAAACTACCTTTGTTTATCCTGACAACACAGGCAATATAAGCATATTTGTTAGTGTTATTGCTGTAAAATTGTAACCATATTTCACACCATTCACTATCAAGTATTGAGACACCAATAGTGTGTCCACTCCCTAGGGTGTAATCAATATTGAAAATCCTTTCATGCTCTGACATCGGAAAAGTGTGCACCCTCGGTTCGGTGTGTATCATGTAGGCCCTATTTATACTCAAGAAATCATTCCTAATGGAAATAAAATCAAAACATGTTCTGCATATTGAATTTAACAATTTGACATGCATATCTTTAGCTAGGGTTACATAAAACTTATCCATTTTCCGAGGCAGTATTCCTTCATTAAGGAGGAATGGGGGCTCCCTTCTCTAAGTTGATAGTCCCTCGATTTGCCATCCCAATTCCTCTTTACATTTCGTATCCATGCATGTTTTACCAACATAACCCTTACCATCTCACTCATGTTACTTACCAAACATGTAGTGCAGATGAGACATTTCCAATATGTCCAATGGAGTTTCCCCCGAAACCCATTTTTGAGATAAGGGAAAACCTTCCCATGAATTTTGGCTCCTATAGGCCATCACACATGGTCTTCCTACAGCATGTACCCATGGCACATTCATCAAATAGCCAATCAGTCCATCATTATCTAATAATACAACCCAAATTTGATTGTTCCATAACCAAGCAATAACATTATTAATTAAATTCAATGAGAATTTGCAACTCTGTTTACTACATAAATTGATTTGCTTGGCAATGAGGTGATCCTCATTTGCGGGTCTCTTGTAAGCAACACCACTATACCCATTATAATTTCATGCTTACTAGCATAACATGAATACCCACTTAGAATGCATCCTCCTGACACAATCTCATGCAAGCCAATAGTGATTAGTAGTTGTCAGCAATTTATCAAATCTGAAATTCACAAATTCAAATTTGCAACTCATTATGCATACAAACTATTATCACAGCCATGAGACTCTTCTCACGAGGTCTGGCTCTTTCACATGGTAGATTCTGGCCTTTGTCATGGCCTTACTCTCATTGCCATGTTCCAAACAATCTACCTGAAACCTGAACTTCAATCAGCCAAACACTTAGTAAGTCTTGATGCATATAACTTTTTTATTGCTGCAACAATCACTGAAGCATTTTCAGAATTTATAAAATTCAAATACTTCCAGTTGTTAATCACATCAATATTACCAAAACTCATTTACTTCATGCAATTATTATCATACTAACATTTGCAAGGTATAGTCACATTATTTATGCAATTTAAATGAATTGTTTAGATACTCCTTACTTCACAAGCATATAATTGCACCACCTTTCTCTTCCATAGAGCATTTCCAGTAGCCAATTATCTAGACTACCCTCTTCATGCACTTATTACCCTGCATTCATAACAGCTCTTGAAATGGTTCCAGAATTGTCATCAACTCATCATTTCAGCCCTTAGTTATTCATACTTATCTCAATGCATTCATGCAATGCATCACAACATTTGCACCTATACTCATGTAGTCAGTTACTCGCACCCTTCATATGCATCCATTCAATGCATAACTACAAGGTTCATAAAATATTTTAAAGCATACCCACTCAATGCTATCTTGCATGGATTCAGGAATACTATGCATTCAAACATACCATGCATGGCCTAACCCTGGCTACTTCATATAGGATGCATTACTATAATCAAGATCAGCAGTACTTACTTTCCTTGGGATACAAAGCTCAATCAACGTATACAGGCATGACACATCTCTATATGAATGTAGTATAACATTCAAATATCCACATGGTATGAGGTCTCTTACCTTTACCACTCCATGGGATTTGTCATAATCACACTCTTACCTTCATGGGTCCTACTTACACCCTTGTCATTACCAGTTTTGCTGGTCCTTTGCAGGAGATTGCAAAATTTGCTCACCAACATTTGATTATGGACTTGTTGCCTTATCCCTTTCTCCATAGGGTTGCTAGTCACACTCATCAGCATCAACGATATATTCAACCATGTCCAGGTTGTCGTTGGTTTTCCACTAATGCCAACACCAATGCAATAATTATCATTAGTGGCTCGTTATAAATGTGCATGTAATATCCTATGCATGGAATGCATATCCTCATACATTTCAACTTATAAAATGTAGTTATAATCAGCAAGTTAGGGTTTAAGGAAATTTCCCTTTTCCATTCCTTCATCCTTGCATGGAACTCCTCCTCCATACAACAGCTAGTTTGACTTCATGGTCTTGCTACCTCTAGGCATGCAATTCTCAGATTTTTCCATGTTGACAGCAACACATTTCTACTTCAGCAATCACTAGTGCTTTGCTGCTCCACATTCGCATTCTGGTGACTCTCCCTTGTTCCCTGCTGGATAAGCTTTCCAACGCTTGTCCACAGGCTTCATTCTAACCTCAGGCGTGAAAACCACACCGCTTCAAAATGATGCTTTTTACCAAATGTATTTTGGTCTGAAATGCGAACTTCAGCCACCCAGAATTCTCTTCCTTTTCATCCCTGTAACCTACTAACAGTCTGCTGAAATCCATTGAAAAACAGTTGGAAATTGCCGAGAAAATTCCACTTTGAAAACCCAAAAATTTCCTTTGTCAAAATCGGGTCTCATCCCAACAAAATTTTTGACATTTCAACTGCTAGAACGTCTAATTTCCTCTGCTGTATCGGTGGGCCGCTTGTCTATTCCATTTTGCCGTATCGGGCCCGTAGTGGTCTATTATTCCACAATGGCGGCCAACAAACTTTAAAACCTCTACGGATCATCGCTTTGTCGGCGATCGGAACAAAAACCCACTGTGGCATCGGACACCTAGTCCTCTAGACGTCTGCAACGGCAGAAACATTCTTATTGTGGTGCCCGTGGTTCACTAACCTGTAGACAGATCGAAGCAACTATCCATTAACTTCCGGTGATCCAAGACTGAACGGGTCCGCTGTACCGGTGACCCAAGTCACTAAACTTTCTAACATTGTAGTGATCAACCATTGAATTTTCCTTCGATGTGTCGGCGATTGGAACGTTACCTACCATGGCATCGATGGTCGAACAAACTAACCACTCGCTCATCGGACGGTTAGTTCCATAGTCACCTGCAACGGCGGTAATCCAATCAACTAAATCCTTCCGATGTTCCTTGGCATTCCGATCTCCTATCATTTTTCGATACCCGATGATCTTGTTCCTTAGAAATTTTTTGAATTTTCTTCATCCATCGGCAATCAGAACCCCTAGAAGCTGCAGCATCAGCGCTTGGATGCATTCCTCGTCGGATGGTTAGTCCTCATGATCTCCGCAATGGCGGATGTTTGACCAACAAATTTTATCTGATGTAGCTCATCATGGAACGGAACATCTGAGCATCGGCGATGGGATCAACTAAGCATCGCCGATGGCTGATGATTTTTAGGACTTAGAAAAATTTTCGCAATTTTGCTTCTCTCTCTTCCTTTTCGAACCCCATCGACTCAACTATATTCTATTCATCGGAAAAATAGTTCAATCAGTAGCTGCGGTGGCGGCTCGTCATCTTCGATCTTTTTCCAATCGACGACCCAATCCGTTAATATGTTTCGATCAATGGATGAAGCATAAATTGATCGGCATCGACAGTCAGGACGTCTTCTCGTCAGAAATATAGTGCTTTAGGATTCTGTAACGGCGAGCACAGGAACCACTAACTCCTTCCGATGGCCGACGATTTCAGGCCTTAGAAAAAAATTTTAAACTTTCTCTACAGCGTCGACGGTCACAGGCTTTATCCATTGGAGGAATAGTGGTCTAGCCATCCGCAATGGCAGTGCTCAATAGGATAAGCATTGGTGATCCATCTGTCTAAGTTTGTCGATGTGCAAATGGCCAAACACTTAGAAAATTTTCCAAATTTCCCTCTCTGTCCTTCACCGCTTCGGTCGTCGGATCAACTATCCATCGGGTGGCCTTCCCACTAAGTGCTCCGCTGCATCAGAAGAACTTGTCACTAAGTTTTTCGATGGGCCGATGATCCTTGCACTTAGAAAAATCTCTAAATTTTCCTGCCACAAATTTTTTTTTGATTGCTACTAGGCAAAAGGCAACCTGCCTCTGCTAACCAACCTTTCATGGCCGATTCAAGCCCATGTTGCAACCTTTAGCTCTGATACCACACTGACCAGCAAAGAGGATGCTACTAACACCAAACATACAAGAAAACATCCCCATGAACATGAACAGGCATATAATGCTGAAATAAAAAGCTTAAACATAATACATACCAAGATGCATAATCCATCATATACATAGCAGAAACAAACATACATTCATTCAAGCATGCCACATGTTCATCATATTCATTAATCAATAAATATAGGTGCAGATGTAAAATGGACAATAATACTCATCTGATAAGAACTCGTCCCGCAACCAACTACGTTGCTGCAACGTTCCACCCAACCATAGGCCAGCGTGCTCATCAATCTCTCAGCAACACTGCCACCCCCGAGCTGGGCATGATTCCTCAAGGAATAAGGGTCAAAGTAGGCTTACACATAGCCAAGGTACACAAATCAGCCAAGCCCACACAGTAGGGTTTATCAGGTCGCCAAGGAGATAGGAAAGGCTAAATGCTAAGATGATGACCTCAAACACCATTTTTCTCAAGCATACCCAGCCTCTCATCCTACTCTCAATAGTTCGAAGACTAACCACTACATACTACAGCAAAACAAATAGTTCACAGCTCTGTGAAGAAGATGAAGTCATTAGGGTGAAAACCCCAAACCAAAGGGTGAAACACAGTTCAGGTCAACAACACTTCAGAGTTGTTCTTGGCCCTAGCGTGGCCAAAACAACTTAGCAACAACCCTGATAACCTCAGTACCCAAGAAGCAACCCAAAACTAGGGGAAGACAACAGTCCCAAAATCACAAAGAAATAATGGCAACAACTACACAATCCACAATTGGAAAGAAGCCACACCCCCAGCATGGACAGGGGAAAACTCAACCAACGAATGTGAAAATCAACAGCCCACCAACATCCCCGAGCTCACAACACACACCATCCCCAATGTAATTGTTGGAGAACTTACACAGGCAGAAAAAGGGGAAGAACAGACTCTCAACCTATATGCAAGGGAAAGAGACACAGTCAAAGCAAACAGTGGAAGAAAACACAAGCAACAACGAGGAGAAACAAGGATCCTTCTTCAATAAGGAAACAACAACATGTTTTCGCAGTCAGCAAGGGTGGGTTAAAAACAAGCTCTCTCTGCGTGAACAGGAGGAAAACACCTCATGATGGAAAACATGGAAAACATCCTGCTGGCTTAGATAAAGACACAGTTAACCCAAGACTGGGAAAGAGACCACCTCCCACATGGCATAGGGACTCACCACACCCAAAAAGAACAGAGGGGACAACCACCATGGTTCAGCAATGAACGAGCAGGAAGAACCACAACAATCTTCGGCAATGCCACATTGTAAAGGAACCACATAGTCCACAAAGCGTGGAGGATAATTGGTTCTCTGCGCGAAAGGAAGGAACACAGTCATAGATTGGCAATCCGCGTGAGAGAGAGGCAAGGAGAACCCCCCCAACCCCGGAATGTGGAACCTTTTAACTCAGCCCGCATGAGAGGAAGTGAACAAACTCATGATTTGGTTAGTGGGCAGACCATCTGCACGTTGTGGAGAGTGGGAGCAGGTGTGGTCTTTTTGTCAACAAACTTCTACCCCCAACTAACAACAAAACAGCAGGGGTGGTGGTGACACATGGCTAACTCCCAATGGCCCCCACGGTTTAGACAACCCCCCCTTATCCTTTGGAATCATTCCCTTTTCAATTAACGTTGCACCATCATAGCTAGTTGTAGGTTTAATTAGATTTATGTGCATTTTTACATGATGCCAAGGCTATAATGTGCCGGATAGCACGATATACCATCGGCAACGATCCCCATTGCCGAAACATAACACAACCTAATCGATGGTGGGGATTTTTCCTTGAGCTCCACACCACGATTAAATTATAATATATACATCATGTACTTTTTAATGCATCCGAGGTCAAAACCATGGGTATTACAGGAGGGGCCTACTAGATTTCACAAATTTGTTTTGTATCTTTAGATTCATATTAATGGGTTAAAATCTTAAATATCTTGGCTTTAATATAAAACCAAAATATTATGTAATTGATGTTTGGATTTGGTTTTTAAAATGTGGAAGTGTGTATGGTGTAATATATGGTTGTCATGTGTTGGTAAAGGCTATTTTGGAAAGCATATGGGTGTACTACATGAATATTCCTAACCTTATATTGGAAGGAAGTTGAGAGGCCAACTCTCAAGGAGCCAATTCAAGAAATTGGGTTGGTTATATTTTCAAATAGCCAAAAAAAGGGATTGGACAAATTTGAAAATGAGGTATACTTTTTATATTTGATTATTCAATATGATATTTTATAACATATGTCTTCATTGTAATTTGTAGTCGTTTTTTCTTACATAATGTGCAAATTGGTTCTATGGAGGATGTCAAAGGAATATCAATTTGGGGTTGAAGAATTCATAGAGTTTGCAAAAAGGCATTCATAGGACAATAACACCACAAGATTCCCTTGTAAAAAATGTTGCAATGTTGCAGTATTGATGTTTGAGGAAGCACAAGACCACTTGATGATTCATGGTATAATAAGTACATATAAAACTTAGTTTTTCCAAGGAGAGAGAGTTCCTACTCATAACTATGAATTTGACAAGAGCAAGAAATGTCACACAACAAAGATGCATGATTTTCCTCAAGAAATTACACATGGTGATGAACACATAGTCGGACATCAATATGATAATCATAATGATGATTTTGCAACATTGCTTACAAATGATACTGAAGTTCTTGAGAATGACGAGCATAACGAGGCAACCATGGTTGATGATCATATGGTTGAAATGGTGAATGATGCTTATCAATATTATAATGAAAATCCAGATGTGAATTGTGAAAATGGCCAAGTAGAATCAATGGAAGAAAAAAATTATATCAATCAATATCTAAAGTTAATTCAAGATTCCAAGGAACCATTGTACCTAGGTTGCACTAGTTTCACTAATCTATTAGCCACTATGAAATTGCACAACCTTGAAGTGAGAAATGGATGGCCTAATGCAAGTTTCACCCAGTTGTTGAAGTTGCAAAGAGAAATGCTTCCAATAGAAAATACACTTCCTGAATATACACATGCTTCAAAAAGTTTGATTAAATCATTGGGGTTGGACTATGAAATGATACATACATGCCACAATGATTTCTTTTATATTGGGGAAAATGTGAAAAAATAAATGAATTCCCAACATGTGGTGAATTAAGATGGAAGGTTGATACTCGTTCTAAAAAGTTGCATTCAGGTGTCCCAACCAAAGTACTGAGGTATTTACCTATAGTGCCAAGGTTGAAGAGACTGTACAGGTATGATTTTGAAATATTATAATTCCATTATATCATACACCTTCATGTACTACCAACCTACTAAAAATTTGTCTTCTTTAATCTACTAAGTATTGCAATGTATATGACTCTTTATGTTTTTGATACATCTCTACATATATTTCACAGAAAATGAGGTGGAATCATGAGAATGCAAGTAAGGATGGAATAATGCGCCACCCAGTTGATAGCCTAGCATGGAAAACTATAGATTCTAAATGGCATGATTTTTCCAACGATCCTCGCAATGTACGACTTGCAATGCTAATGGATGGGTTTAATCCTTTTGGAAGCTTGAGTAGTACTCACAATGTATGGCCAGTAGTACTAGTCACATATAACCTTCTGCCATGGTTATGCATGAAAAGGAGCTTTTGTTTGTTGTCATTGTTAATACTTGGTCCCAAGAAACCAAGAAATGACATAGATGTTTATTTGGAACCATTGGTAAATGAACTAAAACTAACATGGGATTAATGAGAAAGGACATACGATGCTCATTCAAGGTCATTATTTAATATGAAGGCTATATTGATGTGGGTAGTCCATGACTTTCCTTCTTATGAAAATATGGTTGGTTGCACGACTAAAGGGTTTTGTGCATGCCCTATATGTGGAAGGAACATAGATTCAATGTATCTCAAATGTAGTAGGAAATGTGTGTACATGGGACACAGGATATATCTTCCAATAAATCATAAGTATCATTCTCAAAAAGCACCATTTAATGGGAATTCTGAGCATATCATTGCACCTACAATTGTACAAGTGGCAGATATTTTTACAGAAAGAGAAGGAAGGGAAGAGAAATGGGGAACATCTAAAAGTACAAAAAGAAAGAGAAATTTTTAAAAAGGTGAAAATTTGAAGAGTGACGTGTGGAAGAAAAGGTTAATTCTATTCAATTTACCATATTGAGAGGTATGTGCACACACTAACTTAAGGCCTATAATGTACGATGCTTGAAGGATTTCATTGTGTTTAATTGGAATAGATTGTTTAGTTTTTATTTGATGTTATAATTCATTGATTTTTTATACAGTTGGATGCATAAACTCCTAGTGCGTCACATTTTATATTTAATGCACATAGAAAAAAAATATGCGAAAGTATTTTTGGAACCCTTCTGGATATAAAAGATAAATCAAAGGATGGGAAAAATTCTCATGATGACTTACAACAGTTGGGTATGAAGAAGTCACTATGGCCACAACAAAAAGGAAAAAAATATTTTGTCCACCTGCACCACCCACTCTTTCAAAAAACGAGAAAGAGAATCTTTGTCGTGTTTTGTTCACGTTAAAAGTTCGAGATGGATATAGCTCAAACCCTATAAATAATGTATCTATGAAACATCTCAAGCTTCATAGTATGAAAGAACATGATTTCCATGTTCTCATGTGAAAAATCCTTCCAATAGCATTGCACCATGTGCTACCAAAATCAATTCGAAACACTATTTGTAGGCTTTGCTTCATTTATAGGAAAATTTGTGCAAAAATGGTGGATCCAATAGATCTTGATAACTTACAAGTTGATGTTGTGAAAACTTTGTGCTTACTCGAAAAATATTCCCCCCCTTCATTATTTGATTGTACACTTGGTGCGAGAGCTATGTTATTGTGGACCAGTTGCATATCGATGGATGTACCCTTTTGAAAGGTCAGTAAAATTTTCTTAATTGCAAATCCACATAAATTCCAACATTTTATGTGCATATAATAATAATACATTACTAGAAACTATTTATTCATACTTTTGATTTCACTACAAATTGTGTGTTTTTTTCTAGGAACATGAAAGTTTTCAAAAGTTATGTGAAAAATAAGAATAGGCCCAAAGGTTGCATAGCTGAGAACTACACTGTGGAGGAATCCATAAAAAAAATTGTTGGATATGTTGAAGGTATGGAATATTTTGAAAACATGCCTAGTAGAAATAAATCTTGGGACGATGAAGAAGGAGAGGTTGGACAATATGGGAAGGCCTTATCTAGTGGAACTTCTATTGAATTAGATTTGCTACAAGCCCACAGATGGGTCTTGCACAACATAGATGAAATTCAACCTTGGATAGAGTAAGTAATAAGCGCATCCTTATGAAATCATTTTTTATTATAATATATCACAATATTTTCAGAAATTTTTTATTGACATTACTTGAAAATAGGATGTGCTTGACAGAAATTGCCAATAGTAACATCCAAGCCCAAAAAGATGAATTCTTACTACAAAAGCTCCACAACCAACAATTTAGTGATTGGTGAAGAAAATAGGTAATGATATGTTCTTCATATTATATTTAATTGAACTTCATTGATCAAGACTATTATGATGTATGCAGGTGAGATTCTTTTAATTTATTTTGAAATTCAATGATTTTATAATGACATTTAAAATTTTACAGGTGGAAGGAAAAGAAAATATGTATCATACCCTTAAATGGTTGGTGCATGGCCTAAAGACATATGTGACTAAGTTTGATGGCTACTTAATCAATCGGTGTAGATTTCATGTTAAAAACATAGAAAATGTCAGGGCCACCCAAAATAGTGGTGTGTGCATAGATGCATAAACATTAATGAGGTCAAGTGCAAAGGATAAAAACCCTATACATCAAACGATAACATATTATGGAGTGATTCAAGAAATAATGTTATTGGACAACTATTTGGTGCAATATCTATTGTTCAAATGTGATTGGATAGATGTACACAAGAAGAATGGAATGAAAGTTAATGAAATTGGTTTCACCATGGTGAATCTCAAGAGATGCTTGAGTAAGGATAGAGTGCAATATGATCCATTTATTCTAGCATCACAAGCGAAACAGGTATTTTATGTAAAGATCCGGTAGAGAATGATTGGTCTATAGTTTTGACATGCCCTCCGAAGGGACCAAGCAATTGTAATAGATATGAATTCGAGTATGCAGATTTATGAAGTGTTGCATATTTTGAAGGGATGAAATGCAAAGAGGATGAAGCTATAGGTGATGGTGGCATGGATTATGTTCGACAAGATTGTGAAGGCACATGGTTGGATGTTGTTCAATAAGTGGCATGCATGATTTATTTATTAGTTCTCATTTAAGTTGTATCTATGAAAATTTATATCTTATATTATTACTTGGATTTACCTTTCATGCATATATATATTTTTCTATTGTTGTTTATGCATGGATCTTATCTGTTTTATTCTGTTATGTAACTTTCATTTATTTTTATAGTAGATAGATTGGGTGTGGGGAATTGAGAGTGATGTGAGGGGGGTCGGGGAGGGGTCATATGAGATTCAACCTTCACGTGGTTGGCCCTATTTAGTAGAGAATAAGATATTCTTGAAACCAAGAGAAGCTCATTAAGGTATTTTCATTTCTTTTTTTTAGAATTTCATATCTGTTATGCCTTTTTTTACATATCTATCAATCACTTATATGAACATACTATTTTGTCATGATATATGCAGGTCTTTGAAATGGAAAGGAATATAATGACAATTTTCATCATTCTCTATTGCATATTTGTAAGTTATCACCATAACAAATTTGTCAATTAGATATCTTATTGTCGTTTCATTAAATATAACATGTTGATTTCTTCATTTTAAGTATAGTTGTACTTGTCTATTTTATGAATTGATTTTATTGCACATTTATTGAAGGAAATAAGTTGATTGTGGGATATCTATTGGCCATGAGCAGGTAATGTAATGAACAATATTGAAAGTATTTAATTACACCATATTTAGTACAACCATCAGTATACCCGATTGATGGTGTAACAACTAATTTGTGTGAAATATTTGTGTAAAGCATAGAGGACGCCAAGATCATCTGACGTTATTGGCATCAAAATTGAACTTTGAGGTATAGATCCTTATTATCAATACAATTTCAACATTCTTTGGGAGTATCAACTATAGGTTTCCTTTTAGGCATTGGGAGTATCACCTATAGGTCTTCTGAAGCTGCCCTGACCACTATTAAAGGATTTTACATAATGTAGTTATAAATCCCATTGACTGCTTTTTAGTTGTTTGTGGCCATTGGTGGTAAATTCCTTTTCTTTTAAGACATTAATATCAAACTATATATGAATTGTATCCATCCTTTTTGCTAAAAGGTGATAAATTGAAGCACTTGTAGAATAATTCAAAATTTCTCCAATATTTTGTTTTTGGTAAATAAAAGGATTGTATTACTGCATAGTCACTTAATTACATTCTGAATAATAGATCCAGAAACCACCTACCTATTTCCAACAAGATTTACATTTGTCCCAAAATAAAACCACCCGTCCTAAAACAAAACATCCATATTGTTCATGGTGTTCCCCATCCTAATTACATACATAAGCTTCCCATAAAGAAATCACTACATGAACCACTAATAGAAGACTAAACAAGACATAGAAAAACAGCCAAATTTTTCATGTCGTTCCCCATCCCAATTACATAAATAAGCTTCCTATAAACCCTATCACTACTGGAACCACTAACAGTAAATTGAACAAGAAATAACAAGAGCATAAACACAGGGGCCTCAAGCACGGCCCTGGGGGGACACTCTGAAAGACTAAGCATTTGTTCTGATTCATATTCTTGAAGGGCTCCCTAGCAGTCATGTTGATTGACTTGTCCATGCTTGTCCCTTCAACCTCCACCTACTTCATCATCAGGTGGAATAATTGAATCCCCATATTTGTAACCATCAGGTCTATATTTCTGTGCATTAGATGGCAATCAGAGTTGTGCTCCTTCCAAACTCTCATTGGTTCTTCATCCCCTTCCCATTTTGCAGCTGCTCTAAGCAAAGAGTGCACTATCAGGTCCATGTTAACCAAATAGAGAATAAAAAAACCGTCATAGGTTGCAGCCCTCCCAGCTGTATTTCCAGGGTCTACCACCCAAGGTTCAACCTCACAATGCAATTGCTCCCAAGGAATGGCCTTAGCTTTGTCCCATAAACAGTTTGCAACTGATTCAATTTCGCTATGGGTCGCTAGAGGAATAAAGTCTTCGAAGTAGTCAACAGTCTCCTGCAGTTGTATCTGGGATCTAGTCACACGTCCCTTATCGTGATTGTCGTCTGAGACTTCCCCCAACCCCAAGATTCCCCTCTGAGAGTGTTTGGGAGCCATGGTGGAGATAGACTCTTCACCAAGCACCAGCGCTTCAAAGTGGAAAACACAGTCACAAACCCTTTTGACACGAAATACACAAAAGAGCCTGGGATACTCCTTAGAGGTCATTGAGAAGAGGGTGGAGATTCTTTAGAATATAAGGGTGGAGGCCAGCTCACCATCAAAAGGGTTCTATACACAACCTTTGTCATCATGGCATCATCCTATATTGGCATCCTATGAGCCTTAAAGACCATATATGTCTTGTGTTGTGAATCTCCCTTATCCATCCCTTCGGGCCTGAAACTGTACTTCCCACCATGTTCTCAAGTGTGGATAGGATCCTCATATGCAACTGTACTTCCCAACACGTGCTCACGCATGGCCCAAAGATTACACAAAGATTACCATTGGTGAACTGGATTACACAATTATTTTTCTCCCAACTTCTACAATTAACCTGCTTGCTAGCTCATCGGTGAAATGGACTAATAACCATCATATCTAGATTGACAGTGGACTTAAATTATTATAGGGTGGATTTTATAAAGTATCACGCCAATCAGGAATTTCTTCTATCGTGCTAGTTCACCCAACAAAATATTTCTCCGTTGTTGATCTGCAACAAGATCACTCTTAACCTTTGATATTCTTCACCCTTGCAATGATTAGTTTCCAACTTCGCAACAGATTTTCCTTTAACTTTATCATGATTTAGTCAGCGAAATTCCTCTTTAGCCATTGATCGACTCCCCTCTTGATCACCATCGTCGACTTGTTAACCAATCTCTCCTACGTTGTGGATCTTCCTTACAATGCATAGCTAAAAGTCACTTAGTGTGTGTAAATGTCAATACTCAAGATATTTTTTCATTCAACTAACCATACAGTCAACGTTGTCATGAGATATGATTCACATGGTAAATTGCTTCCAAACTCAATTAATGCAAAAATATAGGCATGCGATCTTATTTCACAATGGTCCTTTATCTAAACCTAAATACAATGGATCGATCATTACAAATAGATACCTCTCTCTCTCTCTCTCTCTATAAGCTCCAAGAGTCTAAAATCTGAGCTTGTTCCTCTTGATCAAACCTTCCTCAAGCTAACTAAGATCCAATAATATACCCGAAATCTTATGCGAGCTAACAAGCTCTGTAAGCTAAAGCTAAGTTATCCATCTAAATGACTCAACTGGATTAAATAAAACTCTTACTTTGTTTTCCAAATCCTTTAAAGAAGGAACAAAGTCCTTATTCGACTCTACTATCCTCTATGAATTACTATGTTTGATATATGTTATTTTCTAGTAAGGTAACAAGCAGCTCACTTTATTTTTGCTTGCTGTGGTTTTTTTACTTTGGAAAATTATTGATAAAAACTGTCAAGGATTAGAGTGAAGAAGGAATATCTTGCATGTGGATCATTTATGCATTTAGAGTGACTTATGAAAATCCTATATTTTGGGTATTTTTCCCTGCATTAAGATTTGGTAAGCATTAACATTTTGTTGAAATCATGGTTGTGTAATAGTTAATTTATTGACCACCTTACAAATTCGGGTGATATCATATGATATTTGTATAATATGTACTTTATAATTGTATAAATGGTAACTAAAAGGATATTTCTACTATTTATTTATGCTACATCTTTTAGAATGGGAAACATATTAACTTTGATTTTGACTTTAGGTGCAGAGCAAAATTATTGGATTATGCTCTTTCCTCTGGAAAAATCTACGAGGGACAAGGGTTTAAATACATTAAGGAGTGCTTTAAAAATGGCACACTTTAACTCATTGGACTTTTGAGTGATGGTGGTTTTCATTCGTAATTATATCAGTTGCAGGTATTCTATATCTATAAATGCATTATTATGATTTGTTTATCTTAGAAAAGATTATAGATTTATCTGTGCTATGCAATTTTTAATCTTTGTATTTCTCCATAGTGTAGTTGAATGCTTTTTATATCACCAAACTGGATTGAGTTGGATCTAAATATGTTATAATTGTAGAACACATTGATCTAGTGACATAAATTTTAAGAGAAGGCTACTCTTACATGGATCCATCAAGAAACCATTAGAAAATATGTTCATTCTTATCCATGAATACTTGAATTTCTAGTTAGATGTACACTTCTAGAGTATGTGTATGAACTTGAATGCCAGCTTTGTCCTGCAAAACGTTTCTGTGTTACTGTTTTGTTTATTGAATCACTGTTGCATATGAAATCTTTCAAGTTCATCCAAATTATAAGGTCAGAGCCATTCAGACTACTTTCTTAGGTCTCTTGAGTCCGAAACAATGTTGGGATTATTAGTCTCTTCTTAGAATTATAAATGATGCAATGTTGGTTTTAATATTGCCCCTTTCCCCAATTATTAAAGGGTTCTAGCTCAATGGTAGAGTGCCTGCTTTACAAGAAGGAGGTTGAAGGTTCGATTCCTTCATGCCCTATTGATATTGCAATACTGATTTTTTAAATAAAATATATTTTATAATGATCTATTATGGCTACGAGGGGGGTTCTAAACTGACTTCATATGCCACTACAAGGGGGGTTCATAACCACCCCCAAAGGTTTGTAAAGAATTTTAGGGGTGGTTTCGAACCGCCTCTTTAGGTACCTACGACGGGGGTTTATAATGTTGATGTAATTATAACTTTAGAATGTATTTACTTGTATTTCTTATGTATTGTAACCCGATATTTATTCTGGGATGTGTCTGTAATGTACTTGAGTCATGTCATGCCTCGATGTTCATATCAAGAGTTTTTATAATATAAACAAGGCATGTCAAGTCATTGTGGGTAACCCTCCTATTGGTCAAGGGTTAAAGTCCCCGCAGTTCTGAGGCACTAGGGTTATTAGACTTTCCTAGAGAAGTCGGCCCTAGTAGGGTTTTGTGAAGTCGAGAATTAGTATAAATAGAGAGGTAGCCTCTCTATTTATCACACACTCACTCATACTCATTTGTAGCACATATTTGAGGAAGAAGAAGACACTGGGGCTATGAAGAAAGAGGTGACTATTGTCGGGAGATCATCTTACTGTTTTGGGGTTTTACTTTTGGTGTTGATTCTATCTCTGAGGAAGTTGCATGGTTTTCTCCATTTATGGTTTCCCTGAGGATAAACACTGTGTTCATTGCCTCTTGTGTTTGATTGATGTGCTTTTTATCCTCTCAGTTAAAGATCCTAATGTATTGCTAGCTTAATGATAAAAATCTAACATGGTATCAGAGCCAACCTGAGAAGAAGACACTATGCAGCTACGGGAACTAGGGATTCCTACTTTGTGGATCTCTCTCCATAGATTTTCAGAAAAATAATGTTGGAATAACTCTCCTCCATAGGGCATATCTTTATGTCGAAGCATAATCCAATTCTGAGGTTTTTCAGTTTTGGACCCGACACTACTGCCGAAAATTAGGGCTTTCCATAGAAGTGGAATTTTTCAATGAGCCCAATCCTGGATTGATCTCCTCCTCAAAATCAAAGTTTAAATATCAAGATCAAATAATTTTCTTAGAGAGAACTCCAAAAAATAAAAACCCTAATCTGCTCCTCAACCAGCACTGCAGAATTTCAACTCCAAATCCAGATCCGACATCTTAACCTAGTAAGATCTAAATCTTTTGTATTTCCATTTGAGGTTCTCATTTAATATGTTTCATCATACCAAGATTGATGAAAATCTTGAGGGAGCTGATAACTTTCGAGCCTGGAAGTATAGGATCTCCCTGGTCCTGGAAGAAAATGAGTTGGACTCCTATATCAGTGAGGAGGTTCCAGTTCCAGAGGGAGATGAGGCTAAGGCCTTACACAAGAAGAAGTTGGTTATGGCAAAGAGGATTATTGTTGATTTAATCAAGGATCACCTCTTACCACAGGTGTCCTCCCTAAATACACCTAAAGCTATATTTGATGCCCTAACCAAATTTTTTGAAGGGAAGAACATAAACAGGAAGATGACTCTAAGAAACCAACTAAAGAATGTAAAGATCCAAAATGCTGAGACCATCCAGTCTTACTTTACAAGGGTATCTTAGATCAAGGAACAACTGGAAGCAGTAGATGAAGAAGTGGAAAATGCAGAGATTGTGATGACCACCTTGAATGGTATCCCTAGATCATGGGACTCTTTCATTCAAGGGATCTATGCCAGAAAGAAGTTAGTCAAGTTCAGCAGACTATGGGAAGAATGATCTCAAGAAGAAGATCGGATAGCAGCTCGAGAAGAAAAGATGGGAAGTGAATATCAAGCTCTCATAGGCCACACCAAGGAAACCAAAAGGGACCATCATCACTCCGAAGGTAAGTCTTATCACTCTAGAAGAGATTGGGCTACTGTTAGATGTTATACATGTGACGAGAAAGGTCACATATCCAAACACTACCCTAACAAAGGGAACTCAAAGAAGAAGAATGGAAACAAGAGAAGACATCATGCTCATGCAGCAGAGGATGATGAACCTTCCACAAAGAGAATTAGACAAGAAAGTGATTCTTCAAGAGATGAATAATATGTGCTGATCTCCACTCTCACGGGAACTATTTCACATGGAAGCAATGACTGGCTCATAGACAGTGGTGCTTCTAAGCATATGACAGGATTCAAAGAATCATTTGTGAAACTATCTAAACATGAGTCACCTCACAAGGTGAAACTTGGGGATGACTACCAGTATCCAATAAAAGGTAGTGGTGAATCCTCCTATAAACTAGACTCTGGAAAGTCTATGAAGATGAAAAATGTATTGTTTGTACCAGGACTAAAGAATAACATCCTCTCCATATCTGCATTGGATGCAAAAGGAATGAGGGTTGCTTTTGTAGATTGCCAAGTTCTTATGTGGCCAAAAGAAAATACTTTTGATTATGCAATAGTGATTGGGGAACAAGAAGGAGGTCTATACAAATTGAAGGGCCAACCAGAACAAGATTTGGTTCATGACTCAGTATAACCAAATGAACTTTTGCATAGAAGGCTTGCACATATGCATTACAGGGCACTACCACTTGCAAGCAAAGCTATTGAAGGTCTTCCAGAATGTCACATACCCCAAGTTTGTAAAATAATGTAAATTATTTAATTATATTCCTGAGACATTATGTTAAATTTAATGCTAAGTAGGAATTGATGACTTAGCAGAGTCAACAGAAGTGGAGTGTAATTCAGAATATTTTATTATTAATAAATAAATTGTGGAGACAACAGCATGGGAGAGCTATTAAAAAGAGGTTACTGGTAAAACTGGTGGATGGAACTAGGTGGAGGGAAAAAGACAAGTGGCAGCATCCTCAAACACTTCCTAAGTTGCAGGTGGCAACTTCCCTATATTTGGGGTCATGATCCCCCAAGAAAGTGGGATTAGAGAAGGTGGCTCATTAAATAACAACTAACCCAAAAAGACCTAGGCAATCTTTTAAAAGTACTCAATGAAGAGAGCTAAGGCTGCTCAGATATTTTCCAGAGAGAATTCATTCAGGTGAATATTATTTAGGAAATTCATTGAGGAAAGAGGGAAAATAGTAAGGAAGTTGTTCTGAGAGGATTGCTGCAGTAACTTGGTTTATTACAGCTTGTTAGCTGGGAGAACTTACTGATAAGTTCTGGATTAATACTGAGTTTGAAGACTAGTATATGACTTTGTTGCACCTAGTTCTAGCCAGGGAGACCAGAGCAAGATTGGGGGTCCTAAGGAGTCACTGTTTGAGCGCTCTCCAGGAGTTGGTAGGGAGGAACGGCCTCCCATTGCTGTTGTTGTCCCAGTTTAAACAGGTTCTGTCACTTAACTATGTTGTTTTAATGAGTGTGAATGGATGAATGTTATGCTTATATTATATGACAGAAGAGTTAGTTAGTTTAATAATGTAAATGTTTCAGTATATCAATAATTGAATCTTCTGATGAAAGATAAAGACCCTTTGTTTTTTTCCACATCTGGGTTTTACCAGACCGTACTCCAGCACAGGGATAAATTTAATTAAGAATGGTATGACAAGATTGTAGAATACTAGATTGTTCCTTACCTATTTTTCAGAAAAGATGTTTTACTAACAGTTTATAAGTTTATAGATAAAGTTACTTTCCTGGTTCAGTATTTTACTTTCAGCAACTTTATTGTGTAAGAAACAAATAGAAAAGGAGGATTAGACCGGATGCATCTCCTGTTATACTTACAGCATCTTCTTCTAAGTATAGAATAACTATACTATTATATGTTGAACAATGAACTGAGTGTAGGAATAGTTGTATGATAATTAAATCTTACTGTCAGACCATTATGATCTAGATTATATGTATGTTAGTGATGAAATCATTTTATTAATTTCCTTCTTTTGTTCTAGACTAAGCTCGAGCAGTTCCTGAACTGTTGCTCTTTTGTTTGGAAGGAAGATTAAAATCTATGTTAATAAGATAGACTTTATTTAGAGTTAAAATAAAACTAATCAAATAGTTAATGACTGCATTTAATGAGAATATATGCTATTTTAAAAATTTTAAATTTTTCGGAATTTTTGGGGTTTTGACATGTGGTGTCAGAGCATGGTTCAAATACTAGGCCTTGATGTGGCCCAACTAGTTTCCACAAAATAGTAAAAATAATGTACTAACCTGTATTTTTTTTTTTTATGTAAAAAAAAAAAACAGAAAATTTCTTTCTTTCTGAATCTAACAGGCAAGTATGGAGAAGCTAGGAGAATATGTTAAGGAGGAGTCTCCAAACACTGAGACAAGATAGATGTCTAGAGAGCCTATTTTAGAAGAGGTAACTGCTCACTCTTCAGAGCTAATGCAGACTATAAAGGATTTAAAGACTGAAATGGAATCAGTCAAGAAGGATAATGAGAGAATTTTAAAGACTCAGGAGGAGTTAAACCAAATTTTGATGGAAAAATTTCAGACTGAAGGGAGGAGAAAAAGATTT
>LPNX010432878.1:650803-670263 GCA_001517045.1 Pseudotsuga menziesii | reverse complement strand
ACTATTCAAATCAGTTGAAGGCAAGAATGACCATCTATAATCTCTCTGGAAAGGCAGATATATGGTGGCAAGATCTGAAAAGAGTCAAGGGGATCAAAGAAAGAGAATTCAATTGGAGTACCTTTAAAAGATACTTCAAGAAGAAATTTCTGTCCGAACAATACTATGAAGAAAGGGCTAAAGAATTTTACGAGCTAAAGTTAGGAACCATGACTATGAAGGACTTAAATAGTAAATTTTTAAGTCTGTTAAGGTATATACCTTATTTAGTTGATGAGAAACCTAAAGTACAACGGTTTCTCAGCTGTCTGCCATATCATATCAAGGACAGAATCGAGTATGAAAATCCTAAGATTCTGGAAGAAGCTATGAGGAAGGAAAATTTCTATTTTGAACAGAACAAAAAGAAAGAAGGTATATCCAACTGGAAGGCTAAAAAGAACAATAATCATCCTGAGTTCAAGAAAAAGGAGTTTGTACCCCAAAAGAATTTCAGGAATAATAAGAGCAGAAATCATTCTAATGGTAAGAACTTCCAGGGAAGCAGAAATGGTGCTTCTAATAATTCCAATAATTCCAATAACTTCAAGGGCAAGGAAGCTTCAAACAATCATGGAAATTTCACTAAGAATTTCAAACGAAAGGAGCCTATTAAGTGCTAGGAGTGCAATGGCCCGCACTATGCTTCAGTTTGCCCAAATCAGAAAAAGCCAAACAACAATATTCATACTGTGCAGGATGAAATGACTATTGGAGAATTTGCAAGGACTATGCCCCGAATCAATGCAGCGTTGGAGAACCGCCAAGCTGATTATCAGACTTCCATGGTGGAAGTAGAAGGTATGGTTAACAAAACCCCTGTAACCATTTTAATAGATCCAGGAGCTAGCCTTAGTTACATTTCACCTCAGATAGTAGAAAAGTGTAATTTGACTGTTGAAAAGTTTGATAACTCCTGGTTAGTTCAATTAGCCATTGGGGCAAAAAGGAAAGTAACCTGTTATGTTAAGGAATGTGCATTAGTAATGAATGATTTTAAAACTACTGTTAAGCTAAATGTTCTGCCACTTGGCTTGTATGATTTATTAATTGGTATGGATTGGTTAGAGTAGCATAAGGTAGTTTTAAACTATTTTGATAAAACCTTTACGTGCGTAAATAATAATGAACAGCCAGTAACAGTTAAGGGAATTCCTAGGAAAACTATAATCAGGCAGATTTCTGCCTTAAAACTTAAAAGAGCAGTCAAGAAAGGGTGCAAATCCTATGCTGTAACTATTACAGATGAGGCAAGTAAGTCTGAAAAAGATAAAATAAAAATAGAGGATATTCCTATGTTAAACGAATTTACTGATGTTTTTCTGGAGGAAATTCCAGGATTACCTCCTAGGAGGGAACTGGATTTCACAATTGAGTTGGTACCAGGTGCTGTACCTAGCTCGAAAGCTCCATATCGTATGAATATTTTAGAACTTAATGAACTAAAATCACAGTTAAAATATTGAATAGATAAGAATTATATTCGACCCAGTGTGTCCCCTTGGGGAGCACCAGTAATCTTTGTTAAAAAGAAAGACGGAACTATGCAACTATGCATAGATTACCGTCAACTAAATAAAATGACTATTAAAAACAGATATCCATTGCCCCGCATAGATGCTCTATTTGATCAGCTGCGTGGAGATACGGTGTTCTCAAAGATAGACCTGAGATCAGGATATCATCAGGTGAGAATTAAAGATGAGGACATTTTCAAGACAACCTTTAGAACAAGGTATGGACATTACGAATTTGTCGTAATGCCATTTGGGCTTACTTATGCCCCAACTGTCTTTATGTGTTTAATGAATAATATAATGCATAAATACTTAGATAAATTTGTTGTCATATTTATCGATGACATCTTAATTTATTCTAAAAATGAAGTGGAACACAAGGAACACTTACGGATAGTTTTACAAGAGCTGCGAGAGCAACAGCTCTTTGCGAAGTTCAGCAAGTGTGATTTCTTTAAGGATGAAATCCAGTACTTAGGTCACGTAGTGACTAAGGAAGGGATTTCAGTGGATCCTGAAAAGATTCGGGAAATCGAAGATTGGCCAGTTCCAAAAGACATAATAGATGTTAGGTCCTTCATGGGAATTACCGGTTATTACCGGAGATTCATTGAAGGTTTTTCAAAGATATCTAATCCAATCACTTCCTTGCAAAAGAAAGGCAAGAAATTCGATTGGAACTTAAAATGTGAAGAAATTTTTAAGAAATTAAAAACTTTATTAACAACTGTGCCTATTCTAAGAATAGCATATCCTAATAAGGATTTTGTGGTATGCACCGATGCTTGTAATGATGGTTTAGGCGGAGTGCTGACTCAGGATGGGCATGTCATTGCCTATGAGTCCAGGAAGTTAAAGATCCACAAAAAGAATTATGCCACTTATGATTTATAACTTGCTGCTGTTATTCATGCCTTAAAAATGTGGCGACACCACTTAATAGGCAGAAAGTTTATTTTAATGACTGATAATAAAGGTCTGAAATACCTTTTAGATCAGCCCAACTTAAATGCAAGACAAGCAAGGTGGTTGGCCTTCTTGAGTGAATACGATTTCGAAATTCAACACATAAAAGGAAAATAAAATAAGGTGGCTGATGCTTTGAGCAGAAATGCAAAGCTGAACTTTGCAGCAACAATTAGCACTTACGCTTCTGATTTAAATGAACAGCTGACTGAAGGGATAAAATTCGATGAAATTTATCAAAAATTACAGGTTACAGCTAAAGAAGAACCTACAGAAAGTTTAATAAAAGGTTATAGTCTAAATAAAGATGGATTTTTATTATTTAAGGATAGACTGTATGTGCCTAATGTGCCTAAGGTTAAATTGTTGATTCTGGATGAAGTTCATAAAACCCCTTACTCAGGGAATCCAGGCTACCAGAAGACTGTCACCATGTTAAGAAAAGAATATTTCTGGCCTAATATGAAATCTTAAGTAGCTGAGTATATAGCTAGATGTTTGGACTTTCAACAAGTGAAAACATAACACCAACATCCAGCTGGTTTACTGCAACATTTGCCTATTCCTAGTTGGAAATGGGAAATAATCAGCTTAGATTTTATTACTGGATTACCCACAAATCAGAACCAGAATGATTCAATTATGGTGGTAGTAGATAAATTAAGTAAAGCAGCACATTTTATTCCTGTTAAAACCACTTACAAGGGTGCAAACATAGCTGACATATTCCTAAAGCAGATTTTTCGACTACATGGTGTACCGAAGGTTATCATTTCAGACAGGGATCCTAAATTCACAGGGAATTTCTGGAAATCCTTGTTTAAGGGATTAAACACAACACTGAATTTCAGCACCTCTTTCCATCCTCAGACGGACGGACAGACTGAAAGAGTGAATCAGGTGTTGGAAGATCTGTTAAGAATGTATGTTAAGGATCAGCTAGGTAAGTGGGAGGACTATTTGCATTTAGCAGAATTTGCATATAATAATAACTATCGGTCATCAGCTAAGTTCAGCCCATTTGAAATTTTGTATGGGCGTAAATGTAACACTCCTATTTCCTGGAATAATCCAGTAGATAGATTAGTGTTGGGACCGGAATTATTGAAAGAAATGGAACAGATTGTGAAACAAGTGCAGGAGAATTTGAAGGTTGCACAGGATCGGCAAAACAGCCAAGCAGATTTGAAAAGAACGCCTAAAGAGTTCCAGGTGGGTGAGCACGTGTTTATAAAGGTAAGACCAAAGAAAATCTCCCTAAGACTGTGGAGTTGTGCAAATCTAGCACCACGTTACTGTGGTCCGTTTGAGATTTTATCCAGAATTGGTCAAGTTGCATATTAGTTAGCGTTACCACCTAACTTAAAGTGCATAATGTTTTTCACATTTCTGTTCTGAAAAAGTATGTTCATGATGCTACTCATGTGATTGATTGGAATGTTGTACAGGTGGAACCAGAAGGAGAAGTTCT
The DNA here is from genome assembly GCA_001517045.1 of Pseudotsuga menziesii. Lineage (NCBI taxonomy): Eukaryota > Viridiplantae > Streptophyta > Pinopsida > Pinales > Pinaceae > Pseudotsuga > Pseudotsuga menziesii. The sequence continues at coordinate 666,270 of LPNX010432878.1, read as the reverse complement.
GGTGGAACCGGACTGTATCCTTGGGAAGAGGGAAATTACTCTGCGGAACTGCACAATTGGACAGCTGAAGGTGCAATGGAAGAACCTTAATCCTGAAGAAGCTACCTGGAAACTGGAAAGTAAGATGCGGGAAGCATACCCGAATCTGTTCTAGGAGGTTGCATACGATGAAGAATAAGTAACATCGAGGACGATGTTACATTTTAAGGGGGTGTGTATGTCACATACCCCAAGTTTGTAAAATAATGTAAATTATTTAATTATATTCCTGAGACATTATGTTAAATTCAATGCTAAGTAGGAATTGATGACTCAGCAGAGTCAACAGAAGTGGAGTGTAATTCAGAATATTTTATTATTAATAAATAAATTGTGGAGACAACAGCATGGGAGAGCTGTTAAAAAGAGGTTACTGGTAAAACTGGTGGATGGAACTAGGTGGAGGGCAAAAGACAAGTGGCAGCATCCTCAAACACTTCCTAAGTTGCAGGTGGCAACTTCCCTATATTTGGGGTCATGATCCCCCAAGAAAGTGGGATCAGAGCAGGTGGCTCATTAAATGACAACTAACCCAGAAAGACCTAGGCAATCTTTTAAAAGTACTCAATGAAGAGAGCTAAGGCTGCTCAAATATTTTCCAGAGAGAATTCATTCAGGTGAATGTTATTCAGGAAATTCATTGAGGAAAGAGGGAAAACAGTAAGGAAGTTGTTCTGAGAGGATTGCTGCAGTAACTTGGTTTATTACAACTTGTTAGCTAGGAGAACTTACTGATAAGTTCTGGATTAATACTGAGTTTGAAGACTGGTTTCTGACTTTGCTGCACCTAGTTCCAGCCAGGGATACCAGAGCAAGCTTGGGGGTCTTGAGTAGTCACTGTTTGAGTGCTCTCCAGGAGTTGGTAGGGAGGAACGGCCTCCCATTGTTGTTGTTGTCCCAGTTTAAATAGGTTCTGTCACTTAACTATGTTGTTTTAATGAGTGTGAATGGATGAATGTTATGCTTATATTATATGACAGAAGAGTTAGTTAGTTTAATAATGTAAATGTTTCAGTATATCAATAATTGAATCTTCTAATGAAAGATAAAGAATGGTATGACGAGATTCTAGAATAATAGATTGTTCCTTACCTATTTTTCAGAAAAGATGTTTTACTAACAGTTTATAAGTTTATAGATAAAGTTACTTTCCTGGTTCAGTATTTTACTTTCAGCAACTTTATTGTGTAAGGAACAAATAGAAGAGGAGGATTAGACCGAATGTATCTCCTGTTATACTTACAGCATCTTCTTCTAAGTATAGAATAACTATACGATTATATGTTGAACAATGAACTGAGTGTAGGAATAGTTGTATGATAATTAAATCTTACTGTTAGACCATTATGATCTAGATTATATGTATGTTAGTGATGAAATCATTTTATTAATTTCCTTCTTTTGTTCTAGACTAAGCTCGAACAGTTCCTGAACTGTTGCTCTTTTGTTTGGAAGGAAGATTAAGATCTATGTTAATAAGATAGACTTTATTTAGAGTTAACTAAACTCTGGATATATAAACAGACACTATAATTAATAAAACAATTACTTACAAAAGAATAAAGATAATATAACATAAATTACACAAGAATTTAAAGAGCAAGTGTTATCTTTCAACATGCTTACAAGATAAACTAAAGATAAAAACATGGAGGCTTAGTAATCTTAGAAAGATAATATAAATATTATATGAGTAACAATAACATACCTTTATTTTATACACTATAGGTATATTAGTACTGTTAATATAAAGTAGGGTTCTTATTATTTTAAAAAGTACAATCCAAAATTAAATTATACTGTCTGATCTACAAGTATACTGACAGTATTCAAAAAGTATTGTAAAAATAAATACATAGAAACCCTATGTCATTAAAGGGTATAGATTTTACTTCAACAATTACAGATTCTTTTTATTAACTAGAAAGTCAAATTATAATCAAGTACATAAACCCTAATAATAATATTTTAATAATAAAATCAAATGCATTCCTGTACAGTAAATAAATGCCCAAAATGGCAAGATGCTCAACCTTGGAGCTTAATTATATTGATATTTGGAAACCATCATGTTGCAGAAGTATAGTACAATACTAATAGTAATTATTGAAATTTCTTAATTAACTGGTTATTTATAAACAAAGAACAGTTATTATTATTTCTATTTATGCTTATAAAAGAAAGGAACCTAAACAGAACTAGTAGTAGAGATAACAAGCAATTCCAAGTAGGATTATTTAAGTATTATAACAAGTAATAATTATGGCATTGGCATTTACTGTATAGAATAATATGAATTAGAAACCACAGTAGTGTATAACCTATTATTAATATATAGGAGAAACCCTACCAACTAATACCAAAAATCATTCACAAAGAGTAATCTAAATAATTATTACTTATATATGGGAATCGAAGGTATCGAACACAGATAGGCTTAATAAGCCGAGTATGCACAGTTATTGTTTCAGAAACTGTACAAAAACTAAATATAATTCAAGAAAAACTGTTTATACAGCTATAGCTTCAAACTCAAGTTAGAACCTTGTCAAAATTATCAAGTGTAAATTGAGGTTCATCAAAAATGGAGTTTTATCTCCTTTACAAAACACAGCCACCATCTCGATTTACAATATAAAACTTACAGCCTGTACAATATTTATATGTACGCATGCTTACACAGTAATCACACAAAAACCCAAAAACCCACGGTCTCGGCTTTGGCCAAAATCCAAAGACAAATAACAAGTCGAAACGCCTTCAACAGCGTTCAGGTTCATTAACTGAACCCAAGTAACCGTGAGGGTTACACACCCAGAAGTCATAGCCATGACTGCTCTAAAGGACCAGTAAGGAGGAGAAAGCCATGGAGAAAACCAGGCTTACCGAAAGAAGCCAGCCATTGAGTGTTGTGCCTTCCACACCGAAAAGAGAAGATCAACCCTGCAATGAAAGTTAAAATAAATATTAAAACCTTACCAAACCGTTGTTGTTGGCTAAGCTATTACTGCAAAAAGAATACAAATTGAAACCCTGTACATACCTGAGAGATTAATAGCTTTACGGCCACGAAGAAAATCAGCCAAACGACCATCAGCAAGAAGAAGGGTAAACCCTTCATTCACCACAGAAGAGTAGGAGCTGGTAGGAGCGATGAGTAACCTGTCACAAGGGAGGATGACTCGCAGCACTAAGCCAAAGCGGCAGTCTTCACAGAAAGAGTTCGGGCGATGGGTGCCAAAGGAGAAACAACGCTGCTCCAATAACAATATTTTGACACAGTATATTCCTCACCACGCAGAAGGTGAGCCTACGGGAAGGTGAAACAGCATGGAAATGGTACCAGGCAGTGCAAATAGTGAAACGAACCAGAAGGTTCTGCAGAGCGGCCAAAGGCCCTAAGGCAGCGGAGGAATGATGTTTAGGGTTAAGTCAAACACTTTTATAATGCCAATGCATGGTGGAGATGAGACCACGTAACCCCATAAATTATTTGCATGCAGTGGGTAGGAACTCTATAGTTCCACGACAGGATTTCCAATGAGTTCATAATCCGAATCATCACGGGGTTCCATAAGGTTCGATTTACCTTAATCAAATCACCTGCATTATAAAGTCAACTATTTAGACATTTGATTAACATTTATAAATATGGTATTATGAAGTTGGTGTATCGATTGGTCTCATATATTTAGATATGGAGAGTTGTATTTATTTATAATGAGTTATAAGAGTATAGAAGCAATGCTATTTTACCATAGTGTAGTTTAGATTTAAACCTTATTCCTATATTATCCATTGCCTAGTTCACAAATGGAGAAAAAAAAAGGGATGATAATATAAAGTTTTTAGAATTATACTAGTCTTATAGGGTGATCAATTGATCATATTGATGGTTTTTACCCTTAACTTTATGAACCTCTTTTGTTTGTAAAACAACAATCCTACTAATATTCTTAGAATCAGTTTCTTTGTGACAATTTGATTTTATCAATTTCAAGCCCAAAGGTTATAGAAGATATTATAAGAGTCTCTATATGATAAGAAGTTTGAATAAGATAACTTTCTTTGCTGATAGTATGGCTATGAAACTCTTAAGCAGTGTTTGAGTATAATAACCTAGGTTTGAATTAAAGTGTTTGTTCTTATCTAAATATCGATCATGGAAATAGAAGTAGCATTCCAAAACAATGCAAATCCTTAAAATATTAAGGGAAGACTTGTATCAAACAATAAACTTTGTAAACGCTTAAAGTAATAAAAGTATAGGTCGATATTTGAGATATCTTATCATATACAACTACAATTGCAAATCTGAACATGTTGCAATCTAAACATGGCATGTTGAAGTAACTATGAATAATAGAATTAAATATTTGATGTTGTAATTTTCTACCATGCTATCTGCTAGTAAAGAAATAATTATTGCATTTTACACTTACTTTCAGTATGAACATTTAATGGTTTCGTACTCTGTAAAATTGTTAAACCCTGTTTCCTGGATAGAGATTTTAACTGCCATCTTTATGAGTATAATTCAATTCTCTAGTAATAGATCTCAAAAGAAAAATTAGTAAAAGCTTTACCTTTAAAAGCCTGGTAAATCTATCTAGCATGTATGTACTTTCACTGAATAAATTATATACAGCAAATTGTATTGTAAACTTTCGAGATTTGTTAGCAGCGACCCGTACATCTTACATGTTTATCTGTAAGAGAAGAAAACCCTTGCGTTAGCTCGGAAGCTAAGTAAGCCCAGTCCTTCATGGCAAACCCACCTTGTTGTATCAATCAGAAAATAATCAGTAACTGAAAAGAAACTATTCTTCAAAGTTAAGTATAATCAAAGGATCATTCAGTTACAATTCTAGTAACATAAAACTAATCAAACAGTTAATGACTGCATTTAATGAGAATATATGCTATTTTTAAATTTTTAAATTTTTCAGAATTTTTGGGGTTTTGACACAGAAATTCAAGCAAAACATGATAGGGTCTACAAAGGATGTGTGAAAGGAAAGAACACAAAGAAGACATTTTCGAGTAGCGAGAGCAAAGCAAAAGGAATCTTGGAAATCATCCACTATGATGTATGCAGTCCAATGTCATCAAGTTCACTAAGCGGGTATGTACACTATGTTTCTTTTATTGATGACTTTTCTAGGAAGACATGGATTTAATTCATGAAGAACAAAGATGAAGTATTCAACAAGTTCAAGGAATTCAAATCCTTGATCGAGAACCACACTGAAAACAAGATCAAGACTTTTCGATCAGATAATGGCGGAGAATTCACATCAAATGAATTCAAAGAATTATGCAAAGACTCAGGGATTGTAGAAAGGAAGAATAGAACTATCATGGAAACTGCAAGAGAAATGCTTCATGATCAAGATCTTCTTATGCATCTATGGGAAGAAGCTGCAAGAATAGCAATGTATGTATAGAACTGTAATCTACATAGAGTACTCGAGAACAAGACACCTGAAGAAGTCTTTTCCAGCAAGAAACCAGAAGTCAGCCATCTCAGAATATTTGGTTTTCCAGTGTACATACACATTCCAAAAGAGAAGAGAACAAAATTAGATCCTTTAAGAAAGAAGGGTATATTTGTGGGATACTCTGAAAGCTCGAAGGCTTACAGAAAATACCTCCCAAGATTCAAGAAGATTGACATCAGTAGGGATGTAACATTTGATGAAGACTCAGCTTACAACAAATCCAAAAACAAACCTGCTGAAGAATCTGAAGAAGCAGAAGCACCCAAAATTCATGATACAACCATGAACGAAGAAACTCAAGAAGAAGACCGACAATGGTTCCTTCCATTGTCAGATGTCTGTGTGGATTCCACATCCAACATGAAAAAGGGTTGGCTCTGTGAAGACACATCTAGTATGAAAAAGGACTAGCTCTGTGTGGATGCCACATCTAGTATGAAAAAGGACTAGCTCTGTGAAGACTCATCTAGTATGAAAAAGGACTAGCTCTGTGTGGATGCCACATCTAGTATGAAAAAGGACTAGCTTTGTGAAGACTCATATAGTATGAAAAAGGACTAGCTCTGTGTGGATGCCACATCTAGTATGATGAAGGACTAGCTCTGTGAAGACTCATCTAGTATGAAAAAGGACTAGCTCTATGTGGATGGCACATCTAGTATGAAAAAGGACTAGCTATGTGAAGAATCATCTAGTATGAAAAAGGACTATCTCTGTGTGGATGCCACATCTAGTATGAAAAAGGACTAGCTCTGTGTGATGATACATCCGGTATGAAAAAGGACTCGCTCTATAGATGTACATCCAGCATGAAAAATGGATGCCTCTGTAGAACTTCCTGTGACGAGAAGAATCAAGAGATAGCACCCGTGATGATTCAGTGATGATGATCTAGCAGTGATTATCCATATCAAGTGATGATCCAAATCCAGTGATAATGTCCAGTGATGATGATCCAGATCCAATGATGATCTAGATCTGGTGATGAAGATGACTTGAAGATGAAGATGACCTGAAGATGAAGATGACTTGAAGATGACGAGGACTCAATGATGATCCATATGATACAGAGAAGAAGACTTGTGCTGAAAATTGTGTCAAAAGAATACCTTCCTAGTTAAAAGGGAGTGTTGATGTAATTGTAACTTCGGAATGTATTCACTTGTATTTCTTATGTATTTTAACCCGATTTTTATTTTGAGATGTGGCTGCAATGTACTTGAGTCATTTCATGCCCCGATGTTCCTATCAGGAGTTTCTATAATATAAACAAGTCATGTCAAGTCATTGTGGGTAACCCTCCTATTGGTCAAGGGTTAAAGTCCCCGCAGTTCCGAGGCACTAGGGTTATTAGACTCTCCTAGAGAAGTCAACCCTAGTAGGTTTTTGTCAAGTTGGGAATTAGTATAAATAGAGAGCTATCCTCTCTATTTATCACACACTCACTCACACTCAGTTGTAGTCCATAGCTGAGGAAGAAGAAGACACTGGGGCTAAGAAGAAAGAGGTTACTGTTGTCAGGATATCATCTTACTATTTTGGGGTTTTACTTTTGGTGTTGATTCTATCTCTGAGGAAGTTGCAGGGTTTTCTCCATTTATGGTTTCCTTGAGGATAAACACTACCTTCATTGTCTCTTGTGATTGATTGATGTGCTTGTTATTCTCTGAGTTAAAGATCCTAATGTATTGCTAGCTTAATGATAAAAATCTAGCATATAACCACCCCCAAAGGGTTGTAAAGAGTTTTAGGGGGGGGGGGGTGAACCGTCTCCATAGGTACCTATGAGGGGGGTTTTGAAATTCCTTCGTAGGTACCTACGAGGGGGGTTTTGAACTGCCTCTATAGGTACCTATGAGGGGGTTTTAAAAACACCCCGCAAAGTTTTATAATAGATAATTTTTGGGGCGGTTTTGAACCGCCCCCGTAAGTACCTACGAGGGGGCTTTATATATGCCCTTAAAAGTGACTTTTTTTTTGTGGGGGGGGGTTGAACCACCCCCACAGGTGGATTTTTTTTTTTGGGGGGGGGGGGGGGGGGGGGAAATAAAACCCCCCCCAAACATGAATTTTTTTGGGGGGGGGGTTAGAACCACCCCCAAAAGTCAATTTTAGGGGTGGTTTTGATCTCTTCCAGGACCGCCCCTAAAATTCAAAACTTTTAGCATCGGTGCTATTCAGGGCGGTTTTGTAAAGACCGCCTCCAAATCCAAAACCACCCCCAAATCACTTTTGGTGGGGTTTATAACTGCTCTAAAAGTCACTTTTAGGGGCGTTTTTTATCTCTTCCAAAACCGCCCCTAAAAGGAAAAAAAAATTGGCATCAATGCTATTAGGGGCGGTTTTGTAAAGATCACCTCCAAACCCAAAACCGCCCCCAAAAGTGACTTTTGGGGGGGGTTTAGAATCGTCCCCAAAAGTGTCTTTTGGGGGGGGATTTAGAAGCGCCACCAAAAGTCACTTTTGGAGGGGGTTTAGAACCACCCCCAAAAGTCACTTTTGGTGGGGTTTAGAACCGCCCCTAAAGGTCACTTTTAGAATCGATTTTTATCTCTTCCAGAATCGCCCCTAAAATTCAAAACTTTTAGTGTCAGTGCTATTAGGGGTAGTTTGGTCAAGACCACCTCCAAATCCAAAAAATCCCCCAAAAGTTACTTTTGGAGGTGGAAGACAACCACCACTAAATCTCAAATTTGTATTAGTGGTAGTAAGTTGTGAGAACTTGATCTTCAGTTGCTCCCATCTTCTCATCTCTTGTTATGAGTCAATCTTCTTCTTGTGTGCATTCTTCCCATAGTCTATTGAAAGAGATCGACATCCTTCTTTCATATATTCCTTTAATGAATTAATCCCATGATCTTGGGAGGCCATTCAAGGTGGTCATAACAATATCTCCACAATCTATTTTACTACTTCAAGTTGTTCATTGATTTGAGAAACCCTTGTGAAGTGGGACTACATGTTCTCTGAGTTATGTATATTCACATTCTTCAGTTGGTTCCTCAATGCCATATTCTTGTTGATATCTTTCCTTCATACAAGCTGGTCATTGTATCAAACATATCCTTGGGAGTCTACAAGGATGACACATGTGAGATCCAATGGAGACGAAAATAATCCTCTTGGATTTGACAAAGTCCTTCTTGCACTTTGTTTTCATCTCCCTTTGGATCTACATATTTTTCTTTGACATAGTTCTCCGAGTCATGCTTCTTTAGATATAAGAAGTGCTCTATACTTCCATCCTCATAGGTTCTCGGTTCCTTCAAGCTTGTCCTCAAGCTTGGTATTGTTTTTCATCATGATAAAAATGATAATCTCAAATGGAAATAGGGAGGATAGAACTTACCAATGAGATTGCTTCAAATTGATGCTTGCTTGAAAGCTTTTCTTGAAGAATGCTTCTAGTGGACCTAGGGTTTGATAGAAAAACCCTAATTTTTCAACATAGGTATCTTTCATATCTGGTTAAATAGAAATATGCACCTCTTCAAGGTGAGTTGAGCATCATACTTATTTTCCCAAAACTGTTGGCAAAACTGCAAAATAATTGATGCCCTAATTTTCCCTGGCAGTAGTGTTAGGTCAAAAATTGAAAATCCATAGAATGAGAAAATTATTCCATAGACATATGCGACCTCCTAATATGAGTTTTATAGTCCTCCTTTTTCAATTGATCGATGGAGGGAAGTGCCCAGTAGATGAAGCCCTAGTTTCTTGCATTTTTTCTGCATAATTACCTGATCTTGTTTCTGTTATAACTTCAAAGTTGATGATACTAAAGGTCCAAAAATTCATCTGTAGATATCTTGATCTATAATATTTCCAACCCCATATGTTAGAGAATAATTGGATTCTCTAATTGTGACTTATGCAAATTTTCCCAAGGTAACATGTTTAAGGACTATTCAGCATAGCAAAATTGTACAAACTTCCATGTGTCACTATTTCACCTTCGAGGTCTAAAACTCAGACCATAGAAACTAGAGTCTGTGCCATATATGAAACATCTTGCAAAATTTTATTTGGTCCTTCCTATCCCAAGATATATAAATTCTCCCTATGTCTCTTGTTTGAGACTGGATTCTAGAGGAGGATGGAACCTGGATTTGGAGGAATCCATTAGAGGAATTTTGGGGTCTAAAATGGGCCTCCTAAGGAAAATAATAAAATAATAGTTAAAATAATAAAATAATATTGATTAATTTTGGAAGAAGAAAGAAAAAAACTACTTTTTGTGTTCGTATTTTCGACATATATCCCTGTGTTTTTACTTAAATTTCAATCGGGAGAGCTCATTGGATGCGGAATTTGATTTTGCATCCAACGAGTACCCACACTGCATACTTTTGACAGACCCCGCTAGTACCCCAAAAACAAGAAATACCTGAAAAAATGTGATGATGACGTCATCATCATGTTTTTTCAGGTATTTCTTGTTTTTGGGGTAGCGGGGTCCATCAAAAGTATGCAGTGTGGGTACTCGTTGGATGTGGAATCAAATTCTACATCCAACGAGCTCTCCCGATCGAAATTTGAGTAAAAACACAATGAGATATGTCGAAAATACGAACAAAAAAAGTAGTTTTTTTAATGTCAAATATGTCAATTCAACCATTATGGTTGACTTATTTTATTTAAATTCTATTGGTTCTTGAATTCCAACTGACAAAAACTTATTTTGGCACGTTTTCTTATAAGGCCCATTTTAAACCCCAAATTTCCTCTAATGCACATATCCTAAAGTATAGAGAATCTATGGCTAAAATTTGTACACAAGGTACATAAATATTTCATATTCATATTGTCAAATATTCAGCTCCTGGTCCTTCTCTAATCTCGATTTATAGCGAATGTCCCAAGATGACTAGTTTTTGTCTTTTAGGGTTTTCAAGCATGAAACCCTAATATCTAGTAACTGCAGTTGTAGCAGTGTTTCGACTGCACAAAGAATTATTTCAGGGTGGATTTGATACCATGTTAAGTTTTCAATGGTTATAAAATATACAAAAGGATCATTGAAAGAAAGGCAAGCACAACCACACAAAAGAACACAGATATTTATCTTGGGAAACCCGCATGGGGAAGAAAACCAAGCAAAACTTCCTTGATATAGAATTCAACCAAGTATAGTGTGAGACCCACAAAATAAGACTCATGAGACCCCAAGGATAATCATAGACTGCTTCCTCTTTCCTATATGGACTATTGCTTCTCTCTATAGCGCAACTGCTTGAATTTTATGCTTGTCCAAATGAGGGAGGTGCCTCTCCTATTTATACGGATCAGTTGAGAGGCCTAATAACCCAATTGGGCTGACATATCCTTGTTTCCTAGGACAACTTGCCTTGGAAGACTCAAAAATACATTTTAAAATACTTTTGTGGGTAATACTAACCCGACTTACAACAGAGGTTTTGTTGGTAGATACTTTTAGGGTAAGTCAGTTGCGTAGCATCGCGGATGTTGCGTAAGGTCAAAGATGTCGCGCAAGGTGGAAAATGGCACACAAGTTGGAATCACAATATGTTATGTATTTTGGTCATATTTTGTAGTTTTGGACCGCATTATGTGGATTGTGGTCATTATTTTGTAGTTTTTGTTAAGAAGTGGTTAGGAAGTTGGTTAAGTGGACCACCAATGTAAAGGTGCAAGCCTATAAGTAGACGTAGAATTGCAAGTGTTAAGTCTTCTTAGACTAATTTTTTAGCAGCTTTAGAGATCTAAGATCGTGAATGTTGATCTGTGTATGTGACTGAGGAACTGTTTTGGAGAATCTTTCTTTTGTTGCGAAGGCTAATATGACATGATGTAGATTGAGTAGAATCATTGTGTATTTTCCTATTTTCTGCGATCCAAATATGAATGCAATGTGTATCTGTGATATGGATCTATGAATGATGTGATGTTTCTCTCCTTTAAATGATGATATACTATTATATTTGGTTGTGCATCGATGTTTTGCTGCGATTCAGTTATCTTAATGTGATCTATTGAATGATGACATGATTCTATTAGTGCATAATCTGAATGGTTAGATCTATGGAATAATGTTGTGCTAAGTTAATAAGGAGACACATGGCCCTCCTTCATACTACGGAAACTTGGTTCCATCAGCTCTCCCTCAAATATATTGGGTGAGACTTCATATGCTCTACAGGTGTTGCCGGACAGGATAAAACCTATCTGGGTCGGTGCTCAGGGAGATCACAGTGGTTTGGGTGTCAACAAAGAGTAAACCCCTATCGACTGGTTTTGTGTCAACAGGTTTTACCTCAATACTTTACATGACCATATACATCAATGACATCCCTATCAGAGGAACAACATATCTGGAAGGGGTAATAACAATAATAATACAAAATAGAATATCTTCCCCAGTTACGTTTCTTTAACAAAATCAAACTAGACCAACAAAATTTCACAAAAAAAAATCTACTCTCATCTACCCTATACCTTAATCATCTAATCCTACAAAATTTATGCTTCAAAACGATTTCCATGATCAACAACTCTCCCTCTACTAAAATAGTTTACTAGGTGATTCCATGAAGGTGGGTGACATTTTTTGGCCAAATTTGGCGATGAAAACCTGATTTTTTACTCATGTGCTAGAAGAAGCCCTCGAAATACATATATGCCATGTGAATTTTGACTTAAATTAAAAAAGAAAATTATAGAATATTATGTTGGCTTCCCAATGATATTTTAAAAAAATATTTCGATGTCATTTAATGTGTGAAAATTTTCTTTTAATGAACTGTGTGACCTTAAAAATTTGAAGAAGTTAATAAGTGGCTCGTGTCCAACCACAATAATTCAATCTTATATTAATAATTAAAAATAAAATATGAGCATGGTCTACACATAATGCACTATGGTCTGCATATTTTTTTGTTAATTTATTTCGCAATATACAATTATTTATTATTTTTCAAAAGTGACCACATCTTATTTCAGCATCATTTTATACACGTGTGTCCATCCCATATTTTTTTTCACTGTTTTGAAAAATTGAAAAACTAAAGATACCCTTTTGAAGAGGACACGTTGATGTGTGGGCTATGTATTTTTAAGAAATTGTTGGATGTGTATATTTTACCCTGCGTATTTTTCTTTGAGCTGCTTTGAAGTTGTTTTCTAGTTTTCTAAGTGTAAGTATTAGAACTAATTAAAAAAAACCCATATGAATGCCAAAACACATGCATAATATCTCAATGGATAGAGGATTTGGTGACGAATCTATTGGTATGAACTCTGCTCAGTTGTGTGCCATGAATGGTAGGGTTTACACCCCTAAAAGACATAGAGAAACATTGGTTTTTCTGTAAGAGGGCTAAATCTCTTTTTTTCAAGCCCTCAATCGAGGTATTTAAATTCCTCGATCAATATTTTAACGGAAGCTTGATCGAGGGTTTATCAAACCCTCGATTGAGGGTTTGATAAACAGTCGATCGAGCTTCCGTTAAAACCTTGATCAAGCTATCGTTAAACACTCAAAAAAAAACTGAACCAAAATACCAAAAGAAGTGTATTAATGCCTAGATTTGAGAAAGTTCTAAGTGTGAGTAATTAAGGGCTCGTGGCTTTAAAATTTGTTGTGTTTTGTACCAGTCCACAATTCAATGAATCGATAGTCACAGGTAGTAATTTAAGTTATTTAATGAAAACATCTAATGCGTATATCTCTATGTTCGAAACCTTTTTCCATGTTGATGTAGGCCACTACCCTCTTTATTGTCTTACCAAAAGGCATGATAATGAGGAAGAAGACCATGACATAGATACAATAAACCCTTGAATCCATCCTAGCATGATAACTCAAAACTTTAACCAATAGTTGTGAAATCGGTGAAGCCAGGGATTCGTTTTGGGGCTTTAACAATAATTTTAGAGTCTGTGAACTACGTGCATTTAATTTTTTTTTATGCTTATATTCAAGTAGTATCATGATGTGTTTTCATTAGAATTCAACATCTAGCTTGTTTATGTCATCAATGGTTGGAAAGGAATTTCAACATCATTTGATTCCTATAAGCAATATATCTAATGTGCATACAATGTAGTACATAAATGTAGTGAAAGGTTTTGAATACTAAAATTACTTTTCTCCTTCGTATATAATTTTTAATTTTAAAAAACTAAAATTATATGATATGACTTTGAAAACACTAATTTTTATCTTGATTGTCATGTTATATCCCGGCCTGGGATCTGAGCTTTAAATATCTGGTTGAAGGATCTATATCATAGGTAGATCATATTCCTGGGAATCCAGGTCAAGTGGACACAACCCGCTTAAGTTCAACTCATCAACTGAATTGCATGCATCATTTTCATAGTATTCTTTTTGCATTGAACCAAGGAGAGAAATGATGCATGCAATTCAGTTGATGAGATGAACTTAGGCGAGTTGTGTCCACTTGACCTAGATTCTCAGGACTACGATATACCTACGATATAGATCTTCGGGATAGATATTTAAAGCCCAGAGCCCAGGGCAAAATAGAACAGAACAATTAAGATAAAAAGTAGTGTTAAATTCAGAGTCATATCACATAACTGTAGTTTTTAAAATTAAAAATTATATATGAAGGAGCAAAGTATTTTTAGTACCTTTAGAGAGATGAAAATGTGAGCATGAAAAAAAAAATATGACATCATTTCCTTGGGTTATATCAATGTCCATTGTTTACTCTTCAAAATTGTTATTGTGCCACACATTTGCAGTTAATCTTACTAGTAAATTATTGAATGACATTAGAATTTACATCAATAATTCGTGACTAAACATGATACTAATTCTCATTTCGACAAGAATTGAAAATGTTCAATGACATGAATTTAAATGGGGATTCAAAATACAAGGTGTCCAAGTATCTTTTGGAAGACTTCATTAAATGAAAAGCTCGATCGAGCTTTTTAAAACCTTAACTAAAAATATATTCGAGTGCCCATATTCATGTGTGCACACGAATATGGACACCCAAAAATTTATTTTAATCAATTTTTTTCAAATCTCGTATTGTTCATGGAAACAAGGTCTTCGAATTCAATTAAAATCAAGCATAGAATTATATGATAATAAAATTTAATAAAACATAATTTCAACTAGAAAATAATACCTGTGGGTAATAGTACATACCTTGAAGAAGAAACACTAGTAAAAGCGTTACTACTGCCACTTCCTCTAGGTTTTATGTGTAGATATTAGTCGTGGAGTAATTGGAGTTATAGGTGTTGGATTAATAGATGATCAATCATATCTATAACTCCGATTACTCCACAACCCATATCTACAAATGAATATAAATGACCATTTTCTATCCAACAAACGCAATGAATTATATCAAAGGTTTGTTGCCTATTTATAGTAAAAACGATTAAAGACCCTCGATCAAGCTTCTTTTAACCCTCGATTGGGCACGTATATCTCGATCGAGGGTTTTTCAAAACCTCGATCGAGGGTTTAATAAAACCTCGATCGAGGGTTTAAAAAAACCTCAATCGAGGTTTTTGCACCTCGATTGAGATACGTTTTTGTGTTTTTTTCGAAATTGCGTTGCCAAAAATTGTAACCCACCTCCATGGATGCACCCTAGTGTCATTAATCTCATGTTAAAGAATGTACTTAAGAAAAAGTTAGTGTCATCAATCCTATGTTAAAGAATTTCAAAAATATGCGACCACGTTTCACAAAAAGACAAAATAATATACACAATAAACTTTGAAAATTGGTTTTTATTATACACAGCAAACATTTATATACCATAATAAAAAATAGTTGTATATCATTTTAAACACTAATCTTTTTTTTTAATAATAACTCTTCCCTTATTAATAATATGATTAATCTATTTTTTTAAATAATAAATTTATTTTTGAGAATTCTCCTCCTCTCCTAAATTACTCTACTTTAATAAATTA
>LPNX010432878.1:607524-649601 GCA_001517045.1 Pseudotsuga menziesii | reverse complement strand
TATATATATCTGCTATAGAAAATTATATATATAAATCTGGTTAGAAGATTTGATACAAGACATTGGATTCTAACTTTGACCAAATGAAGCTCTTTTTGCTTTTGTCAATTTACTTTCCAAACATCAATGCCTTTTATAGTTATGCACCAATCCATTAAAAGGTAGTTTTTTTAATTGTCCAAACCAAATTTAGTGGTTGGTTATTAAAAATCCAAGATGATGATAGGCTTCTCAATGCCTACCTTATTCTATAGGTAGTTTCTTTTAATGGACAATCCAGACTTAGTGGTTGGTCATTAAAAATCGAAGATGTTGATAATCTTCTCAATCTCTTCCCTCACTCAAAGATATCAATTACATGGAGCAATCAGATTGTTGGATCCTGCTCCCTTCAAACACTGAGTAGGTATTTAATATGCTAACATACCTGTAACACAAACTTTCTGTCAACATCAGTCATGGACACCCACAACAATGAACGGATTCTAATGAACTCTATACAACAGATAAAGTTCTTCACTTTATAAGCTTTTACTGTGCTTTATTTGATGTATGTATCTTGTCTTGGAAATCTGAGATGAAAAGACCACAAAATCATACTTTTATACTTATTTTATTGTCAAAATGTCAAAGCCTTGCACTGATTATTCATTAGAGCAGCATTATAAAACTTTTTGATAATGAATAAACACTTTACAATATTGTATTAATCCCAATATGTCTAAGGATATCTACCATCTAATTAAATGATATATATCTTAAAATATATCAAATTTAACACAATATTATGAGGTGCATAATTAGTACTATCACTTCTTAAACAGTTCTGAATATAACAGCTGTTAAAGTCATCTACATTGCCATTTGTTTCCTCCAATAAACATTTATTTTGAAAGCCAACTGTCCACAAGATATCTTTATAGCTCTTTGATTTGTGACCTCTGTGACTTTCTTTATTAAGAATAGTTATAAAGAGATCTACAAATCAACAACCCTACTATTCCAAACTGAAATCTCGGCCTGTTATCTTCATAAATTCCAAAAATACACACAACAAAATTCTCAAGGGCCTTTGACTGCAATAATAACGGTGGTCCTTATCAAACATCAACTCTGTAAAATTTGTGCTGATTGTGCAACATGTGCAGCCACATGCCTGTTGAATGACAGGAGGAGGTAGTTTAATAATGAAAACTATATGCAAAAAAAATTCAAACAATCAAAAGCACCGTACCCTTTTGGTGGAATGTCCTGTCATCTACAGGACCAATATGATAGAAAACAGAGCATTTGTTTTTCTTATCAAACAAGAATCCAACAGTCGTTGTATGATGAAGACTGCGACGCAGACATCATTTTTGTGAGTTGCCATCCAGTCATATCAAATACAAAGTGCAATTGTATAAAATCTGCAGACAATTTGAGATTCAAATACAGCCATGTCAGCCATGTTATGTCAGTACAATGGCTACTGTCACATTGATACATCACCAACAAACAGTAATGTGTGATATAAGTATTAATTTTTACAGTGTTTAGTAATTTGTGATACATCTAAGTTGTTTCAAATTCAATGGTGTATACATCACCCTATAGTTATTAAGAATTTGATTTTATCCATTCATCAACTAATTATCAGCTATTTTTTATATTACTTTTTTTTATAGTCGTTTATTTCAAATTTTGAACAACTGTCATAGAATCAGTCTGGACACTACACTTGTCTCATCATCATAGAATTAGTCAGAACAGTACACTTATCTCATCCTCTTCCATAGATGAAAAATCATAGGCTTTAGTCTACCCCAAATCTCAAATAAAAACTTCTATCCACATAATAAACAACTAAATTAAACTGAAAATTTCATTATAAATATAGAACAGTGAAAGTTATATTTATTTATCTCATTCTACTAAATTTGATAACTCTGCATCACCCTATGTATCACCCTAACCCGTATTTCAAACTCTGTTGTAGGGTGGATAGTGTTCAGTATCACATATTAATTACTATGTAGTAACGTTTGCTGATACATCTAATTTGCTTCAGATTCAGATTTAACGGTGCTGCATTTAAAACTCTGTTTTCCGGATTGATAGTGCTCTCCAGACATTGAACTCAATTGGGATATTTTTACATTGAGAAAAGTGAAACTTTATTTCCATGAGTAGGTAAGGATGAATCTACATCCTACTTTCAGACCATAGTGAAGCGGGACAAAATTTTGACTGTTAAATTAGATAATAATCATAGACTTTGAAAAAATTCTGAAAAGTTGCTATCATGTAATGGCGTTCACACAAATTACTTTTAACATCAGTTTTGGAAAAACTCTATTTATACTGAAATAGTGACTACTGTAAAAGTATATATATATATATATAATTTATTATATTTTGGTTATTTATCAATTTAAATAAAGTAGTGCAAAATATAAAATTGAAATGATAATATAAATAGTCAATTTATAATAAAAGTGTTTTTGGACAATGTAATAATTCATCTTAATTTATGTTTTTTATGGAAATAAAATTAAAAATCATAAAATTAAATATATATCTTTTTATAGAAATAAATTAAAAATCATATATATATATCATTTCCAAAAAATATTTTGAAATGCTCAATTTTTTTTAAGTGTTATAAAAAAATCCAAAAATTCATTATATTAAAAAGTGTAATACAAAATTTAATAAATCTGTGTTAGTCGAGGGACTTGGGGCTTGAGCCAAAACATTTATCCTCATCCCTAATTTAGAATTTAGAGAAACTTGAGGAAACGTATAGGGGAGCTCATCTCCTATGGGTGACGCCTAGACACTTCTTCCCAAAATTGGGGATTGCCAGAGAGAGCTCAAAAGAAGCACCAATAAGGGAATATGTTGTCCTAGAGTACTTCTACTCCTTCTATTCCTTTGATCGATTTTGATTGGGCCAACCAATTTTTTAAGCCTTTAAAATATTGGTGTACTTAACATAATTGATTAAAGTCCTAGAATACCAAGAGAGGGTTTTTTACAAAATTTAGATTTGAATGATGTAGTTGGTTTAATAGAGGACAACCCTCAATATATTTATGCATTGATTTTGAACATGTTGGAAAGGGTGTCCACCCCTTTTATATTACTATGAGGATGTTCACTCTAGCATAACTGTATGTTCGACCTCAAAGCCTTAAAAATTAAATAATGTGATACCCTTTGAAATCATGAATAAATAGGTCCTCATGTCACATTTCCCCATTAGAACATCTATGCCATGGATTCATATGATGTTGAAGTGTGTGGAATCATTGAAGAATTAGAATTAAGTTTTGTTATTTTTTCCAAAAACATCCATGGTTATGGATGTTATGCTTGCTAATTTGTACCATAGGCTTGGGGCATATTGTTGTCATGTGAATGGGATGCTTTAGTGGGTGGATCCATAGAGATGGCCATATATTATGTTGTGATCACTTTGCCTAATTCTCAACAAGTGAGACTTTATAGAGAGTAGTTTAAATTGTATTTACACGAGATGAATTGGTATTGCTGGGATTTATAATTTTTATAATTTTTATGACCCTGATGTGCCCTCGTCCTCCTGAATTTCCTAAATTTTGGGGGTGGTCTCCACACGTCCCCAATGTGCATTTCCCCACTCCTATATCTCGGAAACTTGGGGAACATTACAATAAACCTCCTGTTAATGAGCTTTCGTAACTAAATTCCAAGTAACCTAAGGTTAAAAGAACCCGTTTGTAAGAAACTAATAAAAAACCTCTTTTTTGGTACTTATTTCCCCATTTGTAAGCTTAACCATTATTGGACAAGTTTGTCCAATTCCTCCAATTTCTTTATGACACATTTGACATTTCTCTACAAACATAAAGTATCTACAAAGAAACAACATTAATTGTTACTTTGAAGTTTAAATGTATTTGTAAATCCATACATACCACATAGAATAGTTGCATCATATCCATTTAATTTTTAAGAAAAAAATTATTACTATTTTAAATTTCTATTTTTTAACTATTTCATATTTTTTACTTTTTAATTTCCTCCATTTAATAAAGTTTACAATATTCACTAAAACAATCAGCCAAAAGACTTGGTCTTGTAACCTCGTGCTTGCTCTTTATTCACAGAACTCAAGTAGTGGCTAATCCATTAGGCTAACCCCTCATTTCATCTCCACCACAAAGTAAAATTCCACAATATCAATTTACTAAATTGTTACTCTTTAAGATTTCTATTCTCTAGTTCTTTCCACGGTTTTTATGATTGGTATTTTTTTTTTATTCTCTCACATATATATAAAATATTAAAACTGGGAAAATGTTAAATGAAAAGTTGTCTTATTTATCCTTTGGTATTCCCATTTCTAGTTTTTGGTAACATAGTTTTGCAGTGCACCCTCTCTATAAAGCACCTAGTTTCACTAGGTTTTATGAAAAGAAAGATTTGATAATAGATATTAGTGTTTATTTTTAATGGGATTTACAAGTTAGTATTGTTTTTTAATTGCATTGTTGAATCATACAACGAAGTGATTGAGAGTACTAAATAGCTGAAAATAAAAATTTAAATAATAATCAAGTAATTTAAATAATAATCACTAAAAATGATTTGAAAAGTATCTTTGAACATCAAAACACCAAAATGAAAGTGTGAACAATGATCTAAAATTAAGCACCATAAAATCTAAGTGTCTTCATGATGTTTGCATTCAACCCTTAACTTTTGGGATTCAAAATCAAAATAGACCTCAAAATTCCTATATTACAACTATAAATATGTGCACAGACAAGACTTTAGTGCTTCTTATGAAAGGACCAACCCATAAGAGGTACGACCATGACAAAACCAATAAAACCCACTGATAACCACATCACCAACCCAGAAAGACCAACACAACACCGACTTTGAAAATGGTGAAGTGAAGCAGACGGGACTCGGTACCAATGTCCTTAGGAAACTGCTCCACGGTTGGTCCAGAAAAAAACCAATAAGCAAGCCCAGGATTCATGGTCTGAAATTAAGAGTTTAAAAGCATAATTGTTATTGTCTTTTTCTTCATTAGGCTGATGTTTTTAAATGCAATCATATTTTTCCAACAAAAAGGCTTCTTCCTTTAATCAAGTCATGTGTGGTGTGCTCCGTTAGCAGATAACATGTGGTTGTTGTTAAGAGAGTCATGATTGTTGTAATTATAATGGAAAAATCCATATATACCGAAAATCTAAAACCTTAACCACAAAAATCTGAGTACGCCCTATATATTATGATTTAATAGGTCTATACAGTGGTTAGTTGAAAAATAGTAATAAATATAAAATAATGAAGAATTTTAATATATAATTATAAATCAATCTGGTATACCTCGGTCTTGGGTGTTGGTCAGATGGTGATAGGGTGCATTGTTAAGGAATTCTTTGTGAGGTCATGGATGTATATCTAGATTAACATGATTATCCTTGTTTGCCATGCATGAGACAATGTTGGTACACCTAGAGGTAACGACCCCATATCATGAACTATAAGCCCAGTCCCAATTGCCAATTCCCCTAGTTAAAAAAATAAAATACAATAAACATAAATCACTTTGATTCTATATTCTCTACACGGTATTATTAACACCAATCAACTTGATGTATGCTTTGACTACTGAAATGAGTTATTCATAACAAATAAAAATAACCATGTTTTTTTTTGGGACATTCAATGATGTTGGTGTTTCTTCCCTCCTTCAAACTAGGTTTGGAACTTTTGTCGCGCACAACAAAGCCCAAGTTATCGGTATGCCAGAGTAAGGCTCAGTCGGTAGCACCTTCGATGCAGATGTAGTCTCACCCAAGATATCTCTTATGGGTAACTACCAGAACTAGGTTTTCATAGTTGGGTGGGGTTTCTTCTCTTTTGGCACCTTACCAACTCACTTAACCGAATCCTATGGGTGTATTGCTTAATCCTTCTATGTGCAGATAAGACACAACATGACCTGTCTGTCACTATGATTATAACAACAAAGTATGCTTAACACACAACTTATCCATCAATGGTGTGATTCATCCATAAGGAAACTTTTCATACGCAAATGCATACACACTTAACCATAATATACATCCCTACGACTTAAGTGCATTCATCATATACAATCACATAAATTCACATACATTCATGCGACATAAACACGTTAATCATCTACTCAATGACACAATATTTAACGTGGAAACCCATCCTTTGGTTTGCGCACTTAGTTGTAGACTCTGTCTATATCTTCTTCTCTTATCTATATATACTTCTCTCTCCTCTCATGCTCTCTGGTCTTCTGTTGCTCGATATTCTCCTACTTGACTCTACTATTGATCTAGACACAGCCTAGATCAACTACTCTTCTCTATACTTATGCGCACTCAACTCTTTTTACAGATACAAAAACCTACTAACTGACTGAGTAAGTAACTACAAAGGTAAAACAAGTAAGTATACAACCAAGTATCCCAGCAAACACCAACCAATAAGCAACCCAGCAAACAACAACCAACAAGTAACCCGCACACAACCTGGGTTCTTTATTCTTATAGACTCTTACATGTCGCTATTAGTTGACTTCATTCAGTTAGCCAACAGGTTGTCATTCCTACTCTAGTGACATTTTTCAGTAGGCACTAATGACCCAAATTACAAAGATGTGTTTTTTCCTTACAGCACGTGTGAATTTCACTGATTCTAGACGACCTCGTACCCATGATCTTCCTCGAGTTGTTGTTTTCAGTCATTTCACTATTGCACGTCTTCTCTAGCATGCTTCCTTATTTTATGGTTGATATCGTCGCATCCTTTCCTCTTGTCCCAACTCCTCTTATGTCGTTAACTCTTCCTTCTGTCACAGCTTCTTATACGACTACTTCTTGCCTTAACTCTTTTTTTCTTATCTTTTTCTACTCTTCCTTCTCTTCTTTTGTCACGGATTCTCTTCATTCCTGTATCTAGACTCTTTACCTTCTTAGGAAGAATCCTAGTGAATTTTTCCTATATTTCCCTAGGTCCAACAAGCCCCCAACACTCACCTATGGCTTGTCTCGAGCCATACAAGGCTATTCAATAACTTTTGCATCTGTAACGACTTTATCTTTAAAATATTGGAATATTTTCATTACCTCTTCAGTCTCTTGTTGCACATCTTCTTCTTCATTTTTCAAGTTTTCCACAAGGTTGGAACATCTCAGTTTCGACATTATGAGCCCTACAGCCTCCGCTGCTCGTCACACCCTCTGATGTACAAGCTGAATAATGCTTGTAATCCTTTTTTCTTAAGCCTGCAAATCTACGACTTTATCTATCCTTTGTTGTTGTTGCATGCACAACACTGTAACTTGTTGTTGGAGCTTCTTCATTTTTGTTTCCTTAGCCATTTTCTCTGCTAAGTGTAACTTTTTCATCTCATTCTTCAGCTGAGTTACTCCTATCTCAGCTATGTGCAATTCCTCTACGAATTTTTCTAGCTTTGCGTTGTCGATCAAGGCCTCCCAAGTCTGGGAGACTTGATTGAAAACCTTAGCACATGATGACTATGCTTCTTCGATTCTCTTCGCAGCCTCTGTCATTGCATTTCTTCTTTCTTCTATTACCTCTGGGGTGTTCTTGGTTTGAGCTACGCTTCTAGCTCTCCGATCTTTTTACAAAGGTCTTCTTCTATCTCGTCAAGTCAAATGAGCTTGGATTCTAGGAACATGTCATATGTTTCTCCTTCATTGGAAAATTTTGTGCAAACAAGGGATACAACATTGTCAAGCCTATGTCTATTCTCCTCCCATGTTTTGGTTTTTTGCTATGCCTATTGCACTACCTGTTTCATTTTATTGACACTTCCGTTTGCTACCTTCGCCTTCTTAATCAAGGCACCTTCTCTTAATTTCATCTCCGTGACTACAACATTCTACATTGCATAGACTTTAGACATCCGCATCTATGAAAAGTATATTGTTATCTGGCCTATACTTTTGGCCACGTCATTGAATTATGGGGTTCCCAGATCAAGTTCTTCTCCTGACACTTGTGTTTTGATTGGTGGAACTGGCAATGGTATCCTAGTTTGTCTCTCTTCTAAAGTGTCAGGTACATCCTGTGACTCGGTTGTGTGGGGTGTATAATCTATTGAAATCCTGACCTATTCATCAACTTTGCATAGCACTTTCAATAGATAAGTAATAGTACCAGTGAGATTTGTATGTCGCTCATCTATTTTATTAAATATTTTCTACACAAATTATGTTAGTACTTCAGTCATAAGTTTCAAATCGTCACCATTGAGATTGAAAGCATATGTGGTTCTATCAACCTTTCTCTTCTTATGTCACACCTTTGTCTGCATAGTTTTGGCTTATTTTCTATTCTCTCCCACAATTGGATCTGTCAGAGTTTAGATTGACACATTTTGGTGAGGGTTGGTATCTGGTGTTTTTGTCTGTTCATTCCCTCCCTCATCTACACCCTCCTATGATGGTGAACTGTCTTGTCCCATGTATTCTTCTACAATGAATTGGTATTCCGGAACAGGGACACGCAATTTTTTCGACCACTCTTCGACGATGGCCTCAATTTCTTCTTCGGTTAACAAGAATTGTGTCTCCAGCCATTGGCATTGTGGGCCTTTGATTGACTATATCTTAACATGATGTGGCTCTATCTCAAACTTGATAATTTGGCAGAATCATAGAACGATATCGTCTGCAAGTCTCACCCTGTTTCACACCTGATGTTGTAGGGCCTCTCCATGCAGGAAAAATCCCATGTTGTTCCCACGCTATCTTTCCTTCTTGTCCTTGTCAAATCATAGATTCTAGTATTGAGGTCCTATACAACTTACAGGAAGGTCTACCCCTTGGTATTTTGGTGGTTCCACCCATGTAACGAATGAAATTAAAATCAACATCTAGGAATAGTGAAATGTAGTACATTTTTCGTACAATTCCACTGCATATGCTAATAACTCGTTCAACAGAAACTGTGACCAGTTGATTTGAACTGCCTCAGCACAAATTTTAGCTAGTACAACCGGACCTGTAGTACACTAGAACAGTAGCATCTTACACAATAACTTGCTATGCAATACCTTCGCAATGAACTAAACAATGATGGTCATTAATCGAGGCAATGAGGAAACCTATGTTATCTCTAACCAAATCATACTTGTCTTTCATATTGGCCATCATCACAGTGTCTTGGTATTTCCTCAAATACGACGTTGGATCTATATATGCTAATGGTAATCCTATAATTACTGTGATGAGTTCAACATCGACATAGATTGGCATGTCAAGCCAAGGGTAGCCACCATGAAAGGATACTAACAAATTTTCCACACATGCATTTATTTCTATGCTTCGTTCAAATTGTGGCATATACAATAATGACAATATCCCTGACTGGTCCAGTCCTCTTTCCCATTCCATTGGAACAAAGTGCTTCGGTGCATCTGGTGTATCCTACATAGTAATCATGTAGTTCTCCATGTATAAACACTTTTTCTTCTTGGTATCATGATCAATGAAGGAAACATTTTACAGGCTCGGCATAATGTTATGCAACACCTTAAATCCTTCTAGCACTGTGGGTGCTACCAGTGGGTACTGTGACCTCTTTGGGACTATAATATTTGGCGAATCAAAGCGTCTTGGTGGGACGTATGGTGGAAAAAAATGCCTAGTTTATGAGTATTCATCCTCCTAATGTGGTGTTGTTGTTGGTGGCAATGTTTCTTTTCCTTTCCTCTTTCAGTTTCCATTGTGCTTCCCCCATGTAGTGCCAGACGGACCTGGTCAGCCTACATGCAATTTTCCTGAGGGTATAACTAGAATTTGCTCAAACTCTTGAACAACCTGGGCCTGCTGTGGGATATATCCAACTATGCTTTCCATTATAGTGTTGGAATATATTAAACCCACTCATAACTTAGGATAACATAATTAATCATTATTTGATTAATTATTCACCCACTAGCTTAATTAGTTGGCATCCACTTGCACCTTAAAGTCAATACATGCCATCTATATCCTAGGAATGATTTATTTCTAATTCTAGGTTGATATTGACCACCTTTTAATGATCCAGAATTAGTATACAACAATTTACAACAGATTCTTCTTTATTATGCTTTTTCTCATTTTCTATGGATAAGGTAAAGCTAGTCAAACTAGGAAATTGGTTGCTTTTGTTTCCAACCCATCCTTCATGACTATTCCTCCATTTTCTAGGATTAGCATGTTTTTTCTATCTCCTTGATAAATCAATCATGCTTTTTCCAATTCGTGAGGTCCTTGGAATATTTGGAAAGTGCTTTAGCCACCTATGGGGGTTTGCTATATTTTGGTAAGTCAGCCTTTTTGAGCTTTATGAGTTGTCTCCATACAACTCAATTTTCCTATGAAGGATGTACTATTTATGTACACTATTATTCATCATTATTCAATGGAAGGATACACACCAATATTCATCTCTTCATTCATGTGATTCAGTCTCTTTTCTTCTCTCTATTTTTCCTGTGTATGCTTGTGAGAATTCTTAGAAGCAAGATCTATTTCCTGTGCTTCTTCTTAGCATCATTGATCATAGAATTGATCTATTATTTATATATATAGGAGTGGGTGATGCAGTCACGATGTCATATTCAGGAGCTGTAGTTGTGCTTGAAATCGAAATGACCATACTCTAAACAATTTGGTTTGGTTGTTTGAGTTATAGACATCACTTTCTCTTCTTGTCTACAAACAAAATGAAATCAAACTTGGGCATGAAGGTTGATAACATGTACCTGCTCTATGCAGTCGTTCTACACACGTGCAAGAAATCAATGGAAAGGTATCTGTCATTTCAGTCACATGGGCTCATCGTCTGAATATTTAAGGAAAAATATATGTATGTCATCCTTTACCTGTCACATCAAGTGGTAGTTATTGGCATAAAGATAGACATGGCCAAAAATCATGCTGCCAAAATATTTCGGTCTTTCAAATTAATGACAGCCAACTATCTTAATGATGCTCAGCTGTCACTTACGTGATTCTAGTGTTTCTTGCGACAACGTTTCACTCCATGTGACATGTAGCCTTCCTATGACAAATTTCCTTTGGTGCGACAGACTAAGTTTCTTCGCCCTCATTTTTCTATCTGCAACAAACTCAGGGTCTAAGACACTTTTCTTTTTACTATGGCATACACTTTTCTCATTTTTTTAAACAAAATTATCTTTCTTTCTTTCATTTCTTTCTCTTTTTCTCTCTTTTTTTGTCCTTTTTTTATGCGACTAAGTCACATCTATCATGATACGGCTTTAGCTGACTTCCATTTATCAATCCTCTGACTAGTCTTCCATCTAGATTTTGTAACTGTACTGCACCTCCACTAGTGATATGAGTTACAATGTACAGTCCAAGCCCATCTGTCTATAACTTACCAGGATGCTTAAAAAATATGTTGTCATACATATGAACAAGTCCTTCGAACTAAAATTGTTTGTTCTTAATGTGTCGATCATGTCATACCTTTTGTCTTTCTTTTTCAATGTTTTGGTGATACTATGCAACAAAACGTTCTTATTCCATCTGCACAAATTGTGACAATCTCTCCTCAAGACCATCAACATTTTTCATCTCTTTGATTGCAACGTTCTTAGACTCAGTACAATATACTCCATCGGCATCACAACTTCTTGTCCATACACTAAGAGAAATGGAGTGTGTCTTGTCAATTTTTTACAAGTTGTGTAATATGCATACTGTGGAAAATTTCTGATCCCAATCATCTCTTTGGGCATTACAAATATTTTTCAATGCATTTTCCATAATCTTATTAAATCTTTTGAAAACACCATTCGTTTGAGGGTGATATGGTGTTGTCTTTTTATGTTGAATTTGGAATTCCTCCGTCATTTGTTCAATCAACTGGTTGAAAAAGTGCACACCTTGATCGCTTATTAAACTCTCTAGAAATCCAAACCTTGTCATGATGTTTTCAAACAAAAACTTCACAACAGTCACAACATTACAATCTTTTACTAGCGCTACCTTACCCCATGTTGTCGGGTAGTCGGTCACAATGATAATATAGTGTGCACCTGTGCACTTTCCTGTTGGATTGATAAGGCCCACGAAATCAATACCCCATTTATCAAATGCCTTCAATGTTACTTGAGGTACCAATGGAATTTCATCTCATCACGATGACTTTCCAGTTCTTTGGCAGATATCACATCTATGACAATAATCCCTGGCATCTGCATGCATGTTGGGCCACCACAATCATGCTTGCAAAATTTTGTGCACCATATCTTTTCCAATGTAATGGCCTCCTGCAACACCATCATGAGATTCATTCAATATCAACGGTCACTTTTGTTCTAAGATGCAACGATGAAGAATCTCATTAGGACCCATCTTATACAATTATCCTACAACTAACTGGAAGTCCGCAACTCACACCACCATATGTTTCTTCTGTGTAGTGGTAAATTCAGTTGGGGCATAACCCATACTAAAAAATTGTATGATATCTCTATACTAATCACCAAACATGGTTATCAAAAATAGTTGTGCATCAAGGATACTATCATCTAGGTTACGAGGATCTTCACCACTTTCAATCCTTGAAAGATGGTTTGGTACCAAGTTTAATCGATCGGGTTCAACAATTACTTCAAAATCAAATTCTTGGAAGAAGAGAAGCCACCAGAAGACCTTCCCCCCAGCACTGGTTTATTGACCAGGTATTTCAATGTGGAATGGTTTCTGTACATTTTAAAATGTCCACCCAATAAGTAGTGCCTAAATTTCTGTAGAGCATATACCATCATTAGCCCTTCTCTTTCTGTCGTGGTATAATTCTTCTCTATTGTAGATAATTTCATGTTTGCGAAGGCTATAGGATGGCCAATCGATACTTCGCTAGGATGCGTTAGTACCACACCGAACACAATAGACAATGCGTTGACATGTACATGGAACTCTTTCTTCCAGTATGGAAATACAAATATGGGGGTTTTAACCATCTTTTTTTTCAATGTGTCCAAACTCTCTTCGAAACTTTCTGTCCATTGGAAATTAATATATTTCTTCAGTAAATTTTCCATCGGAGCAGTCACCTTTGCATATCCTTTGATAAACTTTTTGAAGTATCATGTGTGTCCCAATGCTACATGTAATTGTTTAACTGTGGTTAGCGGTGGTGGGTCAAGGATGATTTCAATTTTTAGCAGGATCGACCAACATTCCATCGCGATAGACAACATGGCCCAACAAAATTCCAAATGGAGCACAAAATATGTATTTCTTCAAATTTAATGAAATTTTATATTGATGACAGTGTTCCAGCATCATCCTAAGGCTCTCAATATGGTTCTTAATGAACCCAAATATTGTCCAATCATCGAATTTGACTTCAATAAATTTGTGAATAAAATCTTTAAAGGAAACAACTACTATTCTGGAAAAAATAGTAGGAGCATTCTTAAGGCCAAAGGGAATTACTGTATACTGGAAACATCCCCACTCTATTGCAAAGGTGGTCTTGTGTCGATCTTCCTTTGCAATGTGAGTTTGATGGTATCCATAGAAACCATCAGTGAATGAATAAATATCATGAACCTCGACGCTCTCCAGTACCTCATCTGTAAATGAAGTTGGAAATGAGTCATGCAAACAAGCGTCATTCAGTTTTCCCAATTCAACGCAAATTCTTACTTCACCTGTAGCCTTTTTTTCTTTTACTACTATTGATTTTATCCATTCTGATTCTTTGATAGGATCGATAATTCCTGTTTCTAGCATTCGTTCCAACTTTTCTTTAACTTTCTCCTTATACCATGGATTCAATTGGTATGGTCGTTTCTTAACCAATTTTGCATTGGGTCTTAAAGGTATTTTCATCTCTCCAAGATTTCCAACGATCCCCTTCATCTCTGAAAATTTTGTACAGAATAGATACTGGAACTCATGAAATAAGTCCATTATCTTTCCTACAGTCTCATCATCCCAATAATATTCGATATTGGCAAAATTTGGGTTTTCTAGTGAGCCAATATTAACTTTCTTAATTTTGAGTAGACTCGGGGTTTGGTCACTAGAAATAACAAGTCCTTCCACTCCACATGTACCTTCACATTCTGGAATGTTTTCGACGATCGGCTCATCATCATTAGGCTCTCTTGTCATGTTGTAGCATTTCATCCAATGGTGGATTGTTGTGTTGTTCTGGTTGAAATTTGTAGTCGCAACGGGGATATCTTTGAATATATTCATTTTCATCACTTGTAATGCAACATTAATGTAAGGGTGGTCATCTTTGAACTCAAATGTATCTATGAAGCTGGTAGCTAACTCCTTTCATTCAAGAGTTCCTCATTGCAAATCAAATGATGTATGCTAATTCCTTGGTATCACGTCCAGTGTATGTATGAAGTGATTAACCCACTCTTATCACGGATATGCCTTCCATGTCATGCAACAATAAAGAATATGCTCGATAGGATCTATGAGTCATGTGTACTTGCGACTAATATAACTGATCTCTTCTCCAAATATGATCTCCAGTAGCCTTCTGCATTGCGGGCATTTGGATATAGATTGTTTATGTGTACCCCACCATCTAGCAGGTGTATCCTTCAGAAAAAGGTCCAAGGCATACAATCATTGTGATTCGGTAACCTTTGCTTCAAACTCTATTATAAAAGGCAAAAGGTTAGGTAAACCTTCGTATGTAGGTAGGTCACTTGCCTCAACTCCTACATGTCACACAAACCTTTTGATTCTTGCGCATTTCCTCATAGATACTGCGTGCATCTGATTCTACCAATGTTTTAATGCTTCACTTGAATCATATGTACAAGAGATAACACTCTGCCAACTCATATTTCCATCAGTTGTTGGATTTATATAATCATCTCTTGCATATGTGATATTATAGATATTCTAAATATAGTCACCTTGTCCTTCACTATGCGTTGGTTCAACATATCTCTTTCCTTCTAGCGGATCAACTCGCACTACCACCCGTATCTATGAATATTCAAATGATAATATTCTTCTCTTAAAATTTGTGGTGGTCTAGTTATCTATCTCCTATTCAATCCCCAAAAGTGCAGGATATGGGTTTGTATCATCAAAAATTTCGATCACTTTGAAATTCACATATACTCGCAGGCCTTCTACTTCGATAGGTACCTAATTTAGTCGAGAAACAGGTAGGACCTCCAATTGATTTGCTAGCCTGAGCTTGATGGGAGACCAATCAAGTTGTGGTTTTGCCATTATTTCCCATGTCTTTCTTGTCAAATATTGAAATCAGAGCCTAGGTCTAAAATGATCTAATGCATATCATAATCACCTATTTTTGCAGTCATTCTTAGCTCGCGACCGATTTTTAATATCTTCCAACCATGGTGAAGTATTTTTTCTGGCCTTAGCTTGTCATGAGTTTCTTCTACTAAAGTTTTCAATTTTGTGAAAACATATTTATCGTGGATCAACAATAAGAAACTTTTGAAAAATTTTGTAAGTTTAATAACCTTTCCAGTCGGTTGTTTTTTAAATAGTTTCTTGAATCTTTCAAGCATCAACCTTACTTTTCCTCTTGGTAATGTGGGATCAAACGTCGACGCTTGATTCCTGTCAATGAATTCTGTTCGAGCGTCCATGAATATTTCCTCTTCTCTCTCGATGTCAAATGGTACTTTCTTTTGTGTTGTCGATCACACCTATGGTTGGTCATGTTGTGCATTTTGGTATGTTGCAGTCGCAGCACCTCCTCTTGTTATGACAATAATGTTTACTCCTCTCAGCTCAACAGAAATTATGTGCATGTTTTGGTTAGGATTCGGGTTGGGATTCTGTAGGGAAACTAGATTTCTCGTATTCTTGGCATGTCACTTAGAAATCAATTGAGGGAAGTCCTCAACATTGTGGTCAATAGCTTTACAATAAGAACATGCCTTCGCAGGACTTGCATAATATCGATAGAATTGTTTTGGTTGTCCACAATTGTAGTATATTATTTGGCCTCTTCCACGACCAAATCATCCTCCTCCTTGTTGTTGTCCTCAATCCCAAAAATTTCCACCCCCTAGGTTGAGGGTGGTGTTGCTGCGGTGGATATTGGTTATGTTGATATTGGGGTTGTGTATACAGATTTTGTTGATATTGGGAAGGTAGATATTGAACAGGTGGGTATTGATCTTGCACTTTTTCAAATTGTATCTATTCATCGTTCTTCATCAAGTAGGTATCCAATGTTTTCTCCTACAGAAGATGGTATGCTCTGTAGTCTTTCTCATCATGTCCTATAGATATAAAACATTTACAATACAGACTAGTGGGTGCACTTACAATCTTCTGCAAGTACAAGCACTCTTCTGACCGATGACCTCGGGTCTAAAATATTCTACACCAAATAATCCCTTTTCTATTTGTTGGGTTTGTTACTCCTGCTGTGACATAGTTCATGAGCGTCGGGAAGTTATCTTTATAGTGTCCCCCCATTCTGCATCGGGTACACCAGAATTATTCTTGGATATCTTCCCCTTTCTTAATTTCTTGTACTTCCATCATAAGGTTATCTAGTTACAAGTAAATTTTCATCATTCCTGCACTAGTCTCTCCAATCGGTGAGGATTCTAACTTCATTTCTATCTACAAAGCTTCTATTTGCAACAAAATCTTCTCTTGCATCAACATGATTTGCATGTGCGGCAACAATGCAATAATGAACCGTTCTTTGTGTTGCACGTCTGACATCTAAAAGCTTACTTTGGCCATCAATGTTTTAAATCTTTGGTCAAAATCACAAACTGACTCTGTAGGTAACTGCTTGATTTCTTTAATTTTTGTGATGCATTGCGACTCATATTTCAGATTTTTAAATGCGTATATTAATCACACTCGAATTTGTTCAAGTGTTTTCGCCATAACTCCTGCTAGAACTATAGAAAAATTCATGTACCATTCTAGTGCACAACCTCTCAGGTTTGTGATCATCTGTGTTTTGTTTATCACTCCATCTTGGACCTGTCACACAGTCCATACAGCTTCACATAGAAACTAGTGTTTTTCTAGGTCTTCTAACCCATTTCCATTAAAAATACGCAACTTAATATCATTTCTAGCAATTATATTGGCTCTTGTTACACTCAAAAAAACATTTTTACTAATCGGACTCTGTTGTCCGTTATTCACAACGTTAGTATTAATTGTATTTACAAAACCACTGGGAGATAAGTTTCTAGATCTTACCTCCGATGATGTGAGTGAGGTTGTAGAGGTGTCATCCTCATGCTTTGGATTTGGAGCTTCTTATTCTTCTTCCTCTCAGTTGGATATTATCTAATATTACTCTTCTTTGTTGCAAGAACCTTCATTAAGATGTGACACTAGCTCATACTCTTCTCCTCACTGCAACTTCCTCTCCGTGTCATAGTTTTTCTTCTCTTTCTCGACTGAAATCTTATTCCACTCCTTAAATGTACACGTTCTAGTTTAGTACCAATATCAACAGAGAACATCTCATCTTAGTTTTCTCCATTTTTCACACACTTCTTTTGCAACATAACCCAACCTTGTTGCGTAAAGTCCTTCTAACTATGAGACTCCATTCTTAGGATTCCTTTTTCACATACAAGCATCTTTATCCAAGTTTTCAAAGATGTCAAGTATCTTCCTCATGGTCCTTGGAAAAATTTTCTTTCCACCTCACTGTATGAGGTTATTGTATCAACAAAAAACTCAGTATTGTATCCCTCCAAAACGTTGTCTACCCAAAAATCAACAACCCTTGACACAGGGATTTTAGTACGTTTCAATCGTTGAATCAAGTGAGGATTCCACTCTATCAGTTCTTTTTCTTGGAAATTCTTTCTCTTGGTTGATAACTTTGACAACCATTCATATAACAATATAGGGAACTCAAAAAATAAAATATCATGAATATCCGTATAAAGGTATCTCTCTAACCACCTCATCGGATTTAACCGTGATCCTTTACTTTCTTCTTGTTCGAACTCTAATTCTTTAAAATCCACCCAGTCTTGGATTTCCAGCTTCGTCTGATGCCAGAACGTGTCCCTCACCAAAATGATTCATGGTCCCAAAAATGGAACCATTTGTTGGAATTTATTCCCTCTTCAACACAGGTTTGTACCTTCTATCATGGGAAACAAAGACCAAGATATCAGCCTGATAGAGCAAGAATCATTTGGAAGCACCTGCGATGCAGATGTGGTCTCACCATAGATATCTCTTATGGTAACTACCAGAACCAGGTTTCCATAGTTGGGTGGGGGTTTCTTCTCCTTTGGTACCTTACCAACTCGCTTGACATATTGACACATGGATTTAGTCAAAAGGGTTTCACCTACAGGTATGTCGAAACCATTCAATGTAATATCCCTAAACACTGGCCCGAATAGGTTTTACCCTATCTAGTAACACCTGCGAAGCAGATGCAGTCTCACCTGAGATGCTTGAGGGAGGGTTGCACAAACCACGTTTCCATAGAAGGAAGGGGCATTTCACACTATTCTTATCATATCACAGTCTCATTCAATGATCCCGGATTGAAATCCATCATTCACAACATTTACTTATCAAAACATCACAACTTTAATGAAGACATAAAAAATTATTAATCCATCAATCACCATAAGACTTCGCATCATTCAAAATCATGGATCACAACATTAAAATTTCAAACAGGACAATCATGGATTGCATCATTCATATTTAACATAAGTGAAGGAAATAATTCCGTCATCAACTTCCATCTTCTATTAGCTTCAAAACATCCCTTGGTCGAAAGTCTCAAACCAAAACACATTCATCCGCAAATTACAAATCAGATCACAAAATATTTCATCATCCACGGGATACAAGATCAAATGATTCACAAAACTCTCTAACTAGCTTGGACCAAAAATAACTAACTAACTTGGAGCAAAAATCTAACTACTTGTGACCAAATCGACCACACTTGTCGATTTATTTCCCTTGCACAACTTAACTTTTCCCCTTGTTGACATTTCCTTTGTCGCACCTTGAGCACTTGATCCCCTTTCCAACATGCCCCCAACACAAACTTGTGGATTTTCCTTGAGCCAAATCAGTTGGAAATAGATGGTTCATTCATTTTGTCCTTGAATTTGTCATGTTCTGTGTGCATATGCTCAATCTCTTATTTGACCTTTACACTTAGCTTCATGCATTCCTTGACCTCTTACTCTATTGGGTGTTTTTCATATACTTGTGAAACTTGGGTTTGTGCCTCCTTGGTGGTCACAAGTCTTTCCATTGCTTTTAGTGTTGGATTCTTTGCATCCTACTGAATTGATTTAGCTGCACAGTCCTTCGCTGATGTCTTTCTCGTGCCTTGGTGACTCGTTGTTGAAGTGATTTCAACTCAACCACCTTCGTCACTTGCGCAATAGGGGCCATCATTCTCATTGATCCCCACAACGCCGTTAGTTGTCCCTTTGCCTCATTGAGTTGCACACTTAATTGTTGAAGTTGGTCATCCTGAACCACTCACATCCAAAACTATGTCATTTCTTCGACATTGGAGTTGGATTCTTTCTCCAACTCCTCTAGATGTTCTACTGCCTTCTCTATCTTGATTTTGCGCTATGTTACCTTCTCGAGTGGTGTACTTAGTATTGGCCATTCTTGTAGCACATCATTCTCCTTCTTCAAGTCAGCGACTATTTGGCCTAGTTGCACTACCTTTACTTCCACAAAAATATCCATGGTGATATCTAGAATCTCTTCACATGTAGCTGAGATAGCCATATCCAGTCATTCTTGGTCATCAAAATCCTTGGTTCTTGCAATCAAATCTGCCTCTTGTGCCTTCTTCATTTGTGTTATATCCTCTTTTTCTTGAGTGATCTGATCTTGTGAATTGACTAATTGATCATGCACAATATCCTCGCGGTCCGTGATTTCTTGGCTTGTTTCCTTCTACAATCATGCTAGCATCTCCATCGGTATCTCATTGATGTTGAGACTAATCAAGCCGGATTGTTGCATGGTCACATAGATGTCCTCACTTCCTATTGTCAGTGCACGTGATGAAATCTATAGCAACCACACTCTCTTCATGGTACTTATATCAGCTTCTCTTTGCAGCACATCAATCTATGACACCTTTTCCAAAATAGCATTCGTCGGGGATTGCAACAATCCCTTGACTTGTTGAAAGTAATCCATCGAATGTTGATTCACTTAATCTAACTAGTCACAGTAGTAATCGCGACCAATATCTAGCTTACCTAATCTTCTGCCATATTTGGTGTGTTGCTTGCCTCTCCTTGTTCAAATATTCTCTTCATTTTCCCTTCTTCCTTTTGCCTCTCCAGCTCTGAATCTATTGAATTTGCGGATTATTCTTCTTGTGAATACTCCTCATAGATATTCGCTTTCTCTTTCTCTTTCTCAATGAGAATGACTGGTGGGGATCCCACTTCTATATCTGACAATTCATCGATACTGAATGGATCCTTCCATTCTTTCATTCATTCATCAATAATGGCATACATTCTTCACCGGTCAACTTGAACGATGTTGTGATCCATTTGTTTTCGATGCCGCATATTGCTTGGATGTCGATTGCATGTGGCCCCATTGTGAATCGTGCCACCCTCCTCTACTTTGTCATGGCCTCCTCTGTGAGGTGTGGGACCTTTCCTGCCACTTCTCGAAGTTCATTCAAATACAATTAGAATTGGATGTTGTGATCAATTTGGCTCTCCTTAATGTCAATTTCCCAGAGGTTTTGATACCTCGCACCCTGGCATGTTCTGACTACCTCCAAATCCATCACCTAGTAAAACTTGGGTTCCATCCAACCCACAAGTTCTATAAATATTAAAAGCCACGAATAAGTAAATGTCCTCCTCCCCTCCTGCACCAACATGGTGTCTTCCATCATTTGGTTCAACAAAAACAACGACTAGTTCATCTGAACCCCTTTTGCATACTACTCTACGCATGCAATCACTCCTGCCATGCATTGGTTCGGTCAATTTTTTCGCACAATTTTCAAAGTCAGAAACGTCGCTGTGACTCAAACTGCTTTTTCATTGATGGTTTTGATAACATATTCCCACTTGTATCGAATGACATCATATTTATTCTTCAGCTTCATAACCAACCTTTTTTCATGGTCTTTGCCTCTAAAATACCACAAAGTGTCGACACCTGCCATTGGCAGTTCGGTGATCTAGGAAATCAGGTCAACNCCCCCCCCCCCCCCCCTTCTGAAATGTGGCATGTGGGTGATGGCCAACAACCCAGACCATTGCAACCCCATATCCCACTGCACTGGCACTCTAGTGACTGGGCCTCCATCACCATGCTATTGCTTCACATAAGTTTTTGCGGTACATTCTGGATATGCCAGAAAGTCATGATCACTTTACTACAGTTTCTGCAGTCATGGTATGATGTTCATGGTAACATGGACCCCTTTCAACATCGCTAGCATCTTGATGCCAAATATCAAATTCTCGGTCATGCAAACCAATGGTGCATCTGCCTTCAGAGGCGGTATGTAGCCCGAAATGTCATCAGTTGTCAGCCCTTTTATTATTATAGATTCCTCACCTCCCGTCTTCGATGCATCAGCTTCTACTTCTAATGTGTCATGTCTCCACCTAATTGACCAACAAAAGTGTGGACCATGCTAAACACCTACGAGGAATAAGTGCAATTAATTAAGTTCCCTAGGGAAATTTTGCTAAATAAACTTTATTGAGGCATGTATTTAATTTTTATTTGTCATTATTATTTATTATGCAATTTAATTATGTGGAAATGAGCTTTCCATGTCAAGGGGGTATTGGGCAAGTCAACTTGCCAAGGTAAAGAAATTGGAAACTCTATGACAAAAGAAGTCAAGGAGGAAAAGGGAAAGTGCCTAAAATCCACAAAAAATCAGTCAAAGATAAAATATGGAAACATTAGACAAGGAGGGTGTAGTTCCCTTTTGGGGACTCAGAAAATATATCATGGGAAAATCAAAAAACGTTTGATTAAGGAGGGTGTAGTTTCCTTTTTGGGAGTCAAAATCAAAAGTAGAGAAAAGCATAAAATATGTCAAGGATAAAAGCAGCAAATTTTGACTAAGGAGGGCATAGTTTCTAATTCATATGGATGACTTGGACATGGAAACATCTCCACATGGCACCTACATTCCAATTTTCTCAAGAAGGGTGCATGACATGGCTAGAGTTAGGGATTTAGGTGTTAACTTGCTCTCACGGGTCACCTATTGCCTCTACTTGCTAAACAGGTCACCCAGAGATCTATTAAATAAAAAATCAAGCTCATTCACATAGTTTGGTCAAAGAATTATTGGTACATGCTTATGTGAATCGTAGTTTTCTAAGTGATGCACCTCAGAGCTTTAGGAGATGAGCCCAAACCTTTCCTTCCCCACTCCTCCATTCCCATTCCCTTCTCTTTGCAGGTATAGAGTGCATAATTTTCATCTAGTGAGAACATATCATTCATCTTTTTCAGCCTCCATCTCAGTCAAGTTGATCTCCAGTGAAGCCCAAGCTTCACCTATGCTCTTAGTCTTTCTCATGTCCAATTTTGGGCCTCCTACCCATCAATTTGAGTCCTCTGATATAATGGTCAGTCAATATAATTATTTATGATGTGTATCACCTGATAAATATTGTTATTTATCTCTGTCATGTAGCAATAATTCTTTCCATTAATTTTTCATACTCAGTTTTCCATGTATAAGCTTAACTAGTCATTGAAATGGGGGAATTTGATCAATCTAGTGTAATAATGAGTAATAAAGGGTTGTGCGAATGAGTTGGGAAGGTTTTATGTGTTCATTGAATATGTATTAATCTCTTTTATATTTAATTTTCTGTACTGAATTCATTTTTCTATGAAATCCGTGCTTGTTTCTACACCTTATCTAGATCACTAGTTATAATTAACTAGTTTTACAGTTTCTGCAATTAAAAGAGTTCCACCTACTAAAATTTCATACTAAAAGTTTCTATGTGTCACTAAGAGAACCATATACCCACAAATACTTCAATATTTAAAATTCCCTGAGGTCGTACATATTTTTGAGAGCCTCCCTTGTGCAGGACTTCCCTAGTCCAAAATTGTCTAAAAAACCTAGTTCGCTCCTAAACTCTTCAAACTTCTCTAGAAATGTCCCAAACTATTCTGAACCTTATTTGATGATACAAAAATTCCATACAACATATATGTTCCTTTCCCCAATCCCCTAGTCGAAAGGACTAAATAAATTTCCCTAGTTTCACGGTTGAGTGACCCAGAAGCAGGGGATTAAGTTTCCACATAGCAGACTCCAAAACCTGAATGGTCCTGTTGGCAGGAAAAAACCCTCTCAAATTATTTCTACTTTGATTGAATAAAATTGATCAGTTCTCTTTTGTAATTTATCATAAAAATTATTTAAGAGTGCCTTCAGAATCTTTGATTCTAAAGGTACTCTCAATCACAAAGGATAATCTGATCAAAGTAAGTTTAGGGAATACATTTGCTTCAGACTGGGTGTTTTATAATTTGATTATCTAGCAGCTATTAAAATATGATCAATTTTCATGTCTATTTTATATGATTATATAACCGATGTGCTGCTTATTATTATTTGTTGATTCACAATACTTGAAGTGAATTTTATAATTTCTCGTTTTGATTGTTTTCTATTAAATTCATTTTTTTTTCTTTGAAATCTTTAAAATATGGTTTTTATGGATAAGTTTCATGGTTATATATATTTGCTTAGGGTTGATTAATTTATTTTATTATATATTTTAACCCTTGGTAAATATTCATGTTATAATGGTTATATATAAGCCATGTTTTAATTTTGCAAATAAATAAACTTAGCATTATAATTTTAATCTTTGTTTTTATTATTATTTAATGTCGAATTATTAAATCCAAAATCTTATGTGATGATCATAATAAAATTGAAATTAATTGAATGATCCTCATTACAATGGTTTAATGGTTTGAATCAATATTTTATGTTATATGGATTCATCGTGGGTTTGAATCAATCTTTTATGTTATATGGATTCATGGTGCTAAGTCTAACTTAATCATAAGTTAAATCATTATGAACTTAGATTTGAAAGAATTGCTCTATGGTTTCATTTGTATAGGGTGTGATGATTTCATCAATTCTATAAACCCTATGGATTCTAATGTTTCATAAAGCTTCCTATTGCTTTAGCTGACAGTTCATTTAGTTCCACATATTGACTTAATTATGACAAAATTTAGTGCTTGGGGTGAATGTATTTGACACAAGTTTGTACAAAGTTTAACACCTGTCAATTTCCATGCTTTGAATTGATAACCTAGTACTTTATCTCATATCGATATGATTCTGAAATGATAGTCCTTTTGATGATGTGTTATGATTTGTTTTGGAATTATGATTTCACATATCAAATCATTATGTTGGAATTGATTTTATTAGAGTTATGAAAGTCATGCAATTATTCAGGGTTTCGATTTTGAAGCGTGTGAGGGTTTTCAACATGCTAGATGAACTATTCATACCCATTCCTTCTGTGTTTACAACACCCTTTAGCCCTTCGTCCAAACAAGAACCGATAGTTAAACTTATGGCACCTCTGAGCCATTTTGAAGTTTTAGGACCAGAAATGTTGGAAATGGATCCTAAAGCTACGGCCTTATTTGAAAAGATTAGTTGGAAACCATTCTTTTGGAGTTTCAATGGCCATAATGAAGAAGTCACTCGACAGTTTGTGCTATCCTTTGATGGGAATACCACTCAAATTGGTGACTTACAGTTAGTTGTGGATAAAGAGTTTATTTCCAAGGCCACGAAGCTTCCTCGGCATGGAGAACGCTGGTTTAAAGGGGTGAAAATAGACAAGAAGAAATTTAAACAGTTTCTTCTTCCATTATACAAAGATGATGCACATCTTAAACTCTATTTTCCAGTCAAATATTTGAAGCTTCAGTGGTGTCTCCCTTTTCAGGTTATTTCCCGATATATCTCTTGTGATGGTCGTTACTCAAATGTTCATTTATACCATCTTAGGATTTTAATGGCTTTAACTGGT
Organism: Pseudotsuga menziesii; assembly: GCA_001517045.1. Lineage (NCBI taxonomy): Eukaryota > Viridiplantae > Streptophyta > Pinopsida > Pinales > Pinaceae > Pseudotsuga > Pseudotsuga menziesii. The sequence continues at coordinate 624,481 of LPNX010432878.1, read as the reverse complement.
TTGAAATTGAACTTACCTTATTTCCTGCTTCATAGTCTACATAGAATGGTTGTAACAGTCCAACAAACTACCGTGAATCAAAGTCATAGTTTATTTCATTTTGGCCTAATTAAAATTTTGGTTCAATGTCAATTAGCTACAATGAGCAGAACATGGGATGAATTTTTAAGTGATAATGGTTTTGGGTTAACCAGCTTCTGGCCTACTAGCTTACCCAAGACTTGTATCAAACGAAGGAGGCCATTGGAAAAATAAGTGAATGAAGAGTCTGATCTTGTAGTTGATCATGAAGGGCTTGATAAACTCTATAGAATAGCTGAAATTGAAGAGTTCAATGCTTCAAACCCTCCCTAGCAACCTAAGGAAAAAACAAAGTAAAGGACAAAGGTAAAAGCTGGTTTAAGCCTCCTTCTGTTAACTTATCCTTAGATTCGCATCCTAAAACAGTGATAGGGGAGGGTAAGAATGAATTAAGGGGAGGAAAACTTGAAGATAACAATAAAATTCTTGAACCAGTTTTAGGAAAATCTGAAACAACAAGTCGAAGGTTTACTCAAAGTATGGTAAGTCTTTCAATTCCAAAGACTGTGGAACAGAATAGTGAACCTATTTTTGTTAAGGATGATAGTGAACAGGAGAATGAATCTCCTCCTCATGAAACCTCATTCAAAGGATTTGAACATGAACAGAGCAGTAATCATGGTAATTATGTGGATAATTCACCCTTATCGGCACAACCAGAACATGTAGTTCATTTTAAGTCCACATCAAATGATGAGTGTTCATTAGAAGAAACTTTAAAGGTAGCACAACAGTCGATTAAACTTTCCCGACAACATAAGGATAAGCAGTTAAAATAAGAAAAAGAAGCTCGTGTTATCGTGAAAACAGAGTTACAGCAACAAAAGAATGAATTACTTATGTGGGTGGATAGATGGAAACATATGAAAGCAAAGAAGGACAGATATAAATCAGAGAAGAAATTGTTAGTTGAGTCAATTGAAAAATTATAGAAGAATGAAAAACGCTATGAAGAAAAAATCCTAAAACTTAGAGCTAAGCTATGAGAGGCAAGGAAAGTCATCAAGCTACAAATCGCAACTTAACAATTTGTTCTATTTGTTTTTATGATTTTGGTTGTGACAGGTAAATGAGAAATTTAATAAACATCCTACAGAATTGAAGATTCTGTAGGATTGTTTTATATTTTTATTATCTTGTTATAATCTTAATTATAATTTAATGAGAAAGTTATATTTTTACTGTTTCCTACAAGTGTACCTATGATGTAAATGCATCGAATCTAATGGAGATGAGTTTGCTAACTGGATGCATTTTTTAAGCTACTTTTGCATTGATAGTTGGCATATATTCTCGATGGTTACACTTCATTTGTTGCATTTGAAGATCATTTTGCCAGGTGCCTATTTTGGTGTAAATTGAGTCTTGTTGGTAGTTGAAAGAATCTGGGGATGTTTATGATTTATTTTAACAGCTGTTAAGAGATTGTGTTTACTATTTTTAGATCCTAGAAAAAAAAAACAGTTAATATTTTGATGTATATAAGTCCAAAATAAGTTCTGAGTGGGGGTCGATGGAGTATTGAAGAAAAGACTTATTGGAAATATAATTACAGTTTCTAGTTTTGCTTACTCTACTGGAGTTTTACCTTCGTGAATGATTGTGACTAAAGTTCTCAAACTAGTGTCATTGCTTGTTACTGTTTTTGAAAACTTAATATATATATATTTCGATATATTGTTTTCTCACCTTACATTTTATGCAATTGTACTAAGATATAATTGTGTTTATTATCTGAATATATACTCTATTTGCACAATATTGATGTTTAATTGATAATATTGTTGAGTCTTGTTAATTGATATTTGTATTGATAAATGAGATTTGGTAATAATACATTTCATATTTCTTTCTGATTTTGTTTGTATTTTCTACAATGTTTTCATGAATGAGTATAATCCTGTTATTTAAATATTCAGTATTGAACATTAGTTATTGATTAATAAGGCATCACAAAATAAATTAAAGTAGTTCTCTATTTTAATTTTCTGTTGTTATGCATGTTCAACAAAGTGATTTAGGATAATAATTTAGATATTTTCATTTGAATTGTTATCACTTACCTCTTTGTTAATTAAAATCATTAATTGATAATTAATTTAGTTTTCCAAGTTGCTCGCAGCTGAGATAGGGTAGTCATTTAGTTTTAATTTATAATTTTAGTTTGTTCTAGATAGTAATTAAATTAGATTTAATTAGATTAGTTGGTTTTTAGTTAAAATTAGTTCTTCTGTTAAAAATTGAAAAAACAAAATACTAAAACAACAAACTTTCATTAAGAAAGCAATTTTAGGATGATTTAAATTTAAAAACTGACATTAGGGTTAGATAAACTCTAGATTAACATAAGATACATTTTGTTGAGTTTTTATATTCTCCTTTAGAGGATAAATTCAGCTGGTAGTAGGAGACCATAACCTAGGAGATTTAGTCATTCCAAACACACCGAGGGTTGTTTTAAGCGCTTTGTGTGGACTATTTCTCCTTGATTGGCCCAGGTCATAAAATAAAGCCAACAAATGGCGCTAGAAAGAGGACCTGTTAATGATTAATGGATGATATAACTAATGCTAAATATTCAACCAACCAACATCCTCCATTACAAACTGAAATTAGTAGATCACCATTCATAGAAACTGTTAGGAGGATTCTTGAGCGTGACCATAATACATTTCTATTTACTCCTGAACAGAGTACTCAAACTTTGGAAGAATCATGTCATATTCTTACGAGAGCATATGCTCCTCAACTTGCTTTAACACCAATAGACTATGGTCTACACAGACAACAAAGACATAATCCTCAATTGAATATAATTACTCAAAATTCAGTAGAAGCTGATAGAATTCCAAGTTATCAAGTCAGAAGTCTTCATAGAGAAGCTGCTAGAACAAATACTGTTACTGGCTTGACTTCTGTAGGCAGTTTTGATCAACCACCTTCTCCTCTGGAATCACCACCGAATAGTCCAAGGTCATCTAATCAAGGGAGTTCTTCATATTCTGAAGGAATCCCTATGGCTGGAAACATACCTGTAGGAGGGGGAGGAGGGGTTAAACCTCCTAATCCACCTAACCCACAACTTCCTTGGTTAAGAATAGCTGCTATAGCTCTGCCTGGTCTACAACATCCTTTGCCAAAACATTCAAACAAACTTCTTCTGAAGTTTAATCCAGATAATAAAAAACCTGCAAAGGTGCATGTAGATAAATTCATTTTAGCTGTTCAAACCATGAATGTTCAGCATGAAGACATAGTTTGTCATTTATTCCCTTTAACTTTGAAGGAAAAGAATCTACTTGGTACTTTTCATTAGTCCAAGGGTCAATCACAAAGTGGGATGAATTCAACAAGGATTTCCTAGATAAATTTGGGGAGGATAAAACACCTGCTCTTTTAGCTCTTGAATTATCTGGAATTAAAATGGAACCTAAAGAAAGAATTAAAGATTTTAATCAGAGATTTCTTACCTTAAAAAACAAAATTCTTGTTGCTTCTCAACCACCCGAGGATATAATCATAGAAAATTATACTTCAGCTTTACCAAAACATTAGAGGAATTTTGGGGTCTGAAATGGGCCTCCTAAGGAAAATAATAAAATAATAGTTAAAATAATAAAATAATGGTTAAAATAATAAAATAATATTAATTAATATTGGAGGAAGAAAGAAAAAAACTACTTTTTGTGTTCGTATTTTCGACATATCTCCTTGTGTTATGTCATCATCACGTTTTTTCAGGTATTTCTTGTTTTTGGGGTAGCAGGGTTTGTCAAAAGCATGCAGTGTGGGCACTCGTTGGATGCGGACTTAAATTCCGCATCCAATGAGCTCTCCCTCTCAAAATTTGAGTAAAAACATAGGGAGATATTTCGAAAATACGAACAAAAGAAGTAGTTTTATTTTATGACAAATATGTCAATTCAACCATTATGGTTGACTTATTTTACTGAAATTCTATTGGTTCTTGAATTCCAACTCACAAAAACTTATTTTGGCACGTTTTCTTATAAGGCCCATTTTACACCCCAAATTTCCTCTAATGTATCATGGGATGTTTGATAAAAGAGCTGGTAAAACAACACTTGTTGAGACTTTTGAGAAAGTTATTAAGGTCGAGAAGGATTCCATGTCTTATGAACTAGATAGAAGTGGAAAAGCTGATACTTTTCCTCGTAAGAAAATTGAAAGACCTAATTCAAATAAGGGTAAGGCATTTGATGTAGAACAATTGCAGAATGCTATTCGGGCAGTAACTAATGAAGTCGTAGGATTAAAGAAAACTAATTCTGAAAATTCCTCTTCTAGAGGGTATTTCAAAAATCAGTTTAAACAGAATCCTAACACTAATAATAAAACACTAATAATAAAACAAATTCACCTCCTGATATAGCAGTAAACGAAGAAATTTTCAATACTATTCGAGCAGTCTTATCTCTATCCGAGACTCCCTCAAATCAAGAAACTGTAGACAATGATGATGAAGAAGAATTGGAACAACCTCAACAATTAAATGGTCATTTTTGGGATAGTCTAGTGAAATATTGTGAAGGTAGAAGTCCTCCTTCAGGACAACATGCCTATATTACTCGGAGTAGAACATTCGCAATTACTCCTAGAGCATCATCAAGTTCTACCCCGAGTAACGATAATAATAATTCTGAACCTAATAAACAAACTCAATCTGTCAAACAAACTCAACCTGTGAGGACTTCTCATCCTATTCAAAGTACTCCGAAGTTAGATTTACAATATGACATAATTGAAGATCTAAAAAATACATGTGCAAATATTAGTATGCATGATCTTCTTCAAATTTATCCAATGCCTAATAGTCCCATTATAAATCCTGCCACGAGTTCAATAATTCCTAATGCTAAGCAAAATATAGATGCTAATTATTCTAACAGTGATTTACCAATTACTGGTAAAGAAAAATCAGTAGCTGATAAAGCTTCACTAATAGGAAAAAATTCAAAATCAACAACCCCTCCGTTCCTTCTTACCTTTGAGATTTTCAATAGGAAAGTTCATAATTGCATGGTTGATTCTAAAGCATCTTCCAATGTAATGCCTTTGTCTATGTGCAAAAGGTTGAATGGAAAGTATGTTCCATCAAATTCACAGATTACTCAACTAGATACAATAAATGTAAAGGTTGTGGGAGAGATGAAAGATGTTCTAGTTAGGATTGCTTGTAACCCTTCAGTTTTTCAAATTATAGATATTGTGGTTGCAGACATTCCTGATGCATATGGGTTGTTTTTTAGTAGCGATTGGTCTCAGCAGTTGAATGGATTTTTTGCTACAGATCGGTCGACATTATGGTTGCCTAAAAATAGAAAATCAAATCAAATAAAGATTAACAGAGAAAGATATTTGAAACATACAGTAACAAAATTACATGATCCCAGTGAATCGATTTTATTTTCAGATTCTATAATGGGGAATTATATGTATGAACTTGGGTTCAGAAATTTTAAATCTGAAAATTCTGCTTTCTCTGACAATAAACAGCAATCATAAATTCTAAATGTTACACCTATTCCTCATGATTCTTCATTTAAGGAAATTGTAAATAATGTAGATAGTCATAATTATGTAAATATTATTGAAAGTAAAGTAGTTGCAAATAGTTCTACTTGGACTTTATATTTTGATATGTCAAAATCTAAAGAAGGAGCAGGAGCTGGTTGTCTTTTAATAGACCCAAAAGGAAATAAAACATGTATAGCATGTAGGATGGAATTTAATTGTACAAATAATACTATAGAATATGAAGCACTAATTCAGGGTCTGAAAAAGGCTATTGATTTGGATATTAAAGTGCTAGTTGCATATGGTGATTCTGAAATTATAGTCAGGCAAGTACGTAATTCTATACACTGTTTTTCTGAACATTTGCGGAATTATCAATGAGAGGTATGGAATCTCATTTCGCATTTTGATGCATTCAATATAATGTCAGTTCCAAGATTCCAGAATCAAGAGGCAAATTTATTAGCAAATGTAGCATCAAAATTGATTCCATCTGAGAATTTTACACCTAATTTCTTTTTAGTTGAATTAATCTTTAGACCTTCCATACTAGATAATATCTTTAACTGGCATGTTTTTGATAATGATTTGCAGGTTCTGAATTTTTTAACGAATGATGAAACTTTCAAAGATGCATCCATCGATGAAGTTACACATGATGAAAATTTGTTGGACTTTACAGTAATAAATGATTTTTGTTCAATTAAAAAAGCTTTTGAAAAGGTAAAACCAATTCCTAATTCAGTTTTAAGATTGGAGAAATTTTTTGATCTTCAGGATAAGTTTAAGTCCGTTCCTAATTGTAAAACAAATATTTCACAAATGAAATATGAAACTATAAATTTAGGAACAGAACTTAATCCTCAAACTATGAATTTAGGACTAGATTGTACTCCTATGAAAAAATCAGCATTTACAAAGTTATTTAAAGAATTCAAGGATGTTTTTGCATGGACATACGATGATTTAAAAACTTTCACTCCACAAGTTATGCAACACATTATTCCAATAAAACAAGAATCAAAACCTTTCCAATAGAAACTTAGAAAGTATCATCCGTCACTAGAACCAACAATTAAGAAGGAATTAAATAAACTTTTAGCTGCTAGGATTATTTTTCCTATTCGACATACTCAGTGGGTAGCTAATTTAGTTTCGGTTAGGAAGAAAAACGGTGATATCCGACTTTGTGTTGATTTTCGAAATCTTAATAAATATTTTGAAAAAGATAATTACCCATTTCCTCCCATGGAACAAATCCTTCAAAAAAAGTTTGGGTTTGAGATACTATCACTTCTTGATGGTTTCTCAAGATATAACCAAATATTGGTTTCCCTGGATGATCAAATGAAAACAGCTTTTAGAACTCCATGGGGAACATACGCTTACAGAAAGATGCCCTTTGGGTTAATCAATGCTGGGGTAACTTTTCAAAGAGCAATGGATATTGTTTTTAGAGGGTTAATTAATCATTCAGTAATTGTCTATCTAGATGACGTCACTATATTTTCTAAATGTTGACATGATCACGTTAATCATCTTGGAAAAGTATTTGAACGTTGTAGGAAATTTGGAGTTTCTTTAAATCCAAAGAAAACAATATTCGCTGTAACAGAAGGTATTTTATTAGGTTGTATGGCTTCAAAACATGGGATCATGATTGATACCAAATGAACTCAAGCCATCTTGAAAACAACTTATCCTTCTAGCAAAAAGGCAATGCAATCATTTCTCGGTAAAATAAACTTTGTTAGGAGATTTATCCCCAATTTTTCAGAAATCATCCGTCCTTTACAAAAAATGATTAAGAAGGATGCTATTTTCAATTGGGGACAAATCAAAAAAGAATCTTTCTGAAAAATATTAGAAGCCATTTCAAAATCCCCTAGTCTTTTGAGTCCATATTTTAATAAAGAATTCATATTGTACACTTTTGCTTCTGACATTTCATATGCAACAGTCCTAACTCAGTTTAACCAGCAAAATAGTGAAGTACCAATTTATTTTATGAGCTCAAATTTTAAAGGTGTTGAACTTAATTACCATGAAGTTGATAAACAAGATTTTGCTATTTTCAAATTTGTCAAACACTTTCATCCATATCTATTGAAATCAAGAACTAAAGTGATAGTTTCTTTCCCTTTAGTTAGAAATCTTTTAGTACAGAAAGATTTAGGTGAAAAAAGAGCACCATGGATGACAGCTCTTCAAGAGTATGACTTAGAGATTAAACCTTCAATGGTAGTCAAGGGTCAGGGATTATGTAAACTTGTTGTTGAAGCAGCTCATCTGCCTAATAAAAATTCTGAAACTGCCATTGATGAAGTCTTACTAAACAGGGAAATTTACTTTTATCCTCCACCACAAGATTCTTGGTATATAGATTTAAGGACACTTCTGGAAATAGGAATTGCCCTTGATTACCTTGAACCACGGAAAAGGAGAGCACTTAGACTGAAATTTGCTCCTTATTTGCTAATTGATAATATTCTTTTTAGGAGAAATTCAGATGGTGTTTTACTTCGATGCTTAGACAAAGATGAAATAGAAGTGATTTTGAAAGAATTACATTCTGGACCAGCAAGTGGTCATTTTGGTGGAGAGATTACAGCACGTAAGATTATTAGGGATGGCTATTATTGGCCTAATTTGTTCCGAGATTCTTATGCTTTTGTCAGAAAATGTCAAGAATGCCAACTTGCTGCAGGTAGGGTTAAAAAGTATGTTTTTCTTTTACAATCTTTTTTAGTAGAAATTCCTTTTCAGCAATGGGGTATTTATATAGTTGGACCAATAAACCCTCCTTCCTCTATGCAACACAAATACATTATAACTGCAACTGATTATTTTACCCATTGGGAAGATGCTACACCTTTAAGGGTTGTGAACACCAATCAGGTTATCTTATTTTTAGAATCTTTTATCATAGCAATTTTTGGTGTTTTGGATTCCCTTGTTTTTTATAATGCCTCATATTTTTCATCAGTTGAGTTAACTCAATTTGCCTTAGAGAAAGGTATAAGGGTTAGATATTCAGCTAATTATCATCCTCATGGAAATGGTTTAGCTGAATCAACAAATAAAAACTTGTTGAAAATTCATAAAAAAACTGTTTGAATTCACCATCGTGACTGGCACACGGCATTGTTTAATGCTCTTTGGGCAGACAGAGTAACCCCTAAAGCTTCAATAGTTAACTCACCATTCTTCCTGGTGTATGGAACCGAAGCCATTTTATCGCCAAAATTATTTTTACCTTCTTTATAGCTAGCCCAATCTATTCAGGATGAGGATTGTCCAGCTATGGAGAAGAGGATTAACGCTTTACTAAAACTAGAGAAAGAAAGAGACGGGTCGAAACAACATTTTATAAAACATCAACAAATTGTTAAGTCCTAGGTCGATCAATCCTCAAGTTCTAACAGAGAGTTCTAGGTGGGAGATTTGGTGTTAAAATGGGACAAATCTCATGAGGAAAAAGGAGATCATACCAAGTTCCAAAAACTTTGGTTAGGCTCATTTATCATTGCCGAGAAGATAGGTCCAAGCACTTTCCACTTGCAAACCATAGAAGGTAAGTTCAAAACATTTCCAGTAAATGGACTAATCTTAAAAAAATATTTCTCCTGATTTCTTCAGGCTCTGAATTTGTATATAATTTTGTATATGAGCTTACTTATTGTACAGCTTGTATTCCTTTATTTTCAACCAGTTTTTTGTTTGTAAATAATTTTTAAATTTCATAATTTTCTGTATATATTATTATCACTAAACTTTATGAGATTATTGATATTTCTGTATAAATCTTTTATTAAAAGAATTATGATAAATTCCTAATTCTTATGTACATTCAAATTTCATTTGATTCTTGAAATCCATTTTTTATTTTCTTAAAATTTTGAATTGATAGATCTTTCTAGTCAAATATCATGATCTATCAAATATCAAATTTCTGTATATGTTTTCAGATAATTAGTCATTAATGTACATATATTTTTGAGAGGACATTTGTAAATAAATAAATCCTGTGGCTTAAACTCAGTTTGTTCATTAGTTTAGAATTACGGTGTTAAACTAAGTCTTTTAAAATTGGTTTACAATGATCAAAGTTTCTTAAATATGTTAAGAACCTATCATTATTTGAAAATATTTGTAAATATTGTTTAGATTATCCCTCATTCACCTATTTCTTTTGATAGCTACGATGGCTTATTAATGTTTTTTTTTTAACTTTGTACTTAGAAAATCTTTATGGATCTCTATCATCAGTCATTTCTTTTAAAGTTGTTTACAATCTGGAAAAATTTTAGAACTGTTCCATTCAAAAAAAAATTATAAAGTTTAAAATAAGAAATGGAAGGTCTTAGTAATAAGCCGATCCGATCATGATCGTAAATATCATCAGTATGACATTATTAGGAACCTGATAATGGATCTTGGTCATAATATCAAGAGATAGGAGGTCTCATCACGAGCCAGCTAATTCATTTTTTGATGATATTAGTGACTGACATCACCATTTGGTTACCATGCTAGGTAGTGGTCTCTTATTTTATTAAACCTAAACTTTCAAAATCAATAAAGCGAAACATAACTTTGATTGAAGAATAGGAGGTCTCATTACGAGCCAGCATAATCATGATCATCAGTGTTGTCTAGTATAACTTCACTTCTGATCATCAGAGTGATGGCTCTTGGTCGTTTGATCAAAAGACAAGAGGTCTCATCATGAGCTGGCTTGCTTATTTCTAGGCAGTTCTCGTGAATGATACTATCACATCAGGTTATCATGCCTAGATAGTAGTCTTCAGTCAAAGAAATTGTTTCTAATTGCATTTAAAAAAAACACAATAAATGGAACAGATTCTAGAAATTTATTAGAGAAGTAAATTCCTATATTTTATACTAGTGGTTCAGATTATCATTACTATGAGTACTTTGTTTTGACTAAGATATTCTTAAGCTTATCTTTAACAAGATCCTTATTAACAGAGATGGGATAATTCTGAATTATACTTGCGAATATAAATCAGATAATGGTTTTTATTAGACTGAGAATTTTTTATTGTTTTGAATAGATTTCAAGATTTTGTTTATACCGTCATTTGAAAATTATATGAGCAGAGATAATTGGTTCGCCCAGGTCGTCGCCATTTGTTGGCAGGAAACAACCCTCTCAAATTATTTCTACTTTGATTGAATAAAATTGATCAATTCTCTTTTGTAATTTATCATAAAAATTATTTAAGAGTGCCTTTAGAATTTTTGATTCTGAAGGTACTCTCAATCACAAAGGATAATCTAATCAAAGTAAGTTTAGGGAATACATTTGCTTCAGACTGGACATTTTATAATTTGATTATCTAGCAGCTATTAAAATATGATCAATTTTCATGTCTATTTTATATGATTATATAACTGATGTGCTGCTTATTATTATTTGCTGATTCACAATGCTTGAAGTGAATTTTATAATTTCTCGTTTTGTTTGTTTTCTATTAAATTCCTTTTATTTTTCTTTGAAATCTTTAAAATATGGTTTTTATGGCTAATTTCATGGTTATATATATTTGCTTAGGCTTGATTAATTTATTTTATTATATATTTTAACCCTTGGCAAATATTCATGTTATAATGGTTATATATAAGCCATGTTTTAATTTTGCAAATAAATGAACTTAGCATTATAATTTTAATCTTTATTTTTTATTTAATGTCGAACTATTAAATCCAAAATATTATGTGATGATCATAATAAAATTGAAATTAATTGAATGATCCTCATTACAATGGTTTAATGGTTTGAATCAATATTTTATGTTATATGGATTCATCGTGCTAAGTCTGACTTAATCATAAGCTAAATCATTATGAACTTAACTTTGAAAGAATTGCTCTATGGTTTCATTTGTATAGGGTGTGATGATTTCATCAATTCTATAAACCCTATGGATTCTAATGTTTCATAAAGCTTCCTATTGCTTCAGCTCACAGTTCATTTAGTTCCATGTATTGACTTAATTATGACAAAATTTAGTGCTTGGGGTGAATGTATTTGACACAATTTTATACAAAGTTTAACATTTGTTGATTTACATGCTTTGAATTGATAACCCAGTACTTTATCTTGTATCAATATGATTCCAAAATGACAGTCCTTTTGATGATGTGTTATGATTTGTTTTGGAATTATGATTTCACATATCAGATCATTATGTTGGAATTGATTTTATTAGAGTTATGACAGTCATGCAATTATTCAGAGTTTTGATTTTGAAGTGTGTGAGGGTTTTCAACATGCTAGATGAACTGTTCATACCCATTCCTTCTGTGTTTACAACACCCTTTATCCCTTCGTCCAAAGAAGAACCAGTAGTTAAACTTATGGCACCTCTGAGTCATTTTGAAGTTTCAGGACAGGAAATGTTGGAAATGGATCCTGAAGCTACGACCTTATTTGAAAAGATTGGTTGGAAACCATTCTTTTGGAGTTTCAATGGCCATAATGAAGAAGTCACTAGATAGTTTGCACTATCCTTTGATGGGAATACCACTCAAATTGGTGACTTACAGTTAGTTGTGGATGAAGAGTTTATTTCCAAGGCCATGAAGCTTCCTCGGTGTGGAGAACGCTGGTTTAAAAGGGCGAAAATAGACAAGAAGAAATTTAAACAGTTTCTTCTTCCATTATCCAAAGATGATGCACATATTAAACTCTGTTTTCCAATAAAATATTTGAAGCCTTAGTGGTGTCTCCTTTTTCAGGTTATTTCCAGTTATATCTCTTGTGATGGTCGTTACTCAAATGTTCATTTATACCATCTCAGGATTTTAATGGCTTTAACTGGTTTGAAATTGAACTTACCTTATTTTCTACTTCATAGTCTACACAGAATGGCTGTAACAGTCCAACGAACTACCGTGAATCAAAGTCATACTTTATTTCATTTGGGCCTGATTAAAAATTTGGTTCAGTATCAATTAGCTATGATGAGTAGAACATGGGATGAATTTTTAAGTGATAATGGTTTTGGGTTAACCAGCTTCTAGCCTACTAGCTTACCTAAGACTCGTATTAAATGAAGGAGGGCGTTGGAAAAAGAAGTGAATGAAGAGTCTGATCCTGTAGTTGATCATGAAGGGCTTGATAAACTCTGTAGAATAGCTGAAATTACAGAGTTCAATGCTTCAAACCATCCCGAGCAACCTAAGGAAAAAAATGAAGTAATGGACAAAGGTAAAAGCTGGTTTAAGCCTCCCTTTGTTAACTTATCCTTAGATTCGCATCGTAAAATAGTGACAGGGGAGGGTAAGAACGAATTAAGGGGAGATAAACTCGAAGATAACAATAAACTTCTTGAACCAGTTTTAGGAAAATCTGAAACAACAAGTCGAAGGTTTACTCGAAGTATGGTAAGTCTTTCAATTCCAAAGACTATGGAACAGAATAGAGAACCTATTTTTGTTAAGGATAATAGTGAATAGGAGAATGAATCTCCTCCTCATGAAACCTCATTCAAAGGGTTTGAACATGAACAGAGCAGTAACCACAGTAATTATGTGGATAATTCACCCTTATCGATGCAACCAGAACATGAAGTTCAGTTTAAGTCCACATCAAATGATGAGTGTTCATTAGAAGAAACTTTAAAGGCAGCACAACAGTCGATTAAACTTTCCCGTCAACATAAGGATAAGCGGTTAAAAGAAGAAGAAGAATCTTGTGTTATCTTGAAAAGAGAGTTACAGCAACAGAAGAATGAATTACTTATGTGGGTGGATAGATGGAAACATATGAAAGAAAAGAAGGAAAGATATAAATCAGAGAAGAAATTGTTAGTTGAGTCAAATGAAAAATTACAAAAGAATGAAAAACGTTATGAAGAAAAAATCCTAAAACTCAGAGCTAAGCTATCAAAGGCAAGGAAAGTCATCAAGCTACAAATCACAACTTAACAATTTGTTCTGTTTGTTTTTATGATTTTGGTTGTGATAGGTAAATGAGAAATTTAATAAACATCCTACAGTATCGAAGATTCTGTAGGATTGTTTTATATTTTTATTTTTTTATAATCTTAATCATAATTTAATGAGAAACTTATATTTTAACTATTTGCTACAGGTGTACCTATGATGTAAATGCATCAAATCTAATGGAGATGAGTTTGCTAACTGGATGCGTTTTTGAAGTTGCTTTTGCGTTGATAGCTGGCATATATTCTGGATGGTTACACTTCATTTGCTGCATTTGAAGATCATTTTTCCAGGTGCCTCTTTTGGTGTAAATTGAGTCTTGTTGACAGTTGAAAGAATTTAGGGATGTTTATGATTTATCTTAACAACTGTTAATGTTTACTATTTTTAGATCCTAGAATAACTCAAAAAACAGTTAACCTTTTGATGTATATAAGTCCAAAAGAATTTATGATTGGGGGTCGATGGAGTATTGAAGAAAAGACTTATTGGAAATATAATTACAGTTTCTAGTTTTGATTACTCTACTGGAGTTTGACCTTCGTGGATGATTGTGACTAAAGTTCTCAAACTGTTATCATTGCTTGTTACTATTTTTGAAAACTTAATATATATATATTTCGATATATTGTTTTCTCACCTTACATTTTATGCAATTGTACTGAGATATAATTGTGTTTATTATCTGAATATATACTCTATTTGCACAATATTGATGTTTAATTGATAATATTACTAGGTCTTGTTAATTGTTATTTGTATTAATAAATGAGATTTGGTAATAATACATTTCATATTTATTTCTGATTTCATTTGTATTTTCTACAATGTTTTCATGAATGAGTATAATCCTGTTATTTAAATATTCAGTATTGAACATTAGTTATTGATTAATAGAGCATCACAGAATAAATTAAAGTAGTTCTCTATTTTAATTTTCTGTTATTAGGCATGTTCAAGAAAGTGAATTAGGATAATAATTTAGATATTTTCATTTGAATTGTTATCACTTACCTCTTTGTTAATTAAAATAATTAATTGATAATTAATTTAGTTTTCCAAGTTGCTCTCAGCTGAGATAGGGTAGTCATTTAGTTTTAATTTATAATTTTTAGTTTTTTCTAGATAGTAATTAAATTAGATTTGATTATATTAGTTGGTTTTTAGTTAAAATTAGTTCTTCTATTAAAAATTGAAAAAACAAAATACTAAAACAACAGACTTTCATTAAGAAAGCAATTTTAGGATGATTTAAATTTAAAAACTTGACACTAGGGTTAAATAAACTCTAGATTAACATAAGATAAATTTTGTTGAGTTTTTATATTCTCCTTAAGAGGATAAATTCAGCTGGTAGTAGGAGACCATAACCTACGAGATTTAGTCATTCCAAACACACCGAGGGCTATTTTAAGTGCTTTGTGTGGACTATTTCTCATTAGTTGGCCCAGGTCATAAAATCAGGTTAACGGGTCCCCAATATAAATGTGTTAGGGGAAATGAATTCACTGTTCTAAAACTTACCTTTGCTTTATTTCACATGCCTACTACCATACATACCAATTTCTTAGTAAAACCCCTTTATTTGCTTAGTCGGAAATTTTACTGTCTGTAAGTAATATTAGAATTCTTAAATTAATTTGACAGAAGCATTAGTGATTTGATCTGAATATCAGACCTCGTAACATTACATGCGACCCTGGTTTCACTCTATGTTGACTTAATCCTGCATAGCGGAGACTTTGGGAGATTTACGCCCCTCTTCTTCATCGTTATTCTTGGCAATACTTCCTGGAGTTCTAGTATCTCTTCCTCAATTGACACACTTTATCAGTGATCCTTGTGTGCTCCCGCTCAAAATAACTTGGGTCATTGCTAATGGTCTATCTCTCTCTCGCTCTTCACTACTCTCTTACACTTTCCATTGCTCTCACTCTTTCTCTCAATCGTCACAATGGTTCAAACGATGCCCCCCTTTTGATTTTTATAGCCTAGATAGCGTGCATGTGAATGATTTATATCATCATAGCTGAATCCCCCCAAAAATTGACCAAATCCACCGGTGATTCTGCAAATCCAATGGTTTGATTGCTCCATAAATGTGTGTCTCATCTATGTGCACCGTCGCCCATCAAGTTTAATTGCTTCATTTATTGCTCAATGTGACCATCTGATCCAGGAGGATATTGGTGGCCACCCACCTATTCCACTCAGACCCCCACCGTTGTTTCTTTCATTTTTTCAATTTCCTTAATCTTAGCAAAATTTACTATTTTTAGTAGTTTCGGGTCCTAAACTTTCAGAGCCGTTTTGAGGCCCTAAACAACGTTTTTTCGACATCGAATGGTCGGGAAAATATGAGTCCATTCTGGACTTGATATTTGTTGTTTATGGATGTAGTACTTGAATATATCTTTCTAACGATATATCATGAACGTCAAACAAAGGTAGTATGCCAAAGTTACGACCCTAGGAAATTGATGTACCAAGTTACCCAACGAGGCCCACATTCTAGTGTTTCACCTCCCAGGGTTAGGTTTTTGGATGTCTAGGGTTTCCATTGTTTCTCAATAATATATAGGCCTTCAAGCCTCATTGTAACAGGGAGCTCAGAGGCATGTAGCGGCCACATCTCTTCTCAGAGATAAGCTACCGGCACTCTAGCTAGTTTATTTCCATTCTGTATGTAAACAAGTTTCAGTTCTTTGATTAATGAAATGATGTGTTATTTCTGCTGCATATTTTTTTCTATGGTTATTTGTGTATTCTGTTGCATTCCTGCATAAATCCGGATCGGTGATATCAGAGCAATCTTCTCTTTCTCGATCCTTCTTTGCGTGTCCCCAATGAGGGCGGGGTATAAAGAATTAGGGCTCGATCTGGTTGAACCTTTGCAAGATCAACCTCGCAAATCCTGACAGCCTCCCATAGGGGATGAAAAGAATGACGAGGGCGCAGAAGATTCTATCAAAATGTTGCTCGAGGAGGCCCTTGAAAAACAAAGGAACGCGATGATGGATAACTTCACCCACATCCTTCAACGACTTCCCACTAGTGGTGCATCTACATCTAGCAGCCACTCTGGAGGCGCAACCCCTTTTAAGGTACAAGTAAAATTCAACATTCCCATATTTGATGGCAGAATAGATGTAGACACCATAGATAGATGGTTGAATCTGTTAACAGGATATTTCTCAATTCAGGACTTTTTCGATCGGGAAAATATTACCTTTTCACTACTCAAAGTCACCCCCCATGTCAAGGACTAGTGGGAAACCTACTGTGAGAGAAAGGACGAGGAGGAACCCTCTCTGTTCTCAGTCATACCCACTTGGAATTCATTCTGAGATGCCATAAAGGAACA
>LPNX010432878.1:526242-603802 GCA_001517045.1 Pseudotsuga menziesii | reverse complement strand
TACTGTTTTGGGATCACATCTTGTGGTGATACTATCTTAGAGGAAGTTGAGGGGTTTTCTCCATTTATGGTTTCCCCTCCTAAAATATTTGTGTCTCTTTTCTGTTGTGATGTGCTTATGTGATTGCTGTGCTTGTTATTCTCTCAATGAAAAGATCTTATCATAATGCTAGCTTAAATGTTGAAAAACTAACAACAATATTATCTCATGGGGAGCTATGAGGACAAGTACATACAATGGACTATGCTGTGGCAATAAAGAGATCAAGATGTGCATGAGCTGATGAATCTGTTCCATACCCTACACACCAAGTTCGGTATCAAAGATTCAGAGAAACATTTGGTGCTGAAGTACCACAGTTGTCTGCACAGATACATTCAGGAGGAAATGGAGTTCCTCGACATCTCCTCACTTGGTATGGCATACCGGTATGTTTCCAAAATTGAGAAAAAATTAAAACATAAAAAATGATACTTTGGATCTGCAAATTAGAAGCAAGTGAAAGGTGCCCCAAACCACAAAACCAAGGACACAACCAAGGCATGGAGACTCAAGAAAAATTTCCAAATCCGCAAGCAAAGAGCAACACTGTGAAGTCGAAGAAGGAAGCAGGAAAGTGGTGTGAGTTCCATAAGAGCCCCACTATCAACACCAGTGAGTGTCAATCCAAGCAGTCACTCGTGGCTGAGATAAAGGCTTCCGAATCAGATGCAGACTCTAACATAGAATCAGAACCTGAGAAGGGGAATGATAAAGGGAAGAAGATTATCAATGCAGAGCCCAGCGCCACCATTTCCACCATGAAGATGCAAAATGAAGAACCAGAAGATTCATAGGAGTAGGAGCATCTTTTCCACTCCCAGATGTGGGTAAAGGGTTCCCCGCTACAGTTCATTGTCGACAGTGGGAGCCAAAAGAACCTCATTTTAGTAAAGGTCGTGAAGTGGTCGGGCTTTCTAACCACAACACACCCGCGAACGTACACCATCGAGTGGCTTCACCAAGGATGGGATCTTCGCGTCAGCCAGCAGTCTCGCCTTCCCTACAGCATCAAGCCCTTCACCGATGAGGTATTATGTGATATTGATCCTCTTGATGTTTGTGATGTATTATTAGGTCAACCATATTTATGGAAGCGACATGTTTTTTATGAGTCCCAATCTCACATTGTTATTATTACATTGGGAAATAATTTGTACAAGATACCAGAGGTACCACCTCTTGCCGCTATCTCTTTGGTTACTACAAAACAATGTAGTAATATTTTTTCCAAAACCGAGAAATTTGTTTTCTTGATGATCCACCTTCAGGGAAAGAAGAATATCATGGCCACAACCTCCAAAAATATCCCATCCACACGACAACAACAAATGGACAAGGTCATGGAGGAGTACCGGGACATATTCACCTCACCCACAGGGGTGCCTCTGCACTGTCATGTCAAGCACCCCATCAATTTGACCCCAGGTGTGCCGCTGCCCAATGGAGCGATCTATCGATGCTCTGTTCTGGAGGATGATCAAATCAAGAGGCAAATTTAGGACCTACTGCAGAAGGGTCACATCCATCCAATTTCATTGCCCTGTGGGAGCCCGATCATGTTGGTATAGAATAAGGATGGGACTTGGAGACTCTGTATTGACTATTGGGCCCTGAACAAGATCACTGTCCAAAATAGGTACCTGATCTAGAGTCTCCAAGGGGTGAAATATTTTAGAAATATTGAATTAAATTTTGGGTATCACCAGGTACCGATCGAACCAACCAATGTGTGGAAGACTACCTTCAAAGCCAAGGAGGGCCTTTTCGAATGGTTGGTCATGCCTTTCGTGCTGACAAATGATCCTGCAACCTTCATGAGACTAATGGATGACATCTTATGGCCATTCACCAACTCATTTGTAGTAATGTACTTGGATGAAATCCTGATATTCAGCCAGACTTGGGAAGAGCACCTCCACCACATCCGACAAGTCCTCCAAACACTACGACAACACAAGTTGTGTGCCAATTTGGACAAGTGCACTTTTGGCATGACCCGGGTTAAGTATCTGGGATACATTATTGATGAGTATGGGGTACATGTGGATCCAACCAAGATCCAAGTCATTTGGTATTGGCCAACCCCAACTACTCTAACAGAGCTTCACAGCTTTCTGGGTCTTTCTAATTTCTACCGCAGGTTCATGTTGGGGTTCTCTCATATCACTTGGCCCTTGAATCAAGTCACCAAGGGAGGAGCAAAAGCAAAATTATTCTAGTTGAAAACTCAATAGAAGATGTTTGCAGAATTGAAACATCGCCTCTATTGTGCCCCAGTGGTCACATTACTAAACTTGCAACAACCATTTGAGATCGAGACATACACCTTTGACTATGCTATTGGGGCAGTCCTTACTCAACAAGGGAATCTAGTGGCATATCACAGTGAGACACTGTCTGACACAGTCCGCAAATATCCCACTTATGACAAAGAGATGTCTTCCATTGTACAGGCTTTCCAACAATGGAAGCATTACATTTTGGGGAAGGAAACAATCATCCACATAGACCATCGACCCCTGCAGTTCATACAGACACAAGGGAAGTTATAGAACAATCGCCATCAAAATTGGTCCACATATCTACAATAGTTTCATTTGAATATCAAGTACAAGAAGGGAAGCACCAATAATGTTGCAGACTGCCTCAGCTGACCATCGATCGTGGCGATAACCACTATGATAAACTCTTGTGGGAACGAGACCTCTAATTGCCCATTTCTCTACAAGAGCAATCCAGAATTCAGCCACACATACAAGACACTCTTGGAGGGAAACCAAGTTCCAAATTTTCACCTTCAGGATGCACTGCTATGTCACATGGGACACCTTTGTGTTCCTTCAAGCAAGCGTGCCAAGATGATTTGGGAAGCACACTACAGTCAGGTCGTTGGGAATTTTAGGGTCAAGAAAATAGTGGTAGTACTACAGAAATAATTCTATTGGTTGGACCTTCAACGAGATGTCAAGAAGTACATCCGATCCTACACTACCTACGCCATTTCTAAATCGCCAATCAAGAAGCAAGGCCTCTATACTCCGTTGCCTACCACTATTCGACCTTGGGAATCCATCTCCATGGATTACATGTTAGGCCTTCCTTCTACTAAGCATAGCAATGATTGTGTGTTCGTGGTCATCAACAGATTCTCAAATATGGCCATAATAGCGGCTTGCAAGAAGAATATCACAGTAGAAGCCACTGCTAAACTCTTCTTTGAATGAGTGTGGGTACACTTTGGGATCCCACAGTCTATAATATTAGATCAAGATAGTAGGTTCCTTAGTAAATTCTAGTCTATACTATGTTCAATGCTAGACACCAAGCTCACAAATTCCACAGCTTTCCATCCCCAGACTGATGGCCAGACAGAGGTCGTCAACCGAATGATCATACACATTTTGTGCATGTACAACTCAAAGCATCCACAGACATGGGATGAGATCCTCCCCTATGTACAACATAGCTATAGCCAGGCCCTCCACAGCTCAACCGACCACAACCCCTTTCAGGCGGGATTGGGATTCTAGCCACTATGTCCCATTAACATAGCCATGCCATTTGCAGCTACTCCAGGCTAGTTCATCTCATGTCCAGTATGAAGTTTCTAAAGCAAACAACTTCATTGAGTGCATTCAACACATTTTCCAACAGCTTCATGACATATTGGATAGATCCAATGCTAAGTAAAATTAATGGCATGATCAGCATCAGGTGCAACACAAATTCCATGTGGGCGACAAAGTGTGGCTACATTTGGAGAAGGAGTGCCTCACTGGACCCCACCGCAAGCTTTGCCCACTTTGATATGGGCCATACACCATCACCAAGGCTATCAGGGACAATGCCTTTGAGCTTAGTATTCCACCATTCCTTTGTCTGCACCCAGTGTTCAATGTGGACCGCCTTCGGCCCTACTTTCCACCTCTACTGGACACATCAGATGTGGCAGAACAACTCACACCAACAAAGTTAAACCTCAACTGCATGGAACAAGCCACAACTGATTGAATTATGGACACATATATCAATAACACCCACCAATAGAAGATCCAGCCATATCAAGTTGTCAAAGCAAGCCAACTCCTTCACTAGGGAAAGTGGCTCACCAAAGACCAAGTTCAGTAGAAGTTTCCTCATCTCATGGAGGAACTCAATGCAATGGGGACCATTGCTTCCTATTGGGGGAGGAATTATCCAATAATATATTGGTGGCCACCCACCTATTCCACTTGGACCCCACCATTGTTTCTTTCAGTTTTCCAGTTTCCTTAATTGTAGCAAAATTTACTATTTTTTGCAGTTTTGGGTCCTAAATTTACTTTTTTTGGCATCGAATGGTTGGGAAAATATGAGTCTGTTCTAGATTCAATATTTGTTGTTTATGGATGTATTCCTTGAATAGATATTTATAACAATGTATCATGCGCGTCAAACAGAGGTAGTATGCCAAAGTTATGACCCCAAGAAATCGATGTACCAAGTTACCCAACGGGGCCCACATTCTAGTGTTTCACCTCCTAGAGTTAGGTTTTTGGATGTGTATGGTTTCAATTATTTCTCAATAATATATAGGCCTTTGAGCCTCATTGTAACAGGGAGTTCAAAGGCATGTAGCCGCCACATCTCTTCTCAGAGATAAGCTACCAGCACTCTAGCTAGTTTATTTCCATTCTGTATGTAAACAAGTTGCATTTCTTTGATTAATGAAATGATGTGTTTTTTACACTGCATATTTGTTTCTATGGTTATTTGTGTATTTTGTTGTGTTCCTGCATAAATCTAGATCACCATCGCACACCTCGTCTGGTATCGCCAAGTTACCTATTTGCTGCTATTTGTGTTGTTTTTTATGTCGACTTCTTCTTGCTGCAATCTCTTTCTCCTTGAGATTTATTTTCCCTTTTTTTTTCCTTCGTGACTTATTAGTCATGGTGCCGCACCTGTCTATCCATGTAGGGATTTAGTCATCTTCCATTCACTAATTTTGGTAGCAATGTTCCATCTAGTTGTTGTAACTACACTGCACCTCTGTCAATGAGGATTTGTGTCACATAAGGTCCTAACCAATGCATTTGTAACTTTCCTGGGTGCTTTGCAAACTTGCCTTTGTATAGGAGCACCACATCTCCATGCTGGAAGTACTTCGATTTCACATGGCAGTCACACCATGCCTTCTATCGATCCTTTTCCACTTTCTAGTGAAATCATGTGATGAACCGGTCTTCCTCGAGCTGTGCCAACTATTTCAAGTGCTCCTTCATCACTCATGCCTTTCATTATTGGTATGCCCAAGATGGGAACAATGTACTCTATTGACATTTCTATCTCTTATACGTAGATGAGCTTGAATTGCGTTTTCCCCATCAATCGCTTACATGTTGTTTTGTAATCCCATAATATTGCATGGATTTTCAAATCTCGGTCATCACGATTCGTGTTGCATACCTTTGTCAACATGTGTTCTAACACCTTGTTGAATGCTTTGACTGTTCCATTCCCCTATGGGTGATATGGAGTACTCTTCTTATGTTGGATCTGAAATTCCTCCGGCATTGCATTAATCATTCGATTGAAAAAGTGACTCCCTTGGTCACTCATTAATATCTTGGGATAGCCAAACCGAGTAACCACATTGTTGAATAAGAACCTAACTGTTGTTGTAGCTGCACAATCCATCACTAGTGTTTCTTCTACCCATCGTGTCAAATAGTCTGCCATAGTAGTGATGTATCACGCTTTTGTCTATTTTCCTAGATGATTGATGGGTCCCACAAAATCCATAGCCCATTTATCGAATGGTTGCATCGTGATTTGAGGTACTAGTGGCATTTCGTCCCATCTCGATAGCTTCCCTGTTGTCTGAGAGACATCACATCTTTTTGCATAGTCTGTGGAATCACTATGCATTGTTAGCCACCATAACCCATCTCAGAGTATCTTCTTAGCGGTTGCATGTCCTCCATAATGCCCCCCTGCAACTCCATCATGTTCCTCAGCCAATATTCTCTCATGCTCAAGCGATAAGACATAGCAACATAGAATTTCATTCGGTCCCATTTTGTAGAGATGGATTTCAATTAGCTGAAAATCCGCAGCTTTGATGACCAATTGCTTCTTTTGAATCGTGGTGTAGTCCTCTGGTAATTTTCCTGTCGTCAAGAATTGAATAACTTGTTCATAATGGTAATCCAGCATTCCAATCTTAAACAATTGTGCATCAAGTAGTCCATCCTCAATGTTTATCAACTCTTCGAATGTTTCTATCCTTGACAGGTGATACGGTCCCATGTTCAACCAGCCTGGCTTTACCATTATCTTGAAATAAAATTCTTGAAATAGTAACAACCATCGAAAACAATTTCCCCCCAACACATGCTTGTTGACCAGATATTCCAGTGTTGAATTATCCATAAACATTTTGAAATGTCCTCCTAGCTGATAGTGGGGGGATTTTTGCAGTGCATACACCATTGTCAATCCTTCCCTTTCTGTTGTTGTATATTTCCTTTCCACGGTAGATAAATTCTAACTTGCGAATGAGATTGGGTGACCAATCGCTCCTTCTCCTGGATGTTCCAAAATTATTCCTAGTGCGACTGATGAAGCATCGACATGAACATGAAACTACTTGGTCCAATATAGAAAGACTAATATTGGTGTCGTAACCACTTTTTGCTTTAGAGTATTGAGACTATGTTAACATTCATCATTCCATTCATCATTAGTGATTGTTGCATATCCCCTTATGAATTTGCAGTAATAACCATTGTGACCCAATGTTGCCCATAGTTGTTTTAGCGTCGTTGGTGCAGGTAGGTCAACAACTATCATGACCTTGGCAGGATCGACCAACATCCCTTCCTTACATATGATATGTCCCAACAAAATCCCAAACGGGGCACAAAATGCACACTTCTTTAGATTCAGTGTGATTTGATGTTGTCGACATTTTTCTAACATCAATCAAAAATTTGCAAAATGATATTTTACCAACCCATAGACAGTCTAGTCATCCATGTAAACTTGCAGGAATTTATGAATGAATTCTTTAAACACAATGACAACTATCCATGAAAAATTTGCAGGCGCATTCTTGGGTCTGATTAGCATGACTGTACACTGTAAAAATCCCCATTATGTGACAAAAGTGGTCTTGTGCCTATCTTCCTTCGTGATCCTTATCTGGCGGTAGCCCAAAAATCCATCTATGAACGAATAGATCTTATGTCCTCTAACACCTTCCAATACTTTGTCAGTAAACGGTTTTGGGAACGGATCATGAATACTCATGTCATTCAAATTCCTTAGGTTGACACATATATGTATTTCTCCTATATTTTTATCCTGAACAACCATTGGACTAATCCATTTCTATTCTTCAATTGGTTCAATAATGGCATCATCTAGAATCCATTCTAATTATGCTTTGATGTGTTCTTTTCATATGGGGTTCAATCTATATGGTCAATGTTTCATTAGTTTCACATTCGGATTCAAGGGGATTTTCATCTCACCTAACTCACCTGAAATCCCTTTCATCTCGGAAAATTTTGTTGAAAACAAGTCCTGGAATTACAGATCAATGATCTTTTCCATAGTTGTCTCATCTCAAATATCCCCAATGTTACCAAATTTTGGGTTTTCTCTCGTCCCAATATTGACCTTCCTTGTCTCGAGCACTTGTTTGAATTTGTCATATGGCATTTTTGGCATTGTAATGTCCTGAGTTCCCTCTAATTCTAGGATGTTTATAGCTCTTGGATCATCCTCATCGTCAGGACCCCCTGTTACATTATAGAATTATGTCATTAACTACATGACAAGAATATCTTCTGCTCCTATCGAAAATTCTACTGGAATTGCTTCCCACACAATACTGTGAATGTGTTGAAGTGAGGTATGATGATCAGATCATCGTTCGCAATGCTAAAAGTATGACTAAAATTGACATTCAACTCATCCCACGTTGTAATTTCCCTTCGTAGCTCTATCGAAACATACCATATCCTCAGTATTTCGTCCAACGTATGGACAAATGTGTGTACCCATTCCTCCTTCGGCTTCAATACCCATGCAGTTTGGCATGCAACTAGATGACTAATGGGATCGCTCCTTCCATTGTATTTATTTTCTTGGTCATGTTATGCTTCCCCAAATCAAACCTCCATCAATGTGTGACATACCAGTGACTCTCTTATCGAGCTCTTATGTGTATCCCACCATATTGTCATAGTAGCCTTCAAATCTTCTTCCAAACCCAACACTCATTGAGGTCATGAAACTTTTCTTCAAATTCGTCAATAAAACTAGCCAAGTAAGGTAGCCCTTCATAATTCGGTAGCTTGATGACTTCTATCACGAACCAATGCTACGAATGAGTGACCTTTCCACACTTTTTTATTGACACTTCATGTAACCAATTCTTCTAGTTTTCTAGCGTGTCGTTAGAGTCCAATGATGAAGAGCTAGTAATTTGCCATCTGAGATCTCCATCCATAGTGGGATTGATATAGTCTTCAGAAATATTGTAAGCATGATCCCATCCTCCCAAAAAATTCTTCTTTCACCAATTGAATGTGTCTTCAACCTTCAGCGGGAAGTAGTGGAGCAATGATCTACAGGTCATGATTCTCAAACGGTATTACTCTTTTCTTGAATTTGATGACAGCCAAGTTGTCACTTGCCCAACCAATTCCCAAAAGTGCAGGGTAGGATCTACTCTCACCAACTATCTCAATGATGTTGAAGCCTACAAATGTCTTTAATCTTTCTACTTCAACAAGTAGATGGGTTACTCTATCGATTGGTGACACCTTGGCCTAATTTTCTAATCAAAGTTGTACTGGAGACCAAACCAACTGTAGTTTCTCCATTCTCTCCCATATTTGCTTCATTAGGATATTGGTGTCGGATCCTAGATCCAAAATTAATGAATCCACATCATAGTCACCGATATGGACATTCATTCTCATTTCCTTCCCTATTTTATTCTTATGCAAATAATTAACAGCATGGTCCTATCAGCCTTTCTCCTGTCGATACAATAATCTCACTATTTCTGCTAATAAATTAGGGTCTTTTGTTAGCAACAAACAGTTTCGAAATATTTTTGCAACATATCAACCTTCCTTGATGGTTCCGGCATAACTGTTACATCAAACGTTGGTGGCATTTCATAAACAAGAGTCTTACCAGTGTTCTTATTCAGTATGTCTCTTGCGTCAAAGAAAGTTTCTTTCTCAACATTGACATTGAATTGTTCCTTCTTTTGAGCTATTGGTCAGATATTTAGTAGTGTCCTGTCATCTCTCGTTGTTTCTCCTACTCTATTTATCACTCCGACATCTGTTGGCTGAGTTTGGGGCTCCGCTTATATATTTCCTTACAGTTTGTACAAGCACTTGGTTCTGGTTTTCGTTCTGGTTCTGAATATGGTTTTGGTTTGCATTCTAGTTCTTAATCTAATTCTAATTCTATGGTGGTGGAACATTCTTGTATTTCCACTTCGCAATCAGCTGCAGAAAATATTCAACAATATGAGTTGTGGAGCTGCAATAGGTACACTAAGACTGTAGATTGTGAAATTCTCTTTGATAATTCCCCAATACTATGCAAGTATAACATGTCATAGGTCCACGACCTTGTCCCATACCTCCTCCTCGACCGAAGCCTCCATTTCGACCTCCCAAAAATCCTCCACGAAATATTCCTTATGGATGGTACTGCTACTGTTGATTAGGCTGTGGTTGAGAGTACTGCAGTTGAGTATACTACAACTGAGTATACAACAAGTACTGTTGCATCTGGTTGTACTGCGACTGCTATGGAGAAAAATGTGTTTTTTGTTGAATGAATTGGGGTTGTAGTGGGTTATACTATAGTTGTGGTAATGGTATTTCTACTGGTCGTTGTTCTTCTCCCTTCATAAAATATGTGTCCATGGTTCTCCCTTGGAGAAATTCATATGGCCTGCAGTCCTTTTCTTCATGACCAACTGATCAACATAATTTGCAAAACAAGTTTGGCAGCTTCAACACAACCTTATGAAGATATACACATTCCTCTGACCCATTCCCTTTTGTTTGACAAATCCGACACCATGGAGCTCTCCTTGACTTAGAGCATTTGGGGCTCTTGCTTGCGGATACTCACGGAAGTCCGGACATTGATCCTTATGAATCCCTTATGTTCAACATTAAGTGAGCCATACTTCTTCGCAGACATCTCTTCCCTTCTTGATATCTTGCAATTGAATAGTAATGTTATCCAATTGCGACTGGTCTAGTTCATGCTAACCCTCTTTTCACCAATTGGTGAGGCCTCCAACTTCATCATGATTTCCAAAGCCTCGGTCTCCATGGAAATATTTTGTTGCATTAATGGCATATGAATGTGTGGAACCAATGCTGTGATAAACCATTCCTTATGTTATATTTTGCTCATCCCAAAGCTGACCTTGGCCATTAGAGTTTTAAAATGTTGATCAAAATCCCATACAGACTCATTCGGATATTGGTTTATCTCCTTCAATTTAGTAATATACTATGACTCAGACTTTGGATTTTTTAATTATTCGATGAGCAAGTGTGTATCTGCACCAAGGTCTGCTGTTGATACCTTGTTAGTATTTGTACAAATTTCATGTACCAATCCAATGCCTAACATGAAAGGTCGTTGCCAATTGTCCTTTCTTAATTTCTTCATCATGTACTTGCTTTATAGTCCATACTGCTTCACATAGAAACCAATATTGTTTGGGATCCTCAGTCCCATTAACTTGAAACAAGGGTAACTTCACATTGGCACCTGCCATTCTGGCTCTCCTTCTGATATTCTTCGATCCACAACTGTTACTATTGTGTTGACACATAGGAAAACCTTGCGAAGAGTTAATATTTATTCCTCTTGAACTTAGCGTAGTGTGTGGAGGGGTAGGTACGTTGTTTTTTTGGGTTTGTCCTTCCTCGGGATCGAGTGTAGCTTGGTCTTTTCCTTCATCACTGTAGGGTCTCTTAGTCCCTTTTGGTCTTCTCAAGCATTTTCTTGTTCCTGTCGCACCAGGACTCTCCTCAATCCTTTGCCTCTTCTCTTTCTAGAACCTCACCCCACTTCGTAAGAGACCACACTCTTCCTTGACTTCCCTCAATGTATCATCATAACTTCCATCCATTTACCCCATATCATTCCATTTGTTGGATTTTCTTCTCCCTGCAACCTAAGTTCAACCATCCTTTTCGATCAACTCAATATAGCCCAAGATATCGACCCGACAGAGCAGAGCCCAACCGGAAACACCTGTGACACAGATGTCGTTTCACCTGAGATATATCAGTTCTTATGGGTAACTTCCAGAATCATGTTTCTGGATTTTGTGTGGGAGAGTGTTTTATGTCCTTGGCTCTTCACCAAGGTTTTCCAATGAAGACCAAGAAGTGGGTTGGTGGTTTGCACGTTCTCTATCAACATAGGGTATGATGTTCCCTTCTTATTCAATCTTATGCAAATGTGCAATGAACAGACATTGCAGACATATTCATTACTCAACATACAATATTCATACCACTATCCCTTTAAATCACAATGACCAATAAATCATTAAATATAGTAAATATGCACTTGTATAAGATACTCAACATTCACACATATACACAACATGTAACATGGAAACCCATCCAGGAAAAAAACACAAGGTGCTCTTCATCTAGAATTAGCATGAGGAAATAGATGCACCTTTTGTCTATACATAAAGCTACATAATTTGTTCAATATATTCTCTTCTATATTTACATACTTCTCCTCCCCCTCGTGCTCTCTATTCTTCTCTTTCTTTATCGCTCTACTATACTCCTACTCAATGACCTGCACACAGCCTAGATCGACTCAACCTTCTCTATCTATCTACGCACTCAGCTGCATAACCGCTACTCTGATGCACACAACGATCCAGAGTCAGTGACCAACACTATCTACCTCTAGTCTAGCTCTAGTGCCTCTCCCAGAGCCTAGACACTTACTCAAAACCGTTGTATCGACTAATCATCTTAAAAGCATCTAAACATGAACTAGCTAATAGGATAACTAGTTTGATCGGATAACCAATCTATAGCTTGGGTTTCTCCTTTTACAGCCTTATTACATAATCGATATATTCCCATACATGCTTGTTACAAACTCAATAATGACTCGATACAGAATCTAACAGACTCATCTTCAGTCTCTATCCCAGTCGACTTACTATCCTCAACCCACAAGCTCTCTTTCCTATTCTAGCATTATATGACCAAAAAGGCGCTATCGACCTGACTTACAAAAAATCCTTTACGTGTATAGTTTTTTCCCACTCCAACTAAGCTCATACCCAAGATCGCTAATGGCTACTGCTTGCTCAGTATCATGCCTTACTACCACTTTTTGTTCCTTACCTTATTTGCATGCCTGCTTCGGTGAACATTCTGCCATGTCATCACATCTATTGCTATGTACTTCTGTCATAGCTTACAAAACTAGTGCAGGTTCCTCGTATCGCACCTTCCCTTTACCTATCTCCTTATCTTCCCTCTTCTATCGTGGCATCCTTCTCTTCTTCTTCAATGTTGTCTCTCATGTTGTAGGTCCTTCATCTTCTTTCTTGTAGTCCTCTTTCCTTACTTAGGTAGAATTCTATATGAATTTTTCCCTTCTATCCCAGGACCAACACCATTCAACCCTTGTCTCCACGGTACCTGCAACCTCCACACACAAGATCTTTACTCATCATAGTTCATCTTTAGAATTCATTTTTCACAGATGAGCATATTAATCCACAGTTGTAAAGACAACAGAAATCTCCCCCTTAGTCCTTTGAAGAATTCCCTCTTTGCGTCACTGTACGACTTGACTGTGTCGACAAAAAACTCAGTGATATATCCTTCCAAAATGTTGTCAATCCACACTTCGAATAGCTCTTGATGCCTTGTTGTTGACCTTTTGTAGCCGCTAGATCAGTTTAGGGGTCCAATGATTAAGTTCACCTCCTTGGAAGTTTCTCTTCTAGAAAGTAAGTTGTGCCAACCACTCATACAAAATAATCGGAAACTCAGTGAAGAACACTTCATGAATATCAAAGTAAATATATTCTCTCAGCCACTCTTTTGTTGACAATCTGGAACTCTGGTTTTCTGCCACTGTGAATTCTCAAGCCTTCTAATCGAACCAGTCCTAGATATCTAGTTTCATCAGATGCCACAACATGTCCCCTTCTTCCTTGCACTATGGTCCCAGAAAAAAAACCATTTGTTAAACAGATTCAGTCGACATCGGTTCACCTATAGGTATTTTGACACCCTTTGACACAATCTCCATAAACAACGGCTTTGATAGGTTTTACCCTATCGAGCAACACCTACTAAGAAAATACAGTCTCACTCGAGATGCTTGAAGGAGAGTTGTAGGAACCACGTTTCCACATAAGGAAGGGGGATTTCACACATTTCTTATCCTATCGCAGTCTCATTTTGGGATACATGATTTAAACGCGTTATTCACAACATTTACTTATCAAAACATCGTAACTTTAATGAAGACATCAATAATAATTAATCCATCAATCACCATAAGACTTCGCATCATTCAAAATCATGGATCGCAACATTCAGATTTCATAAAGGAAAACCATAGATCGCATCATTCATATTTAACACAAGTGAAGGAAATAATTCCATCATTAACTTCTGTATTATATTAGCTTCAAAACATCCCTTGGTTGAAATCCTCAAACTAAAACACATTCATATGTAGATTACAAAATAGATCACAAAACATATCATGATCTACAAGATACAAGATCAGATGATTCAAAAAATATATTCAATCAATGTCCAAAAGATGATCCATATAACCTACTTATATGTCTATTTATAGGCTTACACCATTACAAAAAGGCCCACATAAGCCGATTCTCTAACTAACTTGGACAAAAACTCTAATTACTTACGACCAAGCTGACCACACTTATCGGTATATTTCCATTGTGTTGTTTGACTTTTCCCCTTGTTGACATTTCTTTTGTCACGCCTTGTACACTTAATCCCCTTGCCAACACGACTGAAGCTGGTGAGTGTATTGCTTAATCCTACTATGCACAGATAAGACACTACTTAACTTATCTGTCACTATGATTATAACAACAAGGTATGCTTAACACACAACTTGTCCATTAATGGTGTAATTCATGCATAAGGAAATTCGTCATACCCAAATACATACACACTTAATCACAATATACATCTCTGCGAATTAAGCACATTCATCATATACATTCATATACATTCACATAAATTCACATACATTCATGTGACATAAACACATTCATCATCTACTCAATGACACAGTCTTTAATGTGGAAACTCGTCCGAGAAAAACCACAAAGGTGCTCTTCATCTGGCATGAGAAATATATGGCACCTTTGGTTTGCACACTTAGTTGTAGACTCTGTCTAGATCTTCTTCTCTTATCTATACAGAGTTCTCTCTCCTCTCATGCTCTCCAGTATTCTGTCGCTCAATCTTATCCTACTTGACTCTACTATTGATCCCCAAACAACCTAAATCAACTACGCTTCTCTATAATTTTGCACACTCAGCTACAAATTACTCAACTCTTCTTACAGACACAAAAACCTACTAATTGACTGAGTAAGTAGTTGTGTAGGTTAAAAATGTAAGTATAAAACCAAGCAACCCAACAAACAACAAGCAACTTGCACACAACCTGGGTTCTTCATTCTTATAGACTCTTACATGTCGCTATCAGTCGAATTCATTCAGCTAGCCAACAGGATGTCATTCGTAATCTAGTGACATTTTTCAGTAGGAACTAATGACCCAAATTACAAAGATGCTTTTATTCCTTACAACACATGTGACTTTCTTCGATTCTATCCAACCTCATACCCACGATATTCCTTGAACTGTCGTTTTCAGCCATTGCACCACTGCACATCTACTCTAGCATGGTTCCTTCTATCACGACTAATCTCGTTGCATCCTTTCTTCCTGTCCCAGCTTCTGTTCTGTCGATAACTCTTCCTTCGGTCCCAGCTTCTTCTACGGCTAGTTCTTTCCTTAACTCTTTCTTCCTTATATGCTTCTGCTCTTCTATCTCTTTTTTTGTCATAGTTTCTCTTGTTTCCTACGTCCAGACTCTTTACCTTCTTAGGCAGAATTCTACTAAATTCTACCTATCTTTCCCTAGGACCAACAAATGAGATCCTATACAAGAGACCTATATTGCGGAAAATTTGGAATAGACTCTTAATGTTCAATATAGACGTATGTAGTTAGAATGGAAGGAAATTAAACTTTAATCACAAACAATATTGTAACTATAACAGTGTGTTGACATTTTCTGCTTTCACAGGAAGGAACAATTTTCATGGTGAGGGGTCAAGGAGGAACAATGTATATCATAGTAAATAAGAAGATTTTTTTTAACAGTAAGGGAAATTTAAGTTGAAATAAAACTCAATAATTATTAGACACTTACATTTTCAGTGTGGCTTAAGAGTTCTGGATAAGTGCCTATAAATTTTAGACTTTGTAATTTATTAATTTAGTTTATTATTTGCGTTTTTAGAGAGAGAGAGAGAGAGAGAGAGTATGATTATGATACTAGTTTAGATTCATTTCAATTTGAAATGTATTAAACATGAAAAAGGATTAGAATTAAATTGAGACATAAATTTGGAGAATACATTAAAAATTTAGTTAAACAAATTCTGGTATTATTTTTTTTAATTACATTTTTATTTTTTTTCCAAAAGAAAAATATATGTTCCTTGATAATCATTATGAATCAAAGGTAAGTGTTACAGTACAGAATGATCTAAATTATACAAAAATAAATGCAAGCTTGATAGTCAGGCAAATCTCAAGACGGTCCAATGCCTATCAAGTGCTCTCAGAGGGGAAGCCATCAAACCATAACAATCTCATACCTAATCTCCAAAGTGTTAAGAGAGAACACATAAATAACCCAGAAGGTAGCTTATCCCAGGAAGTGCTAAAGGGAATGAAAAATATCAAAATCCACAAGGAGAGACAAGTCAACCTCTACATCAAAAAGATGTGAAAATAACTTTTGTCATCCCAACACAAGTATGGGAGATAACAATAACTCTCTAATAGAGATGAAGCAAACCATTCCCAATTCTTTCACCATAAAAAAATTCAGTGAAAGTAAGAAGGCCCTCAGGCATAGTGAGCGCTTCCTTGGATAATCTATCTGCCTTCTTATTATACTGTAGACATGGAGAAAGTGAAGGGAGAGAAAGTGGTTCATGAGCTCACATATATTCTGAAACCAACCCTCCAAATTGAGCACTATGGGAGTGGCCTTCTTCACGGCCCAGTTGATGATAGCAGAGGAGTCCCCAAATACATTTAAAGTGGGTAAACCGAGAGCACTAGAAAAATATAACAGTGCCCAAAGTGCTAACAATTCAGATCTAGTATTAGTACAATGCACCCACCCCATCTTGATGATAAAGAAGTGATCTTGACTAATCGGTAAATGAATGGTCACACCAACAATCATGCTAGTCGCTGCACCATTCAAGAATCTTGATGGATAGGATAAAACTAGGGCTTTGCCTATGCACCTGAGTTTATTTTTCCTTTTAAAGTTAATAGGATAAATTTGCAACTGCTCCTCAATTCTATGACAGAGGATTCTTATATCATACTTATTGTTCTCAAAAGTAGCACAATTCCTCATAAGCCACAAGTTCCAGATGATGAATATAGGTAAATAGAGAAAATCCTTTTCTCGACTGCACCAGTTTTACATGTTCACCCACAAGGAGGGATCCTCCCAGTGAATCAAAATATGAAGATTTCAGCTGAGACAACCCAATAATTCCCGGGTAAACAAGCATTCCAAGAAAAGGTGGTGTTGGGATAGGAAAGTGCACAAGGAATAATGAGACGCGCAAGCAAGGAAGGAAAAGTGCTCATGTGATGAGATAAAAGTAGGTCAAGAAGGAAGAAAATGAACTGATGCAAAAAGATAAAACATGCGCATGGTGAAGAAATGCAGGATAAAGATGGAAAGGAAGCGTAGAGAAAAGAAAGATGCAACAGGGTTGGTGCGACGAGGAAATGCACATCTAGATTCAGTAGAAGAGGCAGGTAGAAGAGTTATTGTTGGACAAGAGGAAGTCAAGGAAGACTGCAGAAGGACAAACCAGCAAGAGATAGAAGGACGGTTTTGCAACTATTTATGATTGGTACAAATGAGCTGAAGGACGTTTCCGCGGCGAGTTAAGGTTGTGGTTAATACATGAAAGACTTTTGCGGCTAGGTATGGGCTGGCATTTAATGTAACAGATATATTTTGTAACCACTTGAGTCTGTAATAACTGAGTAGTACTTAGTCAACCCTGCATGGTCTTCTAAATGTTATAAATAGAAGGAAACCACTCTGTATAAGGGTTAGATAAGATTGGTTCAGTTGGTTATATTAGATTTGGTTAGCTTTAGTATATGAATCATAGAAGAGTCTGGTAGAATTAGAAGGTTGTTGAGCCATGGATCTTGCAGCTGTGTGCACAGACCGTTAGTCAAGTAGAAGAGTCGATCTAGGCTGTGTGTGGATCAGTAGGAATAGATAGAAGCAATAAACCAGAGAGCATTAGAGAAAGAATATTGAGTCAGAACGACATATCTTAAGAACAGTCTGCAAGTGGCAAGCTGCAAGGTGCTACCTATATTTCTCATTCCAAATGAAGATCACCTTGGTGGTTTTTCCCAGATGGGTTTTCATGTTATTTCTTGTGTTTTATGGATGAATGTTGTTGAATCGTTAATGTTTATGTGAATATTTTCTTATCTTACATTATTAAAGTTATATTTGTTGTTGAATGCATGACTGTTTATAAGTATTGTTGAAGTGACTGTGTATGAGTTCATGGTTAATATGCTAAGTATAAATATAAGTTGTGCACTATCTGTAGAGTGTAAGGAATTGGCTATGTAGCACCGTTGTGCCAATCATTAAGGTTTAAGGACACTATCGTGTCACACAGGTGACCTGTAGCACATGGTTGCGCCGTTGTCGCAAAGTGAAAGACTCAATCTCATCGTCTTTGTCGAGTGCCTTGGCCACACCAAGGCACTATAATCCCTCGCCAACTATGGAAACATGGTTTTGGCAGTTACCCATTAAGATATCTCGGGTGATACTGCGCCTACCTTGCGGGACTTTTCGACTGAGCTTTCTCTATCGAGCTGATGTATTTTGGTGTCTTGGTTGTATTGTGTTGTTGATTGAGCCATGGGTCGAGACAAGAAGGAGATAGAGGCCAACAAATGGTTTCGTTGCCGAGACCGTTAACCATTTGAGTCAAGGGAAATGTTGTGGTATCTGACGAAGAACGAGATAGAGGATTGGCTAGAGTCTAAGACACTAGCATTTGCACAAGAAGAGAGTGTAAGATCTCGGTTGAGCGCAGAAAACTGGGTAGACAAATACATCTATTCGGATATTCACGAGATATTCTTTGAAAAGTTTCCCATTGTACTGCATGAGTGGCTATCAAGATTGGCAAGAAGGAAAACAAATTTCCAGAGAAGAGAAGTAGTCGAGTGGACTGATCAGTTGATGCATGAAGTAACCAGTGTAAGTAAAACCATCTCTATAGCTGTTGATTTTTGGGTTGACAATATTTTGCAAGGATATATTACTAATTTTCCAATAGAGGCTATAACCTTATATAGTGAGGCTAAAAGAAATTTTTTCCAAAGGCCCCAAAGAAGATACTTGTTGTCTATCGGTACTGTGATCAAGATGCTCGTTTATGAGAAGGGTATCTTGTAGTTGAGTAATTGAATCGCATACACCGGAGGAAGGCTATGTCACAGACAACCTGTTAGGAAAATGGGAAATGGTGAGTTGAGATGTTCCCAGGAAGCGCAGAACCTGAACTAGAAGATGGATTCCTAAGGAGTGGGAGGAGATTCAGATTAGGGAAAATAAGAGAGGCAGAGGAAGGTCGACAAGTTCCTAGTCTGTTCGAGGAAAGTGAGCACGAACTTTAGTCGCAGGTAGAAAAAGGGTCTTGCGATGAAGAGGAGGATTATAGCCCGATATCAGAAGGAGCAGAAGACTCTGAAGAAACTGTCGAGTCACCAAGGTCTGGACGCCACTACATCACACCAGGAGTATCGCTAGAGGTAATATATAGAGCCTCATATCTTGAAAAACCTGTCAATACTGATAGTTCTAGTACTGCGACTAGCGCGCAAGAGAAAACACCTATGTTAAATAAGTCATCAGATAACCCCAATGCCAACGCAATGGCTAGGGAGGATATTTGGTTACCTACATTCAATGGTAATGGAGTGGAAGATCCAGAGCAGCATTGGTTCATTTGTGAAGTTGTTTGGATGGCTTGGTTAGTTCAGAATGTGAACTTAAAGAAAGCACAAATGATCATGACTCTAAGGGATCATGCACTTGACTAGTTTATGAAATTCTACGTAGTACCGCCAGGAACACCACAGAAGACACTTGAAGAGATACAAGATGCAATGATCTCTGATTTCAGAAAACCTAAATCTAAGTCGCACTGTATCACTGAGATCAAAGAAATAAAACAAGCATTGGCAAAGTCGGTATGGGACTTTAACCAACGGTTCAAGGATTTGATGGCCAAGGTAAGTTTCCCAATGTCTAATTTTCAACATAAAGAGTGGTTTATTGATGTGCTACTACCAAACATCTGAGGCGCATTAATGCAACAAAATATTGAGTCCCAGACAGAAGCACTAGAGTTGGCGATGAAGCTAGAGGCCTCACCAATTAGTGATGGTGCCGTAGGAATGGTGTAGATTCAATCGCAGTTGGCTAACCTGACGATATAACTGTAGTACATCAATAAGGGTAAGGAATCCCATGAATACTTATGGTGCACGAAATGTAGAATGAATAGACACACCAAAGATAATTGTCTGACCTTCATGAATTACGTCTCATTCGGTGCGCCAAACCCACTAAGTTCCCACGGACTACCTTGGTGTCGCATATGCCAAACGAGAGGACATATCGACGAGGACTGTTTATACTTGAAAAATATTGTAAGAACTACCACAAACCTGTTCTGTAAATTTTGCAAGTCAGTAGGGCATGAAGAGAAGGATTGCAGAGCATACCAGCTCCTGAAGGAAAAGACGATTGACACATATTTGATGAAGAATGATGGGAAGACTTAGGTTGATCCAACGCACACATCATATCAGCCTACATAGTTCCCTCCCAATCAGTACCAAAACCACTATCAGCCTCAGTATACACCATAGCAACCATATGCGCAGTAGAATCACTATCAGCAGAATTAGTACCCCCCGCAGAAACCACACCCTCAAGGAAGGAGTGGTGGAAACTTCAGAGGCAGAGGAGGAGGAGTAGTATTTGGTAGAGGAAGAGGTCAGGTTACATGCTATAACTGTGGATAACCAGGTCACTATGCCAGATATTTCCTGGAACCTGCGAAGACATGTTCATACTATAAGGGATAGGACCATAATGTGGAGAAATGTCCCCAATTGATTGCAAAGTGGCAAGCTAGAACCATCACATATTGTCCTAGCCCTATGCAAAATCCAAACCCAAGCCCAAATCCTAACTTGAACGTTCATATGATTGAGGTTGATTCTAGAGAGCGAAATGTCGTTTTCATAACACAAGGAGGTGTTGCGACTGGAGATGATCAAGAAACCTCGCAAGAACAACTGCAGCCGCAGGTATGACCCGCGATACAGAAGAAGGTACCATTTGACGTCCAGAAATAGAAGCAAGTATTCATGGACATGTGACGTGATTTTGTGGATCCAGAAGAACTGTCAACATCAGAAGAAGTCAGGGAGATGCCTGAATTATTTCAGCAAATATTTCATAAGAAGATTCCACAAAAGGTTAGTAAGCTCAAGTCATTTCTATCAAGTTGATTAGCGTTAATACAAGATAAATATGCTATCGCAAAACTACAAGAACTGATAGAAGAAACACCAATAGAGCTAAAACTTGAAAAGAAAGTTAACCAGGTCAGCAAGAAATTCAAAACTGGATGCGAGTTAAGAATGACTGCGCAAATAGGGGATTATGACATGGATTATATCTTTTTAGACTTGGGTTCTGATGTTAATATTTTGACACAACAAACTTGGGAAATTATGGGCAAGCCGCGCCTTGACTGGTCTCTTGTCTAGCTGCGACTTGCAAAACAGGCGAAGGTTCTAGCAATTGGTAGATTGAGTCAAGTCCTTGTCGACATTGAAGGGTTGCACACGTTTGCGGGCTTTGCAATCATAAACATTGTAGATGACCCGAATCCATATTCCGCATTTTTGGGGATAGATTGGGCCATATACAATCAAACCATTATTAACTTCAAAAAAAGATCCTCTCATTCAAGGATAATGAGATGAGAGTAGTATTGTCCATCGATCCATTGGAAGGACAGAGATATGTTGATCATGTCTACAATGAGGGACAGGGTGACTATCTCGATTAGATATACAATGTCACTGCCATGCAAGAAGACTATATTAATCTGACAGTGGATGGAAACTTGAGTTGGAAGAGTGCTAGCTCCTACACATCCGACTCGGGGGAGGTGTTGGAGAGCTAGAAAAACATGCTACATGAGGTCTCTATGAGAAGGTGCACCAAAGTTACAAGATATGTGTGATGAGAGCTGTCCACCTATGAGGGTCTGCCTAACCTTGCGACCTTCCTAACTGAGTTTGAAGGACTTGTAATAGAGTCGCAATGCTTTTCTGCATTAGACCATGTGCTGAAGGCTACACCCGCTAGATGGTGGCATACACACAAGTAGTTCATAACAAAATGGCCACAATGCAGAAGGTTTATGGAAGTTGGATTCGACAAAGAAGTCACCACCATGAGCCACAAGTATATAGGATTGTCGAGCCCTGAACAACACATAAATCAGTGTCGCGCCATATTTGCATAATACCCATGATAGGAATGGGTCCATCATTTCATTCATACATTGGAAATGACACCTAGAACACGGTATGCATCTTTGGAGTTGCAACAAGGAACCCAAGAGTGGG
The DNA here is from genome assembly GCA_001517045.1 of Pseudotsuga menziesii. NCBI lineage: Eukaryota > Viridiplantae > Streptophyta > Pinopsida > Pinales > Pinaceae > Pseudotsuga > Pseudotsuga menziesii. Next base: position 581,645 of record LPNX010432878.1, on the reverse strand, counting down.
AAGGGCTCGCTAAGTAGTTTAGGCAGACATTTGAATTTGTTGATGAGCAACCTAAATTTGATGTTGTGCTTCAAACGATAAAGGAAAAGATATTTGTTGAAATTCCTATTGAAGAGGCCAATGCTCACCAATGCAATGCGACCATTCAACAATGGATGGCCTGCTACAATCTAGATGGAGACCCAGATGATGATCCGACTAACATAAACATACTAGAATTAGAGGGAACGCATGCAATAGAAAGAAGTGGTATTTCAAGTGACCAATTCCTTAAGGTGTTGAAAATCAAGAAAGTAAACATCGGGTCACCAGAGAATCCAAAGTTCACCGATATAGGAGATTATTGGGATGAGGAGATAGTCGCGAAGATCACAGACTTCATGCATGAGTATCAGGATCTATTCCTTACCAATTTCTTGGAGATGAAGGGAATAGTCGATGACCTAGGGGAGATGAAAATACCTTTGTGACCAAATGCTAAACCTAGTAAGCAATGTCCATATAGACTGAATCTAAGATATAAAGAGAAGGTAAAAGAATAATTGGATCACATGATTGATGAAGGTATCATTGAACCTATTGAGGAATCAAAGTGGATCAGCCCTATAGTGATCCAGGATAATAAAATAACAGGCGAAGTGAGGATTTGTGTCGACTTGAGGAAGTTGAACAATGCGTGCCTACACGATCCATTCCCAACACCATTTATAGATGAAGTACTTGAAAGCGTCGGAGGACAAGAGATGTATTCATTCACCAATGGCTTCTAGATATCATCAAGTTAGAATCTTGAAGGAGGATCGCCATAAAACGATCTTCATCACAGAATGGAGATGCTACCATTATACGGTAATGCCCTTTGGACTCAAGAATGCACTTGCTATTTTTTCTAGGATAGCTCTCTTCTTTTAAATATTTTATTCATAAATTTCTTGAGGTCTACTTTGGGAATTGGACTGTGTTTGGTCTAGTAAGAGACCATATTGAGAGTCTGCACATGATGCTGGGCCACTGTCGCTAGTATCATATCGTGCTTAATTCTAATAAATGTATATTTTGTGCATCGTTTCGTGTATTGTTGGGTCACGTCGTATGTCGCTACGGTATTTTGATTGACCCAGCAAAAGTTGTGATCATTCTTGACTTACCACCACCTACATCAGTCACACAACACAAATCGGTGCTAGGGCATACAGGCTATTACAGGAAGTTTATCAAAGGGTATGTAGAGATCACTGCACCTATGGAGAAACTGCTGAAGAAAGATGCAAAGTTTCAATGGACACCTGCTTGCTAGGAAATCTTGGACAAATTGAAGAACAAGATGGCCACTGCGCCAATATTGGTATTCCCAGACTGGAATAAGGAGTTCCATGTTCCCATTGATGCATCATCTCTCGCGCTCGGCATTGTCTTGACACAACCATGAGAGGGTGTGCTTGACCACCCTATTGCTTTTGCTAGAAGAAAACTATCAACGACAGAAAAGAACTACATGATGACAGAAAGAGAAGGCCTTGCTATGGTCTATGTGCTTCAGAAATTCCAACACTACTTGTTGGGTGGACATTTTCAGATGTACACTGATCATTCAACACTGAAATACCTAGTCAACAAGCCAGTGTTGGGGGGGAAGATATGTCGATGGCTTCTCCTGTTTCAAGAATTTGACTTTGAGGTCATAGTTAAACCTGGTTGACTGAATGTTGGACCAAACCACCTGTCATGGATAGAGAGCGGTGAAGAGCCAACCAACCTGGGACATAATTTTCTTGACGCGCAACTATTTGCGATCACTACGATGGAAGATCATAACAAAGATTTTAACACAATCATCCACTTTTTGAGTCCTAGCTATGCGCCTCCAGGATTCTCCACTAATCAGAAGAAACACTTGGTAGTCAGATCTGCAGATTTCACATTGATTGTTGGACACCTCTACAAGTTGGGCGCGGATGAAATACTGTTCCGTTGTGTTTTTTATTATGAGCAACCTTGGTTTATGACTGAAGCATATCCGGGTGTCATAGGTGGACACTACATAGGAAAATAAACTATGCACAGGCAAGATTATGGTTGCCAACCATACACATGGATACTAAAAGCTTCTGCAGATGTTGTGATATCTGCCAGAGAACAGGGAAACCATCGCGCGCGCGACGAGATGTTGTTTGCACTACAAATAACGCTGCAATCCTTTGACAAATGGGCTATTGATTTTGTGGGTCCGATCAGTCCTCTAGGGAAAAGGAATCACACACGCTATATTATCACTGCGACCGACTATTTAACCCGATGGGCTTAAGTCACGCCTGTTAAAGATTGCACCGCTACGACTAAGGCAAAGTTTTTATTTGAAAATGTGGTGATTAGATTTGAATGCCCAAAAATTCTACTCAGCAACCAAGGTATGCAATTTGTTAACAAAATGATTGTTGAGCTTACTGTAAAGTTCCAGATCTAGCATAAGAAGACGACGCCCTATCATCCTCAGGAGAATGGAATTGTCAAAGATTTTAACAAAATTATGTAGAATGCATTGACCAAGGTATGCAATGTGCGCCAAGATGACTGGGATCAGAAAGTATCAGCTATGTTATGGGCATATCGCAGAACTTGCAAGCGATTGACAGGGAACACCCCATTCATACTGGTATATGGACAGAAAGTTGTTGTGCCAATGGAGTATATCGTGTCGAGTCTACGGATTGCTGCGCTGACGGAGATGCTATTGAACAGAGGTTTTTGCAGCTCGTTTAGATGGAAGAGGAACGCTTCATCATAGGATTTCATCAGACTGTCGAGAAGTAGAGACAAAAAGCATGGAATGATCTCCATATCAGAGTCAAACCATTCAAAGTTGGAAGACTAGCGTTGTTGTATGACAGCAATTTTTTCAAACACCTAGGAAATCTAAAGACACATTGGCTAGGGACATATGTGATCGCGCAGATCACTTATGCGGGCACAGTAAAACTACAGAGACTAGATGGAACTTATGTCACTGGTATGGTGAATGGCAGTCGCCTGAAACCATACTATGATAGTCATAACATCCTTGGATAGAATCGTGTCGTGCATGAGAAAAAAAAGAAGTAGGAAAAAGCGAAAAGGAGGGAACTGTTATGTCGCACATCTGCAGTTGAACTAGTTGAAAGCACATGAAAATGCACATAATGTAGGAAAAGGTGGAAAGTGCAGGAAAAAGCAGAAATGACAGGCTGGCCGACATTAAAGTGCAAATATCTAGCGAATATTGAGGCAGTTATGAAAACTAAGTGCCATTAATTCGACGAAATATGAGGAGAATGACGACGTGCTTTTTGGTCCCATCAGTCATTCTTGACATAACTGCCATAATTGTGTCGATAGGTACATAGTAGCACTTGAGTTCTCAAGTTAATTATGAAACGCATCGGCTGAGAATCCCATGTGACCAATTAGACCTCAACCTCCCATCGTATGACGACTGCAGGATGCATAGGTGAGTATAAATACAAGGTTTCTCCATTAAACAGTCGTTTACGCATGCAGAGAGAGACAAGAGAACCAGAGCCGAGAGTTTACAAGGCCGAAGCCTGTCATAGAGCAAGAGCTGACACCCATGGTAATAGAGATCTCTAGTGCAAGTGAGCTACCCAAACTAACTGTCCCCTTGGGCTGTCCAATTGAAGAAGAGATCGAATTGTTCGAAGTGCAATAGCCAGAACCAGAACCAGAACTCAGCCCAATGGCAAGAGCAAGGAAGAAGCTTGCTACTACGACTGGTCCAACCCCTGTTCCACCCCCTAGTTCGTGCCTTGTGTTGAACCCTATTCAGAACCCACCAACTGCACCTGCACAACCTATCAGAGAGCCGAGACAGGCTGGGGAGAGAGCGGCTGGAGAGTCGTCCCAGCCAGGAATGACAAGGAAATGCAAGGCTATTGCCGTTGCGTACGATGCTAGGAAAGCAACCATGCAAGAGGATGTCCTTGAGGAAGAGCTACTGGATGAGGACTCCCCACCTCGCAGAGACTCAAGCGCTGATGAGGAAGAAGAAAGAATACCACACTATGTCTGGCCGAGGAGAACTGAGGCAGAGCCAGTGTCGCTCCCCACAAAAGATAAAACATTTTTAGTAGCACCTTGGATCCCTGAGCGTGTACCCCTGCTAATGGACATAATGCCAAAGCTCGCCAAGTTGGGATTTGAGGATGTCGACACTCACCTGTAGTTGGGTTTGGAAAGAAAGAACTGCATGGTCACTGTTCAAACCGGGTCGTTTGGGCCCGAGATTCTCAAGCCAATGAAGTGGGCTGCTGATGTTGACCAAGCAAGATTGACCAACTTGTTGTTCATGATGCATTTTGGCCATGGCTTGCAGTCCAACACATATGTGAAATAGTTTCTGGTCTATTTCTAGAGAGGGTGCTTATGGCTCGATTAGCCATACTCAGTCGACGTTGAGCTTATCTCGTCGATTACATGACTGCCGAAGAAAGGATGCGATCTCGAGGCATATTTGTTCCAAGGCGAGGATACCAACAAAATGAAGTAGAAGTATAGTTTGCAGCGCGCTGGTAGGGGATTCTCCATTCCCTAGATCAAAGAAGTCGGTGTGCGGTTCGCCACAAGGATCATGTTGTGCAAGTTGTTGCACAAGATGCAGCCGAATGAATGCACTGATGAAGCAGTAGAGCTAGTCGAGCTATGCTCACAAGGTGTGACTTTCAACTGGTCCCAGTTCTTGCTGAATGAACTGATCGACGACGCAGAACAGGCACAGGAGGACCCGAAATACAAGTTTCACTACTCTTGGCTACTCATCCTGATATCATTCACATTATGGGCCAACCCACCAGATTACGAGTCAATGGGTGTCCCACTACCTTGCCTAGGCACAAAGTACCAAAACCTGTGGGAGGACAAGAAAAACAAGATCCGCCAGACAGATAATAACATCGAGTTCTTTCTGCATGCTAAGGTGCTACGTGATGTTATCAGAAGACCCCATAGAGTCCGAACGGTGATGGTGCACAAGTTTGTTGCTTTCATAAATTTTTAGGGGGTGCACATAACATGATTTTGGAGCCAAAGAAGGACCTGACCAAGCAAGCACACCAGGAAAGGTTCATAATCACGAATGAGGATGTGGATGCCATTGTCGCAGAGTGGCCTGAAGAATGGCACGGCCCACTAGCAGAGCCGCTGCCTGAAGAGAAAAACCAAGAAGACCCACTAGCTAATCAAGGTGGAAACGCTGCCACGGGTGGCGATGCTGGAATTAGCCAAGGACACAATGGAGGCAATGATCAAGACAATCAGTCGCAAGAAGAAAAAGATGATAACAACGATGATGATGGCTCCCATCAAAGCGATGAAGAAAAGAAACCTACTGATGAGGAGACCCGCAATTGCCAAAAGGAATAGCAACAACGGCATGGGCCACTACACAAGAAGAGAAATGCCAACAGAGCGGCTAACACAAACACGTTGACTGAGGACAATGTTCAAGAGCTAGAAAATGTTGTAGTCAAGGTCGCCAAGAAAATCCTCGAGGTTCTAAACATGCAGCAGGCGAATGTGGCTGGTCAAGTTGTAGAACACCTCAATAAGCTCATTAATGCCATTAATGAGGTCAAAACCACTGTTGAGGCTGAAACGTATGGTGTGGATCCCAACGTCCCACTCATTATGCCAGAGCTAGTGCCGCAAATCAAAGTACAAATCCACGGGCATGCAATGGAAACATGAACGACGACAGGTGCGTTCGATGATGTTGTCAAAGAATTTGCAACATTGCAGATTGACTTCTCCAAGCTGTCATTGAGTGAAGTCTATTAGCTACAACAAGCAGCCGCGAAGGAAATACGTCTACGAGAGAATGCGGTTTCCTATCAAGCAACGAAACAGCAAAGGAAGGACAAGCAACATAAAGCCCTCCTGAAAGAGAAAAAGCAAGAAATCAAGGTGCACGAGCACAACCACATTTCACTAGTTGAAGCCATTAAGGGCGCGATCACAAACTTCCCACTAGAAGAGGGCCAGGAAGATGAAGATTCAGCTGCTAAGGTTGCCCGACTGTCACAGATTACAGTTGAACCGAAGAAGCAGGTTAAGGAAATTCAAGAAAGGAGGGTACCGAGCACACCTCCTGAGGTGCTCGAAGAGCGACGAAGAGAAACGTCTAAGGCTTCTGGAAGGATAAGTGAGGAGGGGAAACTCTACGCAAAGGCAGTTGAAGTTGTTTCCACGATATGGGAAGCACTTATAGAAGATGAGAGTGCATAAAAGATCAGGGCAAGCACGAGGAAAGCTGACGAGAAAATCAACGCGACGAAGGCAGAGATGAAGAAGATGCCCTTTCAAGAGAAGGTTACAAAGATGGCAGAGATCAAACAGCTGCAGCAGGAAGTCTAGGCTCTCTGTGACCAAGAGCAGAGGTAGAGGCACACCAATCAGAAGCAGCGCGGCTCATAGGCCTTATTCAGCCTATGCAGCAGAAACTTCAACATATGGTACAATCGCTAGAGGCAAGATCGTCAGAACATATTAGTTTCGACCGCATGGAGCAGTTGGTCGCACAGGCAGAGGAGGTAACAGAGGAAGTTGCTAGAGTGCAATAGATGGTGAAGAAATTTCAGGACAAGGTTGGTCCTCTCGTGCAGCCTAGGCCGGAGCCCGAGATGGAGGCTTAAGTCACAAGCAGTCACATTTTTGTGGAGATATCCATTTTTGCTTAGTGGCTTGGGACAAGCCACATGTGAGTGTTGGGAGCCTGTTGGGCAAGGAAAAGTGCACAAGAAAGAATGAGACACGCAAGCAAGGAAGGAAAAGTGCACATGCGATGAGGGAAAAGTAGGTCAAGAAGGAAGCAAATGAATCGGCACAGAAAGATAAAACATGCGCATGGCAGAGAAAGGCAGGATAAAGAAGGAAAGGAAGTGCAGAGCAGAGAAAGTTGCGGCAGGGTTGGTGCGACGAGGAAAAACACATCCAGAGTCGGTAGAAGAGGCAGGTAGAAGAGTTATTGCTAAATAGGTGGAAGTCAAGGAAGACTACAAAAGGACGAACCAATAGGAGATAGAAGGACAATTTTGTGACTAGTTATGACTGGTATAGACGAGCTGAAGGATGTTTACGCGGCTAGTTAAGGTTGTGGTTAATACATGTAGGACTTTTGCGGCTAGGTATGGGCTGGCATTTAATGTAATAGAGATATTTTGTAACCACTTAAGTCTGTAATAACTGAGTAGTACTCAGTCGACCTTGCGTGGTCTTGTAAATGTTATAAATAGAAGGAACCCGCTCTGTATAAGAGTTAGATAAGATTGGTTGAGTTGGTTAGATTAGATTTGGTTAGCTTCAGTATTCGACTCAGAGAAGAGTCTGGTAGAGTTAGAAGGTTGTTGAGCCGCGGATCTTGCAGTTGTGTACGCATACCGCTAGTAAAGTAGAAGAGTTGATCCAGGATGTGTGCGGATCAGTAGGAGTAGATAGAAACAATAAACCAAAGAGCATGAGAGTAAGAAGATTGAGTCAGAAAGACATATATTAAGAACAGTATGCAAGTTGCAGGCTGCAAGGTGCTACCTATATTTCTCATGCCAGATGAAGAGCACCTTGGTGGTTTTTCCTAGATGGGTTTCCACGTTATTTCTTTTGTTTTATGGATGAATGTTGTTGAATGGTGAATGTTTATGTGAATGTTTGCTTATCTTACATTATTACAGTTACAGTTGTTGTTGAATGTATGTCGCAGTATCAATGCATGATTGTTTAAAAGTATTGTTGAACTGTTGTGTATGAGTTTATGGTTAATCTACTAAGTATAAATATAAGTCGCACACTGTTTGTAGAGTGTAAGGAATTGGCTGCATCGCACCGTTGCGCCAGTCATTAAGGTTTAAGGACACTATCGTGTTGCACAGGTGACCTGTAGCATGTGGTTGCGCCGCTATTGCAGAGTGAAAGACTCCATCTCATCGTCTTTGTCGAGCGCCTTGGCCTCGCCAAGGGACTATAATCCCTCACTAACTGCGGAAACATGGTTCTAGCAGTTACCCATTAAGATATCTCGGGTGAGACTGCGCCTGCCTCACGGGCGTTGCCGATTGAGCTTGCTTTGTCGGGCTGATGTCTTTTGGTGTCTTGTTGGTATTGTGTTGTTGATTGAACCGAGGGTCGAGACAAGAAGGAGATGGAGGCCAGCAGGTGGTTAACAGACTCCTCTCCAATTCTACATAAGCTCCACCTATTAGGCCCAACCCATCATTTCCTCAAAAGGTTATCCCATGTGTTTATACGGTTCTCTAAGCATAACCATGTAAAGCAGATCAATTTTAAAGGAACCTTAAATGTCCAGATGCGAGTCAACAATCCAGTAGAAGGAATAGGAAGGTTAAGAGAGGCAATAAGATCGTAGACCAACTTAGGCCAAGAGAAGCAATTACATTTTTATTTATAAGAATAAATATTACACATTTTTGTTAATATTGGGTTAATATTTTTTAATATTATACAAAGTGCATACGAGTCAACATTAGACATTTAAATCACAATCTCCATCACACTAAGTTGTAGAATATATCTAGATTCTTTATATATATATATATAGTGATCGTAGGAACATTTCCAAACCACTCAACGAGCTTCGTTCACTGCACCGCTTGGATACCAAACTCACAAACCGAGCCAGCCTGAATGTTGGACATGACGTAATCAACGGGGGTACGGCCACCACCGCAGACCTACAGGATTTTTCTAGGGAACAGCCTGCATATACCATACCTCTCTCGTAGAAATCGAAACCAGATTTCTGGACAACCATCAAACCCCACCACTAGCTCCTGACCTCAATCCCTATCTAAATTCTTTATATATAATGAAAATAAATGACCAACCAGAGTAAGATGTAACCACTAAATGTCCCTCGTACTAAACTGTATAATACACTTGGCTTCTCTTGATCCAATGAAGATATATGACTACACTTAGCTTCTTTTGATCCAATGAAGATATATGACTAACGTGTAGGATTTGACATTTCCCAACCCATGCCACTTTTTGCAGTGACTGTAATTGCTTAATAGTCAAAGGGATTCTGGAGAATATGCTTTTATCCTTTAGAAGAAGTCGTATAGTACCAACCCATTTTCCTGAATCTGTCGAATAGAGGATTTGACCCATTTGTCAGACAACATGTTATCAGTGGATAAAGGTTCACCTGGCATACCATGTTATTAGTGGATGAAGGTTCAGGTAAGTACATTGGTGTTTCAATGGAAATCGCAACTGGACTACTACAATGAAACTAAATCTAAACACATTTGGAAGTGCTATTAAGAGCTTCACTAATCATCTGTCAAAAGAAAAAATTCTGTGCATTTTCTACAGTCTACACAAGATACACATTTTTAAGTATATGCAACCCATATACTGCATCTTCCCCTCATAGTTTCCATCTCCCAACCATATCTTACTAGATTTCTGAGAATCTTACCCAATGTTGAATGCCAGAAGAATTTTGGCCTCATTTCTCAGAGTTATAGGCAGGATCTCAGCAAGCATATGCTGAAGCCTTGACGGTTCTATTGAGTTGTTACTTATCAATTAAAAGTTTAAAACATCTCAGTGAGAAAAAATACCTGCATGTTAAAACAACAGGGGATGTTGCAGGGCAGTACGCACCCAAAACGATGAAATGATCTTTTCACCAATCTCTTTGACTTAAATCCTTGTCATTGTGTAACCAATTGATGGGCACCTTGTTGTGGCTAATGAAAGAATGCAAGGTCCGGGTCCATGGTATTCATGAAAAGGAAATAGTTGTGGGCTTCGAGATGTCTCGGCCCCTGCTAAATCACAAGTTATTGATATATCTGGTTTGCAGGCTGTGGGATATACTTTTGGGAGGTTGCTGTTCCCATGGTTAAAATTTTTTTTTACATTAAACAGATTTAATATGAAAAATCTTAATTAGTTATTTACACCAAGAGAAGTATGATGCGCTTTATGCCTTGTGTAGATTATTTGCACCTAGAGAAGTATGGTGCACTTTATGGCCTTGTGTAGATGAGATGTGTGTGCACTTTATGACCTTGTGTAGATGAGATGTGTGATATGGGTAAAGCTTATAAATGAAAATGAAAACAAAGTTGAAGCCAACCCTTGGTGTTGTAGGCATGGGTAGGTTTGCACCTTGATATATTTTTAACCCTTCAGTTCTTATAGATCCTGATTAAAATATCTAAACTGGTTTTATTTAATTAACTAATTTTAACCAAATTCTCAAAAAATGGGTGAAATTAAATAAACATTAATGCAAAGTTTGTTGTACCTGTCAATTTCTTTTTATGTACAGAGTTGTTGAAGCTACAACTCAACAACTTAGATTTGATTGTCTTTTTTCTTTAAGGAAATTAAAAATAAATAAAACTTTAAATGCTACCAACAGACTTGTCCAGACTTGTCCTGTTAGTGAAAACCCCCAACCAGGTTCCTGCTGCATGTTTAGTTGTTGTGAGCTACTTGTGCTTATACTTGTCATTGGGTTAGCTTCATAATCAAAGGTTTCCTGCTGCATGTTTGGTCTGGTCATTGTAATGACCATACTTGTGTTTGCTTGTCATTAGGTTAGCTTTATACTCAAAGGTTTTTGGATTGAGTGGACCAAACTGGTAAAGACTTCTAAATTGGAGTCGATTAAAAAAATTGTCAAAAGAAATGGTGTATAATAGGAAACGTCTTATGAGGTAAAAAGGAGATCTCTGATTTATTGAACATCAAAATCGGATTAAAAAAATTGTCAAATGAAATGGTGTATAATAGGAAACGTCTTATGAGGTAAAAAGGAGATCTCTGATTTATTGAACATCTAAATACATACAGTAATCATTTTATACAGTGAACAATTTTGCCCACCCACTATACTTATGTAAATATTTATTCCTTAGATTTTCTCACGGTCATCTGTCTTACCATCAGTCATTCCATGGTCGCCTATGATCATCAATGTAGTGCAGACTGACTGTAATTTTGTAGATATACACTAAGTGAAGTATACTAGCCACAAGCTTCAACAAAAGAAGCCAACAGCTACAAGACTACACCAAAGGGCTATTTATATAGAAACTTGATTATAAATGTATCCCGGGAATGCACAAAGAGATCAGAGAGATGATAACCTATATTTCTACAACCCTTTAACAAAATCGGGCTAGACTACTGTAAAATAGTTCTGGAAGACCACGACCGAGTTCATAAAACTTCTCTGATAGATCAAGCCTTCCAATTTCCATGGCCTAACTTAAAACGCATCTTCCAAGTCTTTGACTGAGCAAATTTGCATATCATGAGGAAGATTAACTCCTGCACATCAAGAATCTAATAGGATTCATGCAAAACTTCATGTAGGCCAGTCGATTTAACATTCACTGGAGTGGCTAATTAAGCATAGACTCTGCAGTACTGATATTGGAATCAGCAGAAGCTATGGGAGAGCAGATCTCCAAGGATCCGCATTCAAGTAACTCATCAATCATTTGAGCAATATCATCATCTGTCTCGCGTTTCGGAGTACTGTTTCCATGCTGTTCATCCTCCAACTCTAACTTCATTACCCAATTTGATTCAGATTGCTTAGACCCAGCTTTCTTCTGCCAAAAACCAATGTTGGTGGGTCTCTCGTTTTCCAATCTTAAGCAAGCGAGGGACTGATTGCTGCTGTGTATATTGTTATTTTTATCTGCTCTTGCCATTGAGTCCTTCTTCGATGATCCCGATCTCGGTCCCTGCATTGAGGCCAGATAACAGCGCTGGAGCTTGGCAGTGAGTGTGGAGGACAAAACTTTTGAAGATGGAGATAGAGGTGTATTGGGATTGAATGGGAAATTGGTTCTAGCTCTCGGCCCACACATCATCCTTGCAGCTTCATCATATGCCCGTGCTGCATCCTCTGCTGTTTCAAATGTTCCTAGCCATATTCTGGTCTTCCTACAACACCGTCGACATCAATAGCCACAGTCAGAAAAATTATAACCTATCCATCACAATAATGAGAATCAAGAGGAGAATACAAGATAAAACCACAAAAAGCAGATCACCAAAAACATATTGATTTGAGAAACTGGATCAACAAGGTTGACACAGAATTTTTGAGTTTTGAACTCACACAACATTTCGCATCAACAATATTTCAAGTTGTATTGAGAACTTTCAACAAGGATATCAATGTCAACATGAATGAACAGCAATAACCACCTAAAGCAGAACATCAACTACATTCAAACACTGGATAATAGAGAGATTGATGCTGAGTTCCTAGTTTGAGAATGCCCATATCCAATTGTCCGTCTCAAACAACTCTACGAGTACAGCACAAGGCTAGAAAGGTGCAACATACTAGATTGAATATATTTAATATCTATATAGGAATTCCCATAAGAAGGGGACACAAATTAACAAAATCAGAGATTATGGGAAAGAACATATGCAAACTATACACAACAATTCAAACAATAGGAACATCAAAATCAACATGTGTTTACCAGTCTTTGCAGTAGGGTTACATACAGAGTACATATCGATTAAATGGCAACTCTTAGAATCTCAACATTGTGCTCTATGTTGCATTTAAAACACAACCCAAAATAGTATGAGAGGTTTGAGTGCATTTACTTGTTCCAACAGAAATGCCTGTTAGATCAAATGTAATTCAAGCTGATTCAAAGAGATGAAATGTAATTCAAGCTGATTCAAAGGGCTATGTCAAAATGTAGAAAACCGAATTGTGATATTGTAACAACAAAACCATCAAAAGAATACAACACCAGAAAGAAGCGGCCTTCTGAATACACAAATATTGAACAGGCAATCCTACAATGTTAGGAACATTGTCACGGCCTGAATTCAGAATAAATAGAGAATCAAGCTTTCACAGTCACGATGAATTCAAAATGTAGAGAGAATCAAGTTTTTACAATAAGGGATGGCGGATTTCAGAGACCCATGATCCCCAATGCCTCTGGCGTACACCCCTATATCTCTGAGGCCTAGCCATTATGCAGCCTGGTTCCTGTGCTGCTCTCTCCGTTGTTATGTCTATATAATTTTTTCCTTTTAGTATTTTCTCTGCACTATCAGTCTATAGCTTACTACTGGCTGAGTCTCACCTCAGTCTCACACATTAGCTGGGGAAGACAAGAGAATTCAATGGTCTCACAAGGAGGATGGGAGGGAGTTTAATTTGTATATGGTGTTGTGGGGTCCTCCTGGGCACTCTTGGAGAGCAATTTGGCTTCCATACAAACGAGGACCCACTGTTTGTTGGGGCCTTCTGCAGTCTCCTCCACATCATCCATCACTCTCCATCGTCTTCCCTCTTTTTTTCCCTGTCTGTGTATATCCATGCATCTACTAATTACATAATCCATTAATGTATAGATACGCATTCCATGAATGTCTTCATACATTTTGGAAACACAATGACATGTTGAATAATATGAATGCCTTTGGAACCATTAAAGGAAATCATATTATAAAATATAATTGCGAATTTGCAACATATATTGTAGTTACTGTATATTAATTTCTTATTTGGAGGGTAGGTTTTCAATTCTACAAATGACAGACTCTTGCTTATATGTTTCAGAGATGTGTATTAATCATGTCATCAGCCCAATAACCATTTAATTAATCTCATATGTGGTAAGGAGATTATGGCTACAATAAATATGTACATATATTGTAGTTACTGTATATTAATTATATTATTTGGAGGGTAGGTTTTCAATTCTACAAATGACGCAGAAGTTGCTTATGTGTTTCAGAGATGTATATTAATCATGTCATCAGCCCAATAACCATTTAATTAATCTCATATGGGGTAAGGAAATTATAGTTACAATAAATATTAATAAATATGTACTAATCATATGAGTTCATTGTCATCAATCTCCATCCACTAGTCTTTAAATTTTATATTAAGTGCTATAATTGCATTTCTGTATAATGCATGGTAATTTCTCTTTAAATGGGAAGTCCAATTTTGGTAATTTCTCTTTAAATGGGAAGTCCAATTTTGTTGAAGAGTAGAAAAAAAATTGGTTTATTCTGTTTTTTTGGTTTTTTTTCATAGTGAGAAATTCACAGCTTTCATCCTAGGATTTTTCAACATTTCTGGTTAAGATGTAAAATATGATAAAATAATAACTGTGTGTTTGAGTATTTTCAGATTCATTATGTTAATAAGAAAGTTATTAATATTTTGGATCTGTGATAGGCAGTCCAGACTCCATCATCAAGATCAAAATTACAAAACAGAGAAAAACCAGATAAAGAGATAAATATTATTGAAGGTCTGCATATCACATTTCCAAAATCCTTATAACTTTTTTCATAACACAGTGAATCAGGAAATACTCAAAAACAAATAAACACATTGTGAAAACCTAAAAGAACAAAATAATAAATTATTAAGATACAGAGTTAAAATAAATTACAAACAGGTTTGGTTTCACAATAAAATTGGGTATTTTATAGTTAATTAAGTTTTAATAAAATTATGGTTTAATAGTAAAATACAAGTATTTACATTTGGCCAAAGTTCACATCATCTAACAATATATTTATTATTTATAAAAAAGATTTTGTAATAGTTTTTTTCCAATTTATATTTCAATGGTGTTTATCCGAAAAAAAATTATCTTTACCTTCATTATTTCAACATAATATCATCATTCACTTTTTGAAAACAAAAGAGCAGTAACTTCTTATCTCTACGGATGGATTTCTGATATATGAGAATAGTTTTCTTAACTGTAGTATATATATGTTTTCAAATAAATTTGTAGAACTCATATATCACACAAATTATGTTAGATTTGTAAAAATCTAATTATGCTAGATGTGCAGAAATCTAGTTATAATATACTAAAAGTAGCCAAAAGTAGGTCATAGCATTTTGAATGAAAGGTGATAATCCATGTGAATGAGAGAATAAATAGAGATGTTTCTCATGTTTACTGAGAATAGATAGAAGTGTTTCTCATGTTTACTGAAAAAGGTTGTTACTTTCTTGTTTGCCTCTGACTATATTCCTGACTTACCTGTTTCCTTCTGGATCATGCATAAATGCATACATACAGTACCTCTGCTGTTTTTGTAACAATTTCTTATAATAATTAGACATCATGATTGTCTGGAAAGCAAGCATTGTAATTTGTAAATTTACTCAAATACACTTCAGTATTCCTAACTCACCATACTAAATAATATATTTCAATGTCATGTTATCTCTGTTGTCTTTCTAAAAGGATTTGGGATTTGTCAGTGTTGAACATCATTCAACATGGCACATG
This sequence comes from Pseudotsuga menziesii, assembly GCA_001517045.1. Taxonomy (NCBI): domain Eukaryota; kingdom Viridiplantae; phylum Streptophyta; class Pinopsida; order Pinales; family Pinaceae; genus Pseudotsuga; species Pseudotsuga menziesii. Next base: position 566,304 of record LPNX010432878.1, on the reverse strand, counting down.
CATTCAGGTGGGCACATCAGCTGTGACATGACTTGTTGTATACATTTGTGCATGTATTTACACATTCTATGAATTTGTGTATATAACTATTCTATGACGGTATATATATTGTATTAAAGCTAGTCAATTTATCCATATGGATCTTAATATAATCCAATTATCATATATTAAATATAAACATAAAAATATTATATTAAAATACAATTGGCTTAAGTTATTATTAAGTAGACATTAATACTTACACATTATCCAATATTAAAATACAATTGGCTAAAGTTATGATTAAAGAAACATTATAAGATGCACATTATCCCATATTAAATTACAATCGGTTGAAGGTATTATTGCTATATTGCAATTTCACAATTGATGTTTTCAACTATATTTTCTCTGATCAGATTAAGTTTTTTAAAATATTAAATATTTCATAGATCAGCTTGCGTATCATGAAACTACAAGTTTTACATTTTTTTCCATATAACTTGTATTATTTTTATACACAAAACATTACAGTACAGAAGCATTCATATTGCGCCCATGGGAGACTGATGTCATTTAGCTGAATGAATAAGACAAGCATGGATGAAGGGATGGGAAGCATGGGCATATAGCAGCTGGGTCCCATTGATTCTCTCCTTTTTGGCTGCTGTATATATTCAGACACCCACTTTCCTAAGATTCTGTATATGCATGCATGGCTTGCTCTCTTCATGTGTCTTATTTGTCATAGCTTTATTATTGTTGTTGTGTATGCTTGTTTTCTAGTGCACTTTTGAATAAAAGTGAAAAAAAATTAAGACATTTTGAATGAAGTAGGTGCTTCTAATTTATTATTTATCAAAACTAATTTATATATAAATTTATTTAGGACAGTCAATTTATTTTTTTATTTTTTTAACAATTTTTATTTATTTATTTATTAATATTAAATATTTGATCAAATTATTTAGATGTAAAATCTATATTATTTATTAATTAAAAATTTAAAATAAATAAAAAATTAAATGTTAATCTAAATATTTTTTAATTTAATATAAATTTTCATAAAAATAATTATATTTAACCACAATATCAAATAAAAATTTATAATAAAACTATAACAATAAATAAATAATATTGAAACAAATAAAGGTATGGAGGTTAGTTTGTTTGGTGAAAGGGATGTTTTATCTAAGCATCCTCTAGGGTTTAATTCCTCTTGGGCCATGTGATCATCTCCCAAGGAGTTGGTGCAATGTCCTAGTACCCTTGTGATTGTTTGCCCGAAAAGATCAATGCATTTTCCTAGTATTTGTGTGCTTAGTTGCTCCAAGGGGTTGGTACATTGTCTTAGTGCCTACCAAGGTTCTATTCATTGTTTATGTGGTCATTTGCCTCAAGGGGTCAATGCATAGTTCAAGTGCCCAACAAGGTTCAATGCCTTTCATTAAATAGACATTTTCCAAGAGGGTCGATGCATTGTTTCAATGATCAAGAGGATTCAATTTCTCTTACATCTTGTGGTTGTTTACCCAAAGGGGGAATGCATTGTGTCAATCCCCATCGTGATTCAATTCTTCTTATATCATGACCATTTAGGCATTAGTGTACATCAATGAGAAGGTTGTTGTTAGTTTAAATAAAACAACAACCTTCAAACTAAATTATATAAAAAAAATGAGAAGGTTGTTGTTAGTTTAAAGAAAACAACAACCTTCAAACTAAAGTATATAAATAAAAAATTGTTGATAAATCAACGAATCTCTTATAAACCTATGATATTTTAGAAGAAATGCAAGGTAAGTTTTTTTTACTATATATTGAATGCCAAATTCTTTTTTTATATTAGTGTTGTACACATAAATGACACACACACTTGAATCTCACCTGCCTCCATTCATAAATTCCACCTCACTCTTTTTTTTGCAACTCGTACCTAATAAGTACTTGGTTTAAATCAATCAAAAGAAAAAGTTAATTTTTTTAATATATTTCTTAGTGTTACACACAAGACATGGCATGGCATATATACATAGATCTCCCTTAACTACTATTGTAAAGTGCATATTACTTATCTCAATACAATTGTTACTTAAAAGTTATTTGCTTTAAATGGATCAACATCATTAATGTTTTCCATGTTTCTACATTAATAACTCTCATCAACATTAATCAAACACCTAACATCTTTTTTAAGTGAAAAAAAATATCAATCGCGAGTAATTCTAACTTTATTTTTTCTTTTTTTATGGTGGCAAGATCTATCATAACTCATGATCAATTGGCACGGATGACAGCCATTACTGGCGGCTACTAACAAATGTGGGTTGATCATAACTATTGTTCAAGGAAAATAACACCACCTAAAATAACTCGTTGATGGTTCCTAAGAGAACAAACTTTCAGTCTCGCTAAAGACTATAGTTCTTGAGTTGTTAACTTGTTTCTTTATGTTCAAGGAAGAAAAACTCTTAGCCAATAAAAAATAGTTGAGGTCTCACGCCAAGACTAAAAACACAGTTTCAACCCCTATAATATCCCCAACATACCCAATATCTTGTGTTTTCATCGTCGTTGAAACTAAAAAAAATCATGTAATAACTCTATACATAAAACTAAAATACAACACCTAGTTGTAATTTTACCTTTTTTATTTTAAAAATATAAAAAAAATATTCAAAATATTTATTTATTAATAATATTACTCTGACATGAAAATCTATATAACATACTTGGTAAACTTCGTAACATATTGTTATAACATACTTGGTAAACTTCGTAACATACAGCAATAATCTAATATATACTTTCAATAATTAAGATAAATATTTCATTTTATTAATACACACACACAATGTGAAACATCTTCTACAAGAAAAGTAAGTAGTACTTTTTTAACTAACCCTGGAAAGTCACCAACCAACTCACATGTGAGATTCCCTAGGCTTTCCACATGTTTTGATCACAAGGTCAAAACATATGCTAGTTGTTAAATAAATATTTCCATGGTTTACAGCTAATGAAAGACGCGGAATGTAAAATGTCAAAGGGGGCTCGTACATTTTTCTGGGGGGGTTTCCCTAGTCAATGGGAAGACCCCACACAACTGAGAAAATGAAAGCAACAAGCTACTCACCTTGTCCATTCTAAACGAGAGGGACATGGAACATGGGGCAGGACTTAGAGGATCTAATCTTCTGGATCCATGTATCAGAATTTTGTTTTGACATGACCTCAAAATCAACAGGAAAATTGTGCTTTCACATTGTCCAAGACCAATTAAAAATCCCAAATGATTACAATTAAATAATCCACATAGATCTCTCACATTGAAACCAGGACAAGTTATGTAATTGGATGATGTGTGAATCAAATTGAAGGCAGCTTAGTGTGTTGAAAATAGAAGAGCCATAATCATTTCTCCAGTTAAGAAGATGTTGAAGACAGTTGCCTATGAACATGATGACTATAAAGACAAGATGCCCTCCACAGCCAACCATTTCTCCATGATTTGAGAGCTAGTAGTCAAGGAAACCGCGTTAAGTGTCACAATTATTCAATAATGGCTCATTATAAACAAATCCCTAATGTCACTTATGATTGATAATGACCACTCAAACCTTTGGTGGGTACATGAGGTGTCAAGCATCGATAACTTACTCGTCTGGGATTATGTCAAGCTGTTGAGTTTGTCCCTAAAGAATGTGGCATATATTTAAAAAGGGGCCCAACAAAATCCTAACCAATTTTTTTAATTATTACGTATACCCTTGTCCTTCTCAAACTATTTGTGAATTATAAAACCTATTTGTGAATTAAATTATATAAGGCATAAGATTATGCTTCATTCAAATTCGATAAACTATGATAGGAAGTTATTAGATTTCAATCAAATTCCTTGGTGATAGGCTAGAAGTTAGTTAGTTATTAGATTTATCAAGAGAATAGAGAATTGAGGTGGGGTAAGTTAATTTTTTAGATTTATAAAGAGAATTTTGATTTATTTTAAGGTTTTATTTAGGGTAAAAGTGTAAGTTTTTGGATTGATATGATGAATTTTATTTCTTTTTATAATAAAAAATGTTGGTAATTTTAGTGTTATGTATTGTGGGTTATTTTTAACTTGTGGTTATTTTCTTTGTGTTGAGATTTTGTTTTAAATTAATATTCATTTTCTAAATTGTATATGTAACATATTATTGTTGGGTAAGTCGTGAATAAATCTGCATGTGTAACAATTGTAAGATGAAAATGCTTCATAAGTCATTATCATCATTTGCAATAGATTCTTCCAATTTAAATGTTAGTTTTGGGGTACAAGTCTTTGGGTTGATTCTACCAAGATGCAATTCTACAATACAAGTGGGGGAATGTGTAGTGTCCCATGTGTAATGCTTATAGATTGTAACATGGAGTAAAACTCAACGTAAACGGGAAAACATGGTTTTTTCTTGGATGAAATTCTTCCATATTCAATAGATTTTTTTGGAAGTTGTAGTTCCATTTGATTGATGAGAACTTTGACCATGAAACTTTGTCTCTAAGGGATTTAGCCCATTTTAAGACAATCTAGATCGTTGGAATTTTGAAAAAAATGAGTAGATCAATGCAAAAAAATTCAAGCCGAAAAAAAATAAACTCACCTAAAACTTCAAGTTTTTCCACATATTAGCTCATTGCATAATAAAATTAGCCTAGATACATTTTAACATTGACCCTATCAAGCATCAAGGGGGTTCAAATCCCTTATGTTCCAAACGCTTATACAAGTTTTTGTACTCTAAAAACTATTTTCACCTCTAATGATTTTATTAATCTCGACGCTTAATAGATGCAAGGTTAATTGGATGGATCTAGGTTGTTATGATAACACCCTCCCTCACTTTTTTACTAACATCGTCTGTAGTTTTGGTGTCATGTTTTATGTGCCATCTTTTGATTGTGGTTGTTATCAAGTTGATATTATAAGTTATCTTTCAACAGTGGTGTATTCCTAAGTTGAGTTTGTGTTCCTCATTAATGCTTCTCTTCTAAGTGGTGTGTGTATGTGTGTTTTGATGTCATTGTTGGGTGTGTGAATTATGAATAGCTTCATATGCACGATAATGTGAGACAAATATGATTTAGAAAGCATTAACCACACTAAAAAATTGTCAATCTAAAAGCTAGCTTTGAAGTGTTAGTCCTTGAGCTGATTTTATATCATCCCTACTCCATGTCCAACATCACAATGGTTTTGGTACCATGACTTATGAGTCATATTTGGTTTGTGGTTATTGTCAACATGATATTACATGTTACTTTGCTACACTAAAATATCTCTATATTAAAAATATGTTCCACGTTACTATTCAGTTTCTTATATATTACAAATACAAATAATTTAGCAAATCCATATATAGAATAAACTTATTAAAATACATTAAATAACAACACTACCACAAACCCATCTGAGCTCAAATTTAATATACACCTACAAGTTCCAAAAATTAAGAATAAATATTTTAAATTCCACACAAATAGTCATCGTCATCGTATTAATGATTAAAACTCTAAATACTAAACCTCAAACTTCACAAACTTCATAATCTTGAAATTCATATCAAACTAAATTTAAATAAAATTATAAATACTATTTTATTTTGGAGATATTGCATACAAATGATCTTGTACATGTCATAATATTTTAATAATCACATAAATTCAACATTGGAATTTTGAATTAGATGAAATTGGTATGCGCTGATCATATACTATTAAAGTATAGCTGCCATGTGCACTTCCATTCGTTGAGTATGCATTTGTCATATTCATATTAGTTGAAAATACAAACCAACTGACAAGCTAATAATGTGTTTGTAATTTGAACATTGAAAATTGGCCATGTTTATTAAAATGTTTTTTATTATATTTATATATATGTGTGGGGGTAATGTAGCTCCAAAAAAAAATTAGCGAAGGAGAATAGGAGGCATAAGGAGGCGAAGGTTGGAGGATTTTTTTTTTTTTTTTTCTATATTTGGTGGTCTTTTTGGCGAAAACGAAGATGTATGAAGAACTATTGGATTATGAAGATGAAACTTACCACGGTTTGATATTTAAGTCCGATAACGAAATGGGAGAAAGGACTCTCGTCAACCTGCGCGATGCAATAATTGTAGACACGGTGCGTAAGTCAGTAGAAGGAATGCGAGGAAAGATGTTTGTCACCCCACATGAGGAAATGAATGCAGACATAGCCCTAGGTTCGTGCAAGGCTTCGCACATGCAAGGTGATGGCTCTATGATGCATGTGAAAATAAAATCGAAAGGAATGAGAGCAAAGAAAACAACTCTAGAACTGACAGTGGGAAGAGACATACAGTTAACAAAGATCCCGGATTACCTAAACCTCGCTCTAGTGGGTAGATTCTATGGAAAACTTATAGGGAGCTCCTCTTTAGGTGAGTGGAGGTGAACAGAGAGCCATGGATGGAGTATGCGCTACAAGATGTTTTACTCTTTAAAAACAGTAAACTATGTGTACCAAAGTGTTCCATGAGAGAGAACTTGATACAAGAAAAACACAATGGAGGTATGGCAGGTCACTTTGGAAGTGATAAAACCTTTAAACAGTCGGGTCATTTCTATTTTTGGCCAAGGATGAGGTCTGAAGTTGAGAAGTTTGTAAGTAGATGCCTAGTATGCTAGCATGCTAAAGGAAGAAGCTAGAACACGGGGTTGTATAAACCATTTCCTATTCCAACTAGGCCTTGGGATTCTGTGAGTATGGATTTCATTTTGGGTTTGCCAAAAACTCAAAAGGGACATGATTCTATCTTTGTAGTTGTTGATAGATTCACTAAGATGACACATTTCATTCCATGCTACAAGACTAGTGATGCTACACACATTGCTAACTTGTTTTTCAATGAAGTTGTGAAACTACATGGTTTACCTAGAAGCATTGTATCAGACAGAGATGTGAAGTTCACAGGTTATTTCTAAAGGACCTCGTGGAAGAAGTTGGGTATCAAACTGAACTTCTGTTCAATATATCGCCCACAATCTGATGGACAGACATAGGTAGTTAATAGAAGTCTAGGAAACATGTTCAGAAGTTTGATTGGAGAGAGTCCTAAGCAGTGGGACAGAGTATTAGATCAAGTTGAGTTTGCTTATAATGATTCACCAAACAGAAGTACAGGGATGAGTCCATTCCAAATTCTATATGGAATGCATCCAAGAGGAGTGTGTGAACTTCGTGACTTAGGTCAACTGGAGAAGAGGAGTGTTGATGGAGAAGAGTTTGCAACAAGGATCAGTGAACTACAAGAGCAAGTGAAATCAAGGTTACACCAGAGTACCACCAGTTACAAGGCCGGAGCAGATTCCAAAAGGAGAGAGAACAACTATGAAGTAGGAGATTTGGTCTTAGCATATCTAAAGAGAGACATATTTCCAAAAGGAGAGTATAACAAGCTGAAGATGAAGAAGATTGGACCCTACATGATACTAAAAAAATTTCAGCAAATGCTTATGAGTTAGAGATGCCTCTTGGAGTGGGTATTTCACCAATATTTAATGTTGCAGATCTATATCCTTATGTAGCAGGTGACACTGGAACCTTCACACAAGGTGAAGATCCTACTGAAGAATTACAATGGGTGGGGTAGATTCCTATGGCACAACCATTGGAAGTTGTGGCCATTCTGGACACTAAAGTGGTAACGAGTACAAGGAAGAAGGACTATCTGAAGTGTTTGGTCAATTGGAATAAGCGACCAATAGAGGATTCTACTTGGATGAGTGCTGCAGAGTTGGAAGCCAAGGGTTTCACTGTAGTTGATCTAATGAATAGAGGTTCATAAATTTTCACCCTTGCGAGTCTAATGCAGGAGCATTGTGGCACGTCAACAATGTGATGAGTTGGTCACATGCTATGGCATGTTTTTTTGTTTTGCTGAGTCATAGTTTGTTAGCATCTGTAGGAGTGACTGCGTATAATGACTCCTTGTGTGGAGATCAAACCACATTTTGTTTGTTTGAGACAACGACGTTTTCTTCATGCTTTGTAGTTGTTTGTTTTCAGTTGCAGAACAACTCGAGTTGTAGGAGGTTACCGTTTAGGTTAAATAGACAGCTTAGGGAAGGGAGAAGGGTTATGCTCTTCAACATTAGAATTCGAGTTTGCAGAGAGATGGACAGACCTATGTCTGATTCCGATTGTAAATATTTTAATAGATTTAAGAAGAGAGCCAAGATGTGTGTTTTTGTTGGGGCGCGCACCTTAACGGTCCCTAATTTTGGTAACTCCGCGGTTTTTGTCCAAGTTGTAAGCGGAGTTATGACTCAAAATAGTCTTAGGGGTGTCAAGGTTGAGTCAAAGTCCTCTTTTTGTAATAAACCCATGGTTTAAGTCTAGGGTTTAGGGTTTAGGGTGCCCATGGTTTAAGCCCATGGTTTTGTAAATAGTGCGCTGTATAAATATGCACTCTTGTAAGTAAGTCAGGTTAGGCTTTTGATGTAAAAGGAACTGATGCGAAGCTAAGGCTTATTTTGTAAGAAAGGTTAAGTCCCAGCTGTGTGCGTGGACGACCTCTGCAGCTGTGTGCACAGAGGGTTTTGGGTGATTAAGGAAATTTGCAACTGAGTGCACAAAGGCTTGTAGCTGTGTGCGTGGCTTTGAGGACTTGAAGGGATCTGCAGCTGAGTGCGCAGATCAGAACTATGGTTTTTGTAGAAAGTTGAATAAAACACAGTTCTGTGGACGTAACCCCTACATTGGGGGTGAACCACGTTATATCTGGTGTTGTGGTTCTTTTGTGTTGTGTTTTGTTATGTTTTTTCATGCATTAATATCTATATATCTGATAAGTAAAGATCACTGCTAGATAATAACTTCGCTGTGAATTCCCGATAAAGGGCTGCGCAAGGCACTATTTGTTTATCTAACCGCGAAGCCAAATAAGTGAATGTTAAGCTCTGTGATTTATATTTATAATCTGTTAAAAGCTAAAGGTACAGTAATATCCCTCTTCTGCTTGTAGAAACCTGGTTCTGCGGCACCCCATAGCTATTTCGGGTGAGACTGCAACTTGTTCGCAGGTTGTTGCCGAAAGGGCCAAACTGTGGGTCTTTTGTTGGTGCGAAGTTAAAGGTATAAAACCCGAGTCTGCCCTATTTCCAACAAATTGGTTTCGTTGCCGGTTGAACTCAGTATCTGCTCAAGAGGGGTTTACGTCGTACCTCGAGGGCTATGTTCTGGAGGCCCTCTATGAAGGAAATCAACAATTGACTTGATGAGACTTATCTGAAATTCACTGAGCAAGAGAACAAAGATCCGCGTTGTAGTGAAAACGACTTTTTACAAAGGTATATTTTTTGTGATGTCTATGAAATTTTCTTTGGTAGTATCCACATAGAGTTGCACCAGTGGTTATCCAGGTTAGCAGAGAGAAGGACGAACTTCCAAGAACGTCGGTTTTCTTTGTGGATCCCCGCGAGAATTAATCTACTAAAAAGGGTGAACAACGAGATATCCTGCGCTGTTGATTTCTAGACAACGCGAACCATTGAAGTATTTGTGACGGAGTTCGCCATCGACACGAGTACTTCCTTTAGTGAAGCCGAGCGACAGTTTTTCAAAGGACCAAGGAGTAGGTTTTTGAATTCATTTAGTTTGAGAATTAAAATGATATTAGTTGAAAAAGGTATATTGCTCATTGAATCAAATTGTTAGATTTTGTATTACTAACCTATGGTTGCAAGTGAAAATACCTTCGACGAGCAAAGTGGTTTGCTGCGAAGTGGCAAAAGGTACAAGCGAGATTTTGGATCCTATTCTCAGGGTCAGCATATCGAGTATTCCCTTGTAAATCCCACAGAGTCAGAACCCGAAGAAACCCCTTCTGTAGGAAACCCTCTGGTAACCCCGCAGCGAAGACCTATTATCCCTGAGAATCTGTCGCAGTTTGGCAGTCACCCTAGCTCGAGTACCCCTGTCGCAGGTCAGTCTACCCCAGTAAGTTCCCCCCCGGCTACTCCCAGTCCCCCGCCAAACCCCCCTAGATCCACTATGGCCCACATGCATGATGACATTAAGCTACCTGTTTTCAAAGGAACTGGATCAGAGGATCCAGAACAGTTCTCGTTTTTATGTGAAGCAGTGTGGACTGCTAAGTCCATTACGAATCAAGATACAAAAAGAGCGCAGCTGGTTACTTCTTTTAGAGACCGTGCTTTGACCTAGTTCATGAAGTTCTCTAGCACTCAAAACCATGCATTGCCTAATATAAAAGCAGCAATGATAAAGGAATTTAAGAAGCCGAAATCCGAATCGCAGTGTATCACTGAGTTGAAAGAGATCCAGCAGCGGCGTGGAGAATCAGTGTGGGATTTTGATCAAAGATTCAAAGTTCTGCTCGACCAAGCCAGTTTCCCCATTGGACCTGCGCAGCACAAGGAATGGTTCATTACAGCGCTGCTACCACATATCAGAACCCCACTCATGCAACAAAAAGTTGCTAACCAGCAGGAGGCTCTGGAAATCGCGATGAAGCTTGAAACTGCCCCTGTCGAAGACAATTCTGGTATCGCTCAAATTCAAGCGCAGTTGGCAGTGATGGCTCTGGAGCTTCGTGATATGAAGCAAGGAAAAAATGGTCACGAAGAGGTTTGGTGCACACAATGTCGGACAAAAGGTCACAACAAGGAACAGTGCCCTGTGGTAAGAAATTACATGAATAATGGTGCACCAAACCCGTTCAACCCTACTATTCCCTATTGCGAGATCTGTCAGACAACTGGCCAGCATCGACCTGAGAATTGCTATCTGCTACAGAGGTATGTGCAAGTTCCTAAGAACCCTTACTGCAAATTCTGTAAGTCCGTCGAACATAATGAGGATGAGTGTCGCAGTTATGACCTCATGAGAGAGCGCACCTACGACGCCTATCGGGTACAGAATGAGGGACAGAGCAATGATGGCTACGGGTACCACGGTGGTGCATCACGTAGAGGTGGTTTTGGAGGTCGTGGTCGTGGTGGCATGGATGGCAGAGGACGCGGTCAGGTGGTGTGTTATAATTGTAACCAGGCCGGACATCTGGCTCGCGACTGTCGGAACCCCACTACGACATGTCAGTATTGCCGAGCAGTAGACCATGTGATTGAGCAGTGCCCGCAGTTGATAGCTAATATTCAGGAAAGAAATAGTGCCCCTACTCAGAATCTTCAGATGCTTTCCGTTGAGCAACGACTTGCCCCAGCCATTAATGTTGTTACCAGAAGTGGAGCTACGACACATATACAGCCTGCCGAGACACAGCCTGACGAGGCTTGCGTTCGTCAGGCCCCCATGAAAGTCCCCACCTTTGATATTGAAAGAGAAAAGGAGACATTCATGGAAGCTAAGCAAGATTTTGGAGATTCTACCATAGCAGTAGCACCTATGCAGCCACATCAGCAGCAGTCGCAGCCGCAAGAAGCTTCGACGGATAAAGTAAGTACACTGTCTTCCTTTTTACAGAGCTGTATGAAACTCTTAAGGAATCAGAATGCTTTAAAGGAGTTGCAAAAAGTTCTCGCTTTCTATGAATCTCAGAGAAGAGTTGATAGGGATAAAATTGTTAATCGTGTCCGAAGAACTGGAAGAGAAATGAGATTGAATGCCCAGATAGGAGAGTATGATATGACTGATGTTATCTTGGACCTAGGATCAAAGGTAAATGTCTTAACCAAGCAAACCTGGGAACAAATGGGACAACCTGCCCTTGATTGGTCACCTATACAGTTGAGATTAGCCAATCAACAAAAGATCGTGCCACTAGGATGATTCCCTAATGCTTCAGTAGATATTGATGGCGTATGTACTGTAGCAGACTTCGAAGTTATTGAGATCATTGACGACAACAATCCATATCCAGCCTTATTAGGAATTGAATGGGCAATGGCAAATGCTGCAGTTATTAACCTTAAGAAGAAACAAATGACTTTCGAAGGGAAAGAGCTGTGAGTCATCTTACCACTAGACCCCTCCCAAGGAGAAAGATACACAGAACCACTCAGAGATGAAGATCAGGATGTTTTGGAGCATATCTATAACCTTACAGCGAAGGAATAAGATTATGTTGACCTTAGTGCCGAAGGTATTATGGATTGGCAGTGCGACAGCTCCTGTGTGACAGACTCAGATGATGGTTTAGAGAACTGGCAGAACCGGTTGTATGAGCTACATGGACACAGATGTGCCAGGATTACCAAGTCTCTCAGATGGCTTACCTCACAGACAAGAACCTTACTCGTTTATGATGGATTGGGAGACCCAGAATAGTTTAGTGCGCCATTCTCAGAATAGATATTGGATTCACAGAAACAGGAGATTCTAGATCCAGCATCCAGAGCCACCGCAGCCAGATGGTGGAAGAGCCATAAGAAGTACATTCCTAGTTGGCAAGCTTGTCAGAAATCTCTTCGCCTAAGAATTATGGATCAGCCCCAGGGGGTGCGAAGCAGGACTAACCCTCAGGAACATGTGGCACGGTGCTATGACGCATGGAAGCGTGTACCTCAGGAAGAATGGCTACATCGAGTTGTGCATACTCTCGACCCGATAGCAAAGAATTGGTACGCGGCAGCTGCGCTTCGCCGGGATATTGTAAGTTGGGTTTGTACTGTTGATAGTTTTGTGCTTACCTTTTCTACTAATATGGTCTGTCCAAATTTAGATGTAGCTATTAGGTTGACCCATACTAAGGTCTTTGATGATGAAGAAGTCGTCGAATCCTGACTTGATTGGAAATCCCAAGCAGCTTATGCAGTAGAATGGTACAACCTCGCAATTGACGAGGATGATGATCCGCACAATAGTGATAATCCTGAGTCAGAAGGACACTACGACGTCCATGGACCAGCAGACAAAGCCCTCGAAGTGACTCAACCCCTGAAGACGCCAACAGTTAACATAGGAGTTGGAGATTATTGGGATGAATTGAGGGTAACCAGAGCAACCCAACTTCTCCATGAGTATCAGGACTTATGTCTGATGCAGTTCTTTGAAATAAAAGGAATCATTGAAGCTGTGGCTAACTTTTTGTTGTGGGTAGAAGCTCGAATCTCTATCGTAGATGATGTTCAAAAATGTCGAATGTCCTTAGTAGGGCGCACTCATAAGGACTGCTTGTGCCGAAGAGGGAAAGGTATGCCAGAGCTAAAGAAACGATCGTTAGAAGAAATCAAACTTGGCGGCGCCAGTACGTTCTCTGTATTAACTGCCCGTATTAATACAATCTTGGGAAATCTACCGCCGTTTGGACAAGATATCTATCCGATTTGGCGCCATCAATGCACATTTATGACAACTTTTGTGGATAGATTCTATAAGAAGACACCCACCTCTGCAATGTTCGCATTTTTCAGCTTCTTGAGTTTTACAAGTCGTTCCATGTCAGCTTATCGTGAATTCGAGGAACTACTAAGAGAATTTCCAGTAGACGGGGTTTCCGCACTTGTTCAACCAACCACCTACATCTGCACCCCGCGAAGACACTCCCCCAGAGCCGACTCGGCCAATGCAGATACGCTCTGCCAGGAAAAAGTTCAATCCTAAAGTTTGTTCTAAGCGGAACGAAGACCGACACAAGCAATCAGGGAAAACACCAGAGGATCCCGAGATGCATCCGTCTGGTTCAGCAGAGGTCCCACCTGCAGAAGAGAAGAACATTGCACCGAAGTGTCCACCATATATTCCACCAGTTCGCCCAGGAGTTCAGCCACCTCGACGACTCAAGAAGTTCACCTTACGCACTCCTTCGTTGCCACTGGGTGTGCAGCTGGTCAAGACCATGATAGGAAAATTAGACCGGCTTAAGTATGCCGACTATTAAGTTAGTAATGTGTTTCTTCAATTTTGGTTTGATTTTCATTTTATTTGAAGTAACTCTTTTGTTTTAACTTTGATTATTTGCTTCCTTTAGGAAAATTTTTGGTTGTTAGGTAAATTTTTGAACTTGGCTTTTATATTTTTGTTTTATTTTTTATCCTTTACATTTTGATGGGGTTTTTAAAGGTCATTATATCAAAGAATGGATTCACAAATGATTATTCTGAGCATAGTAATGCATGATCACTACTCAAGCAGCTTTTAAACTCCATACAAAATGCCTAAAAGTTGTAAGACAATGATAAAACAGAGTGAAAATTATTCTTGTAGCACTGGAGCTCGAAATTTACAAAGGCGCGCTACAAGAATATCACGACCTTCATTTCTTCCGATTTTTTAGCAAAAATTTGGCATTTTCTTAAATGTTGAGTGACTAATCACGTATTGTGGAGTGTTTACTACGTGTGGGTTAAAGAATTATCATAAGAACAGGTGGTTCCACGTCGTGAGGGAATCGTGGCCATCGTGAGCCCAAATGCAATTCATTTTGACAGGTAGCAGCGTGGTTTGAGTTTAATGTGAGATGAGTTGTCATTTGCATGCACATTCAAAGACGAAGGACTTAGAGGAGTAATCATAATCACTAAAAAACCGGATATGCTCGCTGGGAAACAGAGTGAGGTTTTATGGAGTCACGGGAAATTAGGGCTTCATGATTTTGCTGTCTGCAGTCAAATTTCATCTTGAAGGACACCTGTACATTCGAGGTGAACAACTTAACCACTTAGGTCATGATTTTAAACCACTGCAGTCGATCAATTAAAAGGTATTCCACGATAAGCCAATATAGCTAAAAATTTGGGGCTTTTTCGGTGGGGTTCGTTTTAGCAAAATTGATCAAGGGAAAGGTTAAATTGTGTTGTTAAATGAAATTTCATCCAAATAAATAGCTGCCTGAGACATGTTGAGATGTTTTGTTAAGTGGAGAACTGAAATTTAGCCTTATATTGGACTATGCATTTGTTGAAGTTTACAAGAGGCTGGGTTGAAATACAATGTATGTTATGATGATTCAAATTTAATACTGCTGCTGATGCAACATGAGATGAAGGAAATGGACATTTCAGACAATATGAAAACCTATGTAGCCTAAAGACCTAATTTTTCTAGGTTTTGAAGCTTACTGTTTTTGAAAGCCAAAAGAAGCTGCGAAGAGCTAAAGGTTTGAGAGTAGAGGCAAACCTACTCTCATTTTGATACTAAGATTACTGAGCTGAAATATACTAAGTTTAATATTGTTCTACTCTATAAATCTTCTCATCTAACCTATAAACAGTCTGCATTTAGTCTAAAAGGTTGACAGTTGGGATTCTTCATGTAAAACTCTTTTGTGAAGAGATTGTTTATATATAATTCTAGTAGGTTATGGGTATTAATACACAGGTTCATTCTATATGCTGGAGGTGGACAATCACTAGAATAATTAAATGGAATGACAATTATCAGTGGTAGTGAAGAATCTAGCTTGTATCAAAAGAACAAAAGCAGTAGTCAGAGAAGAGTAAGGAGAGCTGTTTTTGAAACCTGAGGGATTTGAAAAGGAGACAGTCACCTGACTGGTCATTAATTGAATCCTAAAACCTATACAGTTTCATCCTCTGAAGGAAAATGGGCAAGAGTGGTAAAATTAACAGAGTTGAACCTACTGATTTAGGTTGGATCGAAAAACTTCCTGGATGTGTTGAACTATTCCAACAGGCTGGTTGGCTTGAATTCTTTAAAAGAATAAATGGGTATAATGCTGAAGTTTCTTGTAAGTTTGCACAGTGTTTGAAAGATGATATGGTGACCTTTGATACTCTTAAGTTCAGGCTGACAGTAGAACTGATTGCAGAAGCCACAGGGGTTAAGAATGAAGGTGAATTATGGTTTAAGAAATTTCCCTTTACCTTTGATCCTCAGAGATACCTATTACCAAATGTCACTCCTGACTAGAATAAAGGTATTCTTATTCAAAATTTCAGGAAGGAATGGGTTGAACCAATCAGAATTTTGTAGAGTTATATTACTTGCGAGGGCAGGTATGCTTATGTGTTTAAGTATCACTTCAGGTTTTTGCAACATATGGTGGGACAGTCCAAGATGAACCTTCCATTTTTCCTATTCAAGAGCTTGCAAAAAATGGCTAGCAGGGTCAAAGGGCATATGGACCATTCCTCTCAGTCCATCTTTCATCATGGGCTAATTAAGTTGATTATTAGCACTGTTTTGCAGCATGAAGGTAAAAGTTGGGACTTCTTTCTTTTTTGGTCAGGTTTTCATGTCAAACAAGAAGATCAGCAGCCTAAGAGGCAAGCAGATAAAGGGAAGGTAATGATGAAGAAATTAGGTCAAAAAGCTAAACTTGAAGACAAGGAGGATGTTGAAGTTGAGAAGCTAGCAGAGCATGTGGAGGTTAACAGTAAACCCAAGGTGTTTTCAGTTGGTACTGCAGGTAGATATTCACTATTTTCAGAAGAAGAATTGTAGCCTAGGAAACAATTGATACCAACAGTAGTTTCCAAGGAAGTTAGAGCTGCTGTTATAGAAAAGGTTGCTATGCCTGAAGATGATTTTCAAACCCAACAGAGAAGTCCACTCACCATTCTCTCAGATGATGAGGGATATTTACTAGAAGAAGACCAGCCCATTGATAAAGCAAAAGGCAAGCATGAAACCTGTGGAGAATTCTTCACTTCAGAGATCAAAGCAGCCAAACCTAATAAGAACAAGAAAAGGACTATAACCCCATATTGGAGGCCTAAAACTAGGCCAACAAATAAACTAAGATGGAATATGAAGAGGTTACTCAATCCAAAATTGAATTCCAAACAAGAGACTGTCTTGACTGATACTACCTCAAATGAAGAGACAGAAATTGGTAAAATGAACAGTAAAAACAAAGGAAGATCAGTTCCTAAACCTTCCTCTTCTCAGCCTGCAAAGGTAAAAGGATTATCACAGTCTGTAAAAGAGTTAAGGCAGCCCAAGTTTGAATTGTTTTCCATAATTCTTGAAATAAAAAATAAACTTTTAAAGCAACAACAGGAAGAGAAAGCTAAAGTATCTCCTATTGAAAATCAAGAATGGGAAGAAGAAGATGAGCTTATACTAAGGTAAGCAGGTATTCTGAAAGACCCTAGTATTCCTGCCAATTTCACAGACTTGTTAATAAAGGATGCAAACATACCTGAGATCCCTAGTTTTGAACAAGAGAGCATGACAGGAAGGTCAGTTGACATAGATAAAGAAAGCTTGCAGAAAATTATTCAGCAGTATAAACAGCAGATGAAATACATGAAAGATGTCAATGATGGGTTGATGATGGTTAATAGAGGGCTTATAGAAGAACTACAGGATGTCAACAATCATTTCCAGGAGCTAACAATAGTATCCAAAGAGGTTCTCAAGAGAAAAAGAACTACTGACATGCACTGTACAGAGTTGGAAAAAACAGTAAAGAACTTGCAGCAAGAAAATAAGAAGCTCACCAAAAGGATAACTAACCCGGAGCAGGAGAAGAAGAAAGCTAAGAGGAAAACTCAAGCATTAGATGGCATTGCTTTGCTAGCCGAGACAGCAAAAGAGCTATGAGTCACTTGTTCATTTCAGTTGTTTGTTATCTTTTTCAGAAACATATTAGTTAGGGATTACTATTTTTAGAAAAATCATGTTTTGTAATATTTTACTTTTTACTTTACCTCATCAAGTCGATGGAAGACAGTTAGGGTTTTTGACCCCTAACTGATTTTGTAAAAAAACACTATTTAAAGAGGTTATAAAGTCATTAGCGGTGTTCGATTTTTGGGATAGCTTCAGGAGGTCTGCAGGCTTGTTCATGAGTTCAAACTTGTTCATGAGTTAAGTATAAAGCTCTTGTATGCATTTGGTGATGAAACTATGAGATATATGACACTTTTATCCTTCATTTTCTGTGTTGGCTTCATTGTTCAGCTTGTCTAGTTGCTTAACTGATATATTCATTTACCGGTTTATGTTTATATGCTGGTGATGCTTATATTTTATGAATGAACTTAAATATTGTCTTCTGTTGGATCTTGTTGAATGTATTATGCATCTTTGTCTTCTTTTGCTTATGATTCAGTTATTACTTTCCTCATGAATGTATTCCCTATCTTTCCCCAAAAGTTTACAACCACTAAAACATTGCAGAAACCCTAAACCTAATCTGTTTTATTGAATTTTTATCTTGAGTGTGTGTTGGCTTGTTTCTCTGGCCTTAGAAACAATTTCTGGCACAAACATCGACCACGATACAAATGATCATGGCAAGTTTCCCCAGTTTGCACCAAAAACATATTTTCACTTCGTCAAGTACGACGAGAATGGGGCGACATTATTAGAAGTAAGACAGTGGGATGCCGACTTGGATCAAGCTGGTCTATTGAAGATACTCGATGTCCCCCATTTTGGCCGTAGCACATAGGTGACCATAGTGGTCAAACAGCTGCTGGCATTAGTCCATGATGGCTACCTATGGATAGGGGACAAGAAAATTCCTATCACTGGTGAGCTCATTCATAAGATCACTGGCTTACCTATAGCAGGACCTGATCCGGGGATTGAATTTCCTTCCAAGCACAAGGATACGAAGCTCGCACAAACCATGAAGGAATGATTCCGCCGGATGAAGGGGAAACGAGGGTATCACACTTCCGCGATTCAGGAAAATAATGTTCACTTCGCAGCTGAGCTCCTAGCATGCAAGATAATACAGAAGTGCAGACCAACTGAAGTGCCTGCCCCGGTCATTAGAATTGCTATGAACTATGCCGAAGGTTACAGCTACAACTGGGCAGCCTACCTTGCGAAGGAAGTTTCGGAAGACGTCCGCAACGCGCAGGAGAAAGGTAGGCCCTTTCACTACTCATGATTGATAGTCCTTAGCACCCTAGTTGGATGGAAAGAACCTACTGAGGCGCAGTTTGCTGCTATCTCTATGGACATGCCTGGTGCCGTTAGGTACGCCTCTTTGTGGGTTTCCCTGGATAAAACCCTACAGCAGCTGACAAACTATGTGCTTGCTTTTTATATGTTGAGTATCTTGTATGAGATCACAAAAACCCCGCGGCTCAGTAATGAGTTGTTCTCTCAATACGAAGGCGTAGCCCATTTCAGTGCCGACATGCATCATACTTTCATCCAGGCCCGCGCAGACCAAAAGAATCAATGGTTTAAGTTACCGTATGTGGTGAGAAAAGACGACATCCTCGCGGTTGTTCAATAGTGGCCTGCAGCATAGTTGAAAGACGTAGGGACAAAGCCTAATATTCCAGTCCCTCCAGTCACCAATGTGGGCGAAGGCCCTAGCCACACACAGTAGCAAGAACCCCCCAAAGATAGTGACGAACAAACTGAGTCATAGCAAAGCAGAAGCGACCAAGGTGGAGATGGTGGAGATGAAGAGGAAGGTAAGGAATCGGTCAATACTGTTTCAGACTCTAATCGGCAGGATAAGCGCAAGACGCCAGAGCCAGAGGAAGTACGCACACCCCAGCCTTGAAAGAAAATGAAGGCGTCGAAGGACAAGAATATTGTCGAAGAGGCTATCCTGACAAGCGAGGAGCTTGCTCAGGCTCTATCGAAGTCCACAGAAGCTCTCACACAGAAATGGTTTGAATTTGCAGATACACACCTACAGGCCCTCACTGGTGTAGAGAAGAAAGTTTCAGAGCTGAAGGACTTAGTGGAGAAATCGTTGACTGGTGCTTCAGCAAGTAGTGCCCCGGTAAGTGCGCAGCCTGACCTAAGGCAATGGCCAGCTAGAGAAAACAAGGGCCAAGTGTCAAGTGTTGCCCTCATCATTACTGATGCAGCATCCCGCGCAGAGATGAGCATGGTAGTAGGAATCGATTACACCAAGATGTCCATGATGGAATTGCATCTCTGCCAGTCAGCTATTGCGAAGGAAATCCAAGCCTGAGACTGCTATTCGCAAGAACAGTTGCAAGATACCAGGAAGCAAAATGATAGCCTCGCAGCGCAGCTGGAGGCCGTGGAAACGAGAAAAAGGGATGCAGAACATAAGCGGATTACCCTGGTACGAGTTTTGGATGAGGCATGTCGAAGTATTTCTGAATTCAACGCACAATTGGTAGAAGAGCCAGAACAAAGACTAGTCAGGCTCAAAGACTATGCATGACAGTCACGCAGTGAAATAGAGAAGCTCAAAGCAGAACATGATGCTCAGATTGTGGAGCTCCAACTCTGAATCCCTCTGGAGAGCCCACCATAGGTTAGGGAGAAACGCCGAGCAGACATTCAGGCTTCCGTAGCAAAACTCTTGGATATTGTGAGCAGTGCAGCAAAGCTGCTAGAAGACAGTGTTGTGGCCTGGACTACATTGCAGGAACATCCAGAAGTTAGACAGCTGCAAGCAACCATCAGGCAGCGACAGACAGAGTTGGAGGAAGTAAAAGTGGAAATTAAGACTCTGCCGCCTATGGAGAAAATGTTCAAGGTAAAGCAAAGCAATGAACTCCAGTAGGAAATTGAGTCGTGCAGAGCAAGAGCAAAAAAAGTGGAAAATTCCATGCAACCGCTTATCAGCGAAGCTTTTCAGTTAAGTACTACTGTGGATACACAACTCAAAGTTCTGAAGGAATATCATGCATTTGCATAGGAAAAGGCCAGCCAAGCATCAGCCACAGTATTGCAGGAGTTGGTCGAGAAATAGAAAGCAGCTGACAATATTATGTGTGGCCTTAACAAGCAGTACACTCTCCTCGCCGACAAAGTTCATGGACCAGAAGAACAGCAGAGTGTCCCGGGATAGGACACTGGTGAGTCTTAGGGGCATGCTAGGGCACGCACCTTAACGGTCCCTAATTTTGGTAACTCCATGGTTTTTGTCCAAGTTGTAAGCGGAGTTATGACTCAAAATAGTCTTAGGGGTGTCAGGGTTGAGTCAAAGTCCTCTTTTTGTAATAAACCCATGGTTTAAGTCCAGGGTTTAGGGTTTGGGGTGCCCATGGTTTAAGCCCATGGTTTTGTAAATAGTGCACTGTATAAATAGGCACTGTGTAAGTAAGTCAGGTTAGGCTTTTGATGTAAAAGGAACTGATGCAAAGCTAAGGCTTATTTTGTAAGAAAGGTTAAGTCCCAGCTGTGTGCATGGACGACCTCTGCAACTGTGTGCCCAGAGGGTTTTGGGTGATTAAGGAAATCTGCAACTGAGTGCGCAGAGGCCTGCAGCTGTGTGCGTGGATTTGAGGACTTGAAGGGATCTGCAGCTGAGTGCGCAAATCAGAACTGTGGTTTTTGTAGAAAGTTGAATAAAACACAGTTCTGTGGATGTAACCCCTACACTGGGGGTGAACCACGTTATATCTGGTGTTGTGGTTCTTTTGTGTTGTTTTTTGCTATGTTTTTTCATGCATTAATATCTATATATATTATAAGTAAAGATCACTACTAGATAATAACTTCGCTGTGAATTCCCAGTAAAGGGCTACGCAAGGCACTGTTTGTTTATCTAACCGCGAAGCCAAATAAGTGAATGTTAAGCTCTATGATTTATATTTATAATCTGTTAAAAGCTAAAGGTACAATAATATCCCTCTTCTGCTTGCAGAAACCTGGTTTTGCAGCACCCCATAGCTGTTTCGGGTGAGACTGCAACCTGTTCGCAGGTTGTTGCCGAAAGGGCCAACACTGTGGGTCTTTTGTTGGTGCGAAGTTAAAGGTATAAAACCCGGGTCTGCCCCATTGCCAACAGATTTTGTGGTTGATTAATAGGAAGAATAGTTGTGTGTTTGCAGTATTATTAGCCTCTATGCATTTACGGTTTTGACTCATGAATCCATGAAGGGCCGAATTCAGTGGTTTCCTGAACATCTGTGTATTTCTGTGAATTTATTGATTCAAGGGTTAAATTGTTGCTTGAAGAGTTGAAATAGGATGTAAATGCATGCATGGAAGAAGTAGGCTAATGAATCTTAGAGATTGCAGGATGGATTGATCGATTCCCTGATCAATCGACGTGACTCGTAGGTTTTATGCCTTAACCAATTTATTGCAGAGAATGGACAGTGGAGATTGAGTCCACAAATGAAGATTTGATGGTCCACAAGAGATTCGCAATAGAAGTTGTGAGGGAGATAATGGATACCCAAAGATCCATGAGATCCACATCAAAGAGTAGATCAACAGTCGTGGAGAAGGCCGCAAATATTTGACAGACAAAAAAGTTGCGGGGGAAAGAGTTGTGGAAGAGAATCGTGGAGGCCTAGTGTCAGAAAGTTGGTTGCGAATCCCACATCCTGCAACCCGCTTGCAGAAAAGTCCATTGTGAAAGGAAATTTGCGGGGGAGAAAATTTGAGACGTTGATCGTGCATTGCGCATTCCGCGTGCAGAAATCCCATTGCGGGAGAAAAATTATGGGGAGTCAATTTTAGCGTAGAATTTGGCTGAAGGCCAAACTTGGTGGTCTTGCTAAGTGTAGGAGTCACTAGATCCTGGAGGTGTTGGTTGGGTTGGCTGTGATTGATCTAACCCTGCACAAAGTTTGGTATCAGAGCAAGGAGAAGCTCATGTGGGAGAGAAGCATAGCAGTAGACTCCTATAAGGAGTAGAGAAGAGTGCTCAAGAGGTTCTAGATCAAGAACCACGTTTCCAAAAGACCAAGTACAAAGAAGGGGGATTGGTGAGGTAAGTTTTAACCATGTGAAAGAGAACTGTTATTGCAAAGGCTTAGTGCAAGAGGATGGCTGCACGTATAGGCAGAGCGTGAGGTCATGACAGAGGTCGACCGACGGTGAACACAAAAATTATGGAAGAAATGAGGGAGCTACAAGCACGTATGGAAGCCATGGGGACCGACATGCTAAGAGACCTAGAAGTAGGGGATGTAAGTGAACCTGAGGATGAATAACAAAGAGAAGAAGTTGTACCTATGTAGGAAACACCTGAGTTAAGATATTTTAGATCGATTCTAGGAGCAACATTAAGACCGAAACCCGAGTTTCCTACCTACGATGGAAGTCTCATTGCCGAACATCACATTGACTGGATCAGTGAGATGGATAAGTACTTTGAGTACGATGGAATTGAAGAAGACAAGAGAGTCATATTGGATGTGAGAAGGTTGAACGGGCATGCATCCTTGTGGTGGGATAGTGTGCAAGATAAAAGAAGGAGAAAGAATAAGTCGTTGATAAAGAGCTGGGATAGAATGGTAGCAATGATGAGTGCTAAGTTCTTGCCCAAAGATTACCAGTTAATTATGTATAGACAGGTACAGAATCTTAAGCAAATATTGTTAATAGTGAGAGAGTACACGGAAGAGTCAGCAGAGAAGGCTGCTAGATATGTCAATGGTCTAAGGATGGATATCTAAGAAGAGATCAACATGATATCACCTAGAACAATGGAGAGGCGTATCAATGTGCCTTAAGGGAATAAGAAAATATAGCGAGGAAGAAGAGCTTAAAAAGAGGTCGAGGTCTGACTAGAGGACGAGGACAAGCAGTTGGAATAGGAATATTTGGAGTCCAGAGAAGAGAGTTCAGTAACTCTAACCAGCAAGAGCAGCATGTTAGAGGAGGTGACTCTAGCAGAAGAGGACCTTACTAAGGAGGTAGAGGCAAAGGAAGAGGCAGAGAAACTGTTATTAGGTGCTACAAATGCAACTGGTTGGGGCATACATCATTTGAATGTCCAGGGAAGGAAGATGTAGGGAAGAGAGGAGCCTATGTAGCTTAGAATGAGCAGCAAGAAGAAGAGTCGATAGTAGCAGTTTTTTTCTAGAGACAAAAGAGTCATTGATGATGAATAAAGTCTTGTTGAAACCTAAGAAGGAGCACACAAAGCCTGCTCAAAGAAAATATTTATTCAGGACCATGTGTAAAGTCCAAGGGAAGTGTTGTAAGATGGTGAATGACAGTGGGAGCACTAACAATCTTGTTTCCATAGAGATGGTGGAGAAGCTGAGTTTGAAAAGGACCAAGCATCCTATTCCATACAAAGTATCTTGGTTACATAAAGGGCATCAAATCCTGGTAAGTGAGCAGTGTGAAGTTGATTTCCAAATAGGTCCATATAAGGACAAGATTCTGTGTGATGTTATTCCCACGGATATTTGTCATATAATGTTAGGGAGATCGTGGCAATTTGATAAGAGAGTGACTCAAGATGGTAGGAGTAACTGTCATAGTTTTGAGAAGAATGGGATAAGACATGTACTTCACCCTTTGCAAGAAGGTGGTATAGCAGGATAGTCAACACCCAAAGTTCTGATGCTGTCAGGAAAGGAATATTTGCAACAGATTGAGGAGGACAAGTTAAGCTACGCTGTGGCATGCAGACTGAGAGTGGTGACGATGAAGACTAACATGAGTGAGTTTAGTAACATTGCGGTGAATGATTTACCCATTGAGCTACCACCATGGACGGATATAAGTCATCAAATTGATTTTATTCCAAGAGCTAGTTTACCAAACAAGGAAGCATATAGGTTGACACCTCAAGAGAATGAAGAATTGATGAAATAGGTCCAAGGATTGTTGGACAAAGTATTGGTCCAGAAGAGTCTAAGTACATGTGCAGTACCAGCAGTACTGACACAAAATAAGGATGGTGAGTGGAGGATGTGTAGTGACTCCAGAGAAATTAACAAGATTACCATCATATATAGATTTCCATTACCAAGGATGGATGACATGATGGATTTCCTAAGTGGGGCAACATGCTTTTCAAAACTAGATTTGAAGAGTGGATATCATTAGATCAGGACTAGGGAAGGAGATGAGTGGAAGACATCATTTAAGACAAATGATGGGCTATATGAGTGGTTGGTCATGCCATTTGGATTGTCCAATGCACCAAGCACTATTATGGGATTGATGAACGAAGTCTTAAGAGATTTCATAGGTAAGTTTGTGATAGTTTACCTTGATGACATTTTGGTTTTCAGCCAAATAGAAGAAGAGCATCTGAAGCATCTAAGATATGTTTTAGAGAGGCTACAACAAGAAAAGTTGTTGATAAATGTGAAGAAGTGTACATTCATGAAACCAGAGCTAGTATATTTAGGATTTGTTATCTCAAGAGATGGGTTGAAGATGGATCCAGAAAAGGTACAAGCAATCATTGATTGGCCTTCACCTAGGAACATATTTGAGGTAAGAAGCTTTCATGGATTGACAGTTTTTTATCGGAAATTTATAAATAATTTCAGTGGTATTTGTGCATTTATTGTCGAGACAATCAAGAGGGATAGACAACCATTTTAATGGATAGTAGAGGCTGAAAGGAGTTTTTAGTTCTTGATGAAGAATATCACTGAACAACCAATATTGAAGTTTCCAGACTTCAAGCACCCTTTCCAAGTAAAGTGTGATGCCAGTGGAGTAGAAATCGGAGTTGTAATCAGTCAGGAGGAACGACCTATAACGTATTTCAGTGAGAGGATGAATAATGAAAAGAAGAAGTTTTCATCTTATGACAAAGAGTTTTATGCTATTTTTCAGGCAATGAAGAATTGGAGACATTATTTAATGCCTAAAGGATTTTTGTTATATTCTGATAACCATGGATTACAATACATTATGCAACAACCTAAGCTGAACCTGAAACATGTCAATTGGGTTGAGTTCTGTTGATGTATTTGTAACTTCAGAATGTATTCACTTGTATATCTTATGTATTGTACCCCATTTTTTTATTCTGGGAAGTATCTATAATGTAATTGAGTCATGTCATGCCATGATGTTCCGATTGGGAAATTCAATAATGTAAACAAGTCATGTAAAGTTATTGAGTTCAACCCTCCACTGTAAGTTGGGGAAATAGTCCCCACAATTGAGTTAAGGTTAACGATCCTTGTTGACCATAGTTGTGGGGCACTAGGGTTATTAGACTCTCCTAGAGATGTTGGACCTAGTAAGTAATTGTTAAGTGAGGCTGACATGTTGGAGTGGAAATTAAGTGAACGAAAGAATATAAATAGAGAGTGAGCCTCTCTATTTATCACACACACACTCACTCACTGGGGCACATGAGTGAGAGAGGAGAATCTCTCTCAAGTGAGAGAGAGAGAACAACTGTTGGAGATCATATTTTTTGTCTTTGGATTTTACTACTACCATTGGTGCTCATTCTATCTCTGAGGAAGTTGTGGGGTTTTCTCCTTTATGGTTTCCCCGAGGAAAATTCTTTGTGTCTCTTGTCTCTTGTGATTATTGATGTGCATGTTATTCTCTCAGATAAGATCCTAAGATCATATTGCTTAAATGATAAAAATCTAACATGGAATCAGAGCTAACCTGAGAAGAATACACTGTGCAAATACAGAAGCTAGGGATTCTTACTTGTTGGGTCTCTCTCCACAATCCATCG
This sequence comes from Pseudotsuga menziesii, assembly GCA_001517045.1. Taxonomy (NCBI): domain Eukaryota; kingdom Viridiplantae; phylum Streptophyta; class Pinopsida; order Pinales; family Pinaceae; genus Pseudotsuga; species Pseudotsuga menziesii. The sequence goes on along the minus strand of LPNX010432878.1, from coordinate 540,067 downwards.
GCAAAAGGATGCTAGGTTGACCCTCCATTGAAGGGCACGTCTTTTTGTCGAAGCAAAATTTGATTCCAGACATTTTCAGTTTTTGCTGCGGGAAATTAGGGCTTCTTAAAGAGGAGGAGTTTTTGAGTGAGCCTGGCATAGGATTACTCTCCTCATCAAAATAGAAGTTTAGAGACTTGGGTCTAGATTTTTGGTTGGGTGAAACTCCAGGAAAGTCAAACCCTAGTTTGACCCCAAGCCAAAAAAAATCCTAAAATACTAAAACTAGTCGTTTTGGGAGATTCGCTATATCTCAAGATTGGAGAAGGATCAGGAGCCAAAACTTTCATAGTCTGAAGATAAATTCCTAATGTACAATGTGTAAAATTTTTAGCCTCATATTCGCTATATTCTGGGAGATATTATTCCTCCAATTCAGGGTTCCAACCTCTCCGAGGATTCATCCCTAAACATGACACTTGGGGAGAATTGATATATATCGGGATACAAAGATCCAAATGAAATTTAACAAGATGTTCTAGATAGGGAACGAAATTTAATTTATTTGGTAAAAGTGTCAAAACCCGAAGGTGAAACAGTGACACGTGGCAGTCTGTACAACTTTGCTATGTTGAATAATCCTGAAACAAGTCACCTTGGGAAAACTCTCATAAGTCCCAATTGGTGAAACAAATTTTGGTCAAACCTATGGTGTTAAAAAGAGAGCCAACTAGGTTACCTCAGTGCATAATGTCTGACACAAAGGAGCAATAATTTCAGAGATACCGCAGAAACAATATCAGGCATTTCTGTAGAAGAAATTGGAAAACTAGGGTTTCTTGTTCCGAGAGCTTCCCTCCACTGTTTTCAGAAAAGGAGTACATTCGACAAATCACCTTGAAGAGGTCTATCTTTATATTCAATCAGATCTGAAAGAGACCAAGTTTTGAAAATTAGGGCTTCTCTAACAAACCCTAGATCAACCAGCTTTGGAACCAGGACGAACACCTCAAATCGGTAAGATCTAATCTTTTTCTATTTACAGTTGAGGTTCTCATTTTAAAATGACTAATCATGCCAGCTTGATGACAAGCTTGGTGAGGTTGACAATTTCCAAGAATGGAAGTATTGGATCTCACTGGTTCTTGAAGAAAATGAAATTGGACACCTACATAAGTGGAAAGGTTCCAGTTCCAAAGGGAGATGAGGCTAAAAACCTTACACAAGAAGAAATTGGTTAAGGCCAAGGAGATCATTGCTGATTCAATCATAGATCACCTTATACCACAAGTGTCTTTCATAAAGACACCGAAAGATATGTTTGATTCCTTGATCAAGCTATTTGAAGGAAAGAACATAAATCAGAAGATGACTTTGAGAAAACAATTGAAAAATGTGAAGATCCAGAATGCAAAGACCATACAGTCATACTTTACAAGGGTCTCTCAAATCAAAGAACAACTTGGAGCGGTAGAAGAAGAAGTGGAGAATGCAGAAGTTGTGACAACCACCTTGAATGATCTCCTAAAATCATGGTATTCATTCATTCAAGGAATGTGTGCCAGAAAAAAGTGATTACTTTCAGTAGACTATGGGAAGAGCACACACAAGAAGAAGATCGACTCATAATAAGAGAAAAAAAGATGGGAGCAACTGAAGATCAAGCTCTCACCATCCAAAGAAGATCCCTCAAGCGATGAGGAATACAAAGGACTCAACTCTTGAAGAACCTCTTATCCATCTTAGAATTTGGATAAGAAATGATGAATGAAGAAGATGATGAAGCTGAAGGATCAAGAAGGAGTCTACCCACGAAACAAATAAAGATAAGTATTCAATTGTCATTTCATGATATTGTTTCGTTATGCATTTGTTTATATTCAGTTGATGTATTATGCATGATAGAATGTTTGCATTAATGACAGTATACTACTAATATGCATGTGATGGGTAAGTAGCCCATGGTGCTATACAACTCTCCATTGCTACTTATCTAGAATGAAACCTCTTTGCTGACATATTGGATTAGTGTACAATCTCAATGATGTATTGGTAGAGATGGAAGGCATCTAGAAAGTTTCCATGAGATATGGATGAATGTTGTATTGGCTAAAATAGTTGCCTGATCATATATTTATGCATAAGAATTTTCCATTATGAATATGCCTTATGAAATGTTTCTAACCATACAACTAATGCATTTGACTTTTAGGAAAGATAAAGTACAATCGCCTACAAGAAAAGAAGGATGAGACTTGTTTTGAAGAACAAGTGACGACAGTTAGAGAAATAATACAAAATGAAGAATAATATGATGATACTTTCAAAGAAAGGAAGAGGTCTCAGACACAGTGCAGTTATGAGACACTGTTGAGTGACATCATTTATGCAGATCCTTTCATCTATGAAGAAGTAGCCAAGAAGAAAGGGAAGGAGAGTACCAGTTCAAGAAGAATGATGTCTAGGATGCAAAATTGAGAACTAAAGGGAAGTTCATGGTTCCATCATGTAGTATATGGAAACATCGTGGGATACAAGGAAATATTCGTAGCACGAGGCTTCTCACAGAAAGAAGGCATAGGATACGAAGAGACATTTGCAGCTAGTGGAAGTTGAGGCACATGACAGGAAGAATCAGGTGTGAAAATTATAGAAGGCCTTGTACTAGCTCAGAAGACACCCATGGGATAACACATACATGAGGATATTGAAGATCACCTAGAGTGATGAAGATCCTAACCTTTGCTACAAGGTTTAATATGAAAGCCTACAGAGGATGACAAGCTCATAGATGGGTGCGAGAAGAACATTTTCAAGATAGAGGATCTTGGTATCCAGTGACCCTATATGGATACATAGAATAATAGTAGCAGAGGAAGCTACTTGTCACTCTAGTAGAGAATGTTTCAGTGCATAGATTACAAAAGACAGAGGGAGTATGATGCTTCGCTTTAGAGGGAGTGATTGTAGAAGATCCTGAGGTTTGACATGGTACAACAGGATGGATAGCTTTCTGATGGCTCTAGGATTTACTAAGAGTAAAGTAGATTCCAACCTTTAGGTTGACAGTAAAGGATTAGTGATGCTCCTGTTATATGTCGATTACCTGTTCCTGATAGAAAAAAGGAACTCATTAAATTTGCAAGAAGGATACTTTCTAGCAAGTTCAAGATGAATAACTTGGATATGATGCACTAGTTTCTAGGCATGGAGGTGTGGAAGAATGCAGATGGAATATCCTTGGGACAAGGGAAGTATGCAGTAGAGATCCTGAAGAGGTTCAGGATGATGGAATGCAAGGCCATGGCCACACCTATGGCATCGAAGCTAAAGCTACTGAGTGTTGCTTCATTAGAGTCGGTTGATTCCATGATGTATCATCAGATGATTTGTTCCTTGATGTACCTGACAAATACAAGACTAGATATTTGCTTGCTGTGAACACATTGAGACATGTTCACCTGATGGTTGCAAAGCATGCGGTGAGGTACCTGAAGGGTACAGTTGAGTATGGGCTCAAGTATGATATGAATCAGAAGATTAATCTTGAGGGTTATTGGATTCGTATTGGGCAGGAAGTGCCATTGATGGGAAGAGCACTTCAAGGTGCTACTTCAGTATGAGATCAGGTGTGATCTCTTGGTTTGGCAAGATGGAGTCCTACATGGCGCTGAGTACAGTCGAGGAAAAAGATGTTGCCACTTTCTATTTGGGAGGTAGTATGTTTCTTTTGAAAACTACTATTTGATGTGATTGATCTGGCTTGCATTTTTGTATGATGCAGAGAGGAGAAGTGAAGCTCTAGTTTGTGATCCAGATCGAGATCTCTCGAAAGAGGGATTTCTAGCATAGCTGGTGAGATAGGTTTTCTGAGCATAAATATTGGCAAAGCTCATAGGTTGCTCAGACATAAATAGTCTTGTAGGTTTCCCTCGATCGTAATCGGTCTTGGCGAAGCTCGCAGGTTATCCTTGGACATAATCAGCCCTGATGTGATTCTATGCTAGAAATGGCCAGAGTGAAGTTTGAGTACTTCAGGGAGAAGCTTGGTGTTCTCTAGATCGAGGTTCCCTCCAAAGGGAAGTGATGAGTCTAAGAGCCCTTTTGACATGGATGTAGGATTGGTTCCTCCCATGGTCAGATGTAAATGCAGGGCCCTTCTGACATGAATGCTGGATTGGTTCCTCTCATGGTCAGATGAAAGTACAGAGACCTTCTGTCATGAATGTTGGACTGGTTCTTCTCATGGTCAGATGTAAGTGCAGATCCCTTTTGACATGAATGCTGGATTGGTTCCTCTCATGGTCAGATGTAAGTGCAGAGCCTTTTTAACATGAATGTTGGATTGGTTCCTCTCATGGTCAGATGTAAGTGTAGAGCCCTTCTGACATGAATGTTGGATTGGTTCCTCTCATAGTCAGATGTAAGTGCAAAGCCTTTCTAACATGAATGCTAGATTGGTTCCTCTCATGGTCAAATGTAGGTGCAGAGCCCTTTCAACATGTATGTTGGATTGGTTCCTCGCATGGTCGGATGTAAGTGCAGATCCTTTTCGACATGTATGCTGGATTGGTTCCTTGCATGGTCGAATGTAAATGCAGAGCCTTTTCGACATGTATGTTGGATTGGTTCCTCACATGGTCGAATGTGAGTGCAGAGCCTTTCTGACATGAATGCTGGATTGGTTCCTCTCATGGTTAGATGTGAGTGCTAGGGATTTTTGACATGGATTCAGGATGCGTTCCTCCCATAGTCAGATGTGAGTGTTGGGCGTGCCTTTCTGACATGTATGCTCGATGTGTTCCTTGCATGGTCAGATGTAAGTGTTGGGATGGTCGTTTTGACTAAGGGTCAGATATAAGCACTAAAGAAGACCTACATGGAGGCTAGGCCTACAACCAACATGAAAAAGGGCTGGCTCTATAGAACTTCCTATGACGAGAAGAATTGAGAGATAGCACCATTTGATTGAGATAGAGGAAGCAGTGATGATGATGATGATACAGTGATGATCCAACTTTGATGATGATCCAGATCAAGTGATGATCTAGTGATCCTTTAGATCAAGTGGTGACCCAGACTTGATGATGATCTAGTGATGCTCCAGATCAAGTGATGATCCGGACTTGATGATGATCCAATGATGCTACAGATCAAGTGATGATCTAGACTTGATGAAGATGAATTGACAATGAAGATGACTTGAATATGAATATGACTTGATGATGATCCAGATGATACAGAAAAGAAGACTTGTGCTAATAAATTGTGTCGAGAAAATACCTTCCTAGTTAAGAGGGAGTGTTGATGTATTTGTAACTTCGGAATGTATTCACTTGTATATCTTATGTATTGTACCCGGATGTTTATTCCAGGAAGTATCTGTAATGTAATTGAGTCATGTCATGCCTTGATGTTCCAATATGGAGATTCAATACTGTAAACAAGTCATGTAAAGTCATTGAGGTTAACCCTCCATTGTAAGTTGAGGCAATAGTCCCCACAATTGAGTTAAGGTTAACCCTCCTTGTTGATCGAAGGAAAAAGTCCCCATAGTTGCGGGGAACTAGGGTTATTAGACTCTTCTAGAGATGTCGGCCCTAGTAAGTAATTGTTGAGTGAGGCCGACATGTTGGAGTGGACATTAAGTGAATGAAAGAATATAAATAGGGGATGAGCCTCTCTATTTATCACACACACACTCACTCACTGGGGTGCATGAGTGAGAGAGGAGAAGATCTCTCAAGCAAGAGAGAGAGAACAGCTATTGGAGATCATATTTTTTGTCTTTGGGTTTTAATGTTGCCATTGGTGCTCATTCTATCTCTGAGGAAGTTGTGGGGTTTTCTCCTTTATGGTTTCCTTGAGGAAAATTCTTTGTCTCTTGTCTCTAGTGATTATTGTTGTGCATGTTATTCTCTCAGATAAGATCCTAAGATCATATTGCTTAAACGATAAAAAATCTAACAAGTTCTTACAGATATTTACCTTTGTGTTGAAACACATAAGTGGACAATCAAATAGATTAGCCGATGCCTTAAGTAGAATACTGTTTATTATGCAAGAGAATCATATCCAAGTCTTGGGATTTGAGCATTTAAGGGATTTGTATGAGATCGACATTGATTTCCAGGAAGCTTACAGGGCTTGTAAGTGGAGGTGGACAGAGAGACATGGATGGAGTATGCGCTACAAGATGGTTTACTCTTTAAAAATAGTAAACTGTGTGTACCAAAGTGTTCCATGAGAGAGAACGTGATACATAAAAAACACAATGGAGGTATGGCAGGTCACTTTGGAAATGATAAAATCTTTGGACAGTTGGGTCATTTTTGTTTTTGGCCAAGGATGAGGTATGAAGTTAAGAAGTTTGTAAGTAGATGTCGAGTATGCCAGCATGCTAAACGAAGAATCCAGAACACAGGGTTGTATACACCATTGCCTATTTCAACTAGGCCTTGGGATTATGTGAGTATGGATTTCATTCTGGGTTTGCCAAAAACTCAGAAGGGACATGATTATGTCTTTGTAGTTGTTGATAGATTCAATAAGATGGAAAATTTCATTCCATGCTACAAGACTAGTGATGCTACACACATTGCTAACTTGTTTTTCAATGAAGTCATGAAACTACATGGTTTACCTAGAAGCATTATATCCGATAGAGATGTGAAGTTCACAGGTCATTTCTAGAGGACCTTGTGGAAGAAGCTGGGTACCAAATTGAAATTCAGTTCAGCATATCACCCACAGTTTGATGGACAGACAAAGGTAGTTAATAGAAGTCTGGGAAACATGTTGAGAAGTTTGATTGGAGAGGGTCCTAAGCAGTGGGATGGAGTATTATCTCAAGCTAAGTTTACTTATAATGATTCACCAAATAGAAGTACAAGGATGAGTCCATTCCAAATTTTGTATGGAATTCATCCAAGAGGAGTGTGTGAATTTCGTGACTTAGGTCAACTGGAGAAGAGGAGTGCTGATGGTGAATAGTTTGCAACAAGGATCAGTGAAATACAAGAGAAAGTGAAAGAAAGGCTACAACAGAGTAACACCAGTTACAAGGCCAGAGCAAATTCCAAAAGGCGAGAGAATAAATATGAAGTAGGAGATTTGGTCTTAGCATATCTAAAGAGAGATAGATTTCAAAAAGGAGAGTATAACAAGTTTAAGATGAAGAAGATTGGACCTTGCAGGATACTCATAAAATTTTCAACAAATGCTTATGAGTTAGAGATGCCTACTGGAGTGGTTATTTCACCAATATTTAATGTTGCAGATGTATATCCTTATGTAGCAGGTGACACTGGAACGTTTACAAAAGGTGAAGATCCTACTGAAGACTTACATTGGGTGGGGTAGATGCCTGTGGCATAGCCATTGGAAGTTGAGGCCATTCTAGACACTAAAGTGGTAAAGAGTACAAGGAAGAAGGAATGTATGGAGTATTTGGTCAAATGGAAGAAGAGACCAATAGAGGATTCGACTTGGATGAGCGCTACAGAGCTGGAAGCCAAGGGTTTTATTGTAGCTGACCTAATGAATCGGGGTTCATAAATTTCAACCCTTGCAAGTCTGATGCAGGAGCATTGTGGCATGCCAACAATGTGATGAGTTGGTCACATGCTGTGGCATATTTTTTGTTTTGCTGAGTCATAGTTTGTTAGCATTTGTAGGAGTGATTGTGTATCATGAATCCCTACATGGAGATCAAGCCACATTTTTTTTGTTTGAGACAATGACGTTTTCATCATGCTTTGTAGTTGTTTGTTTTTCAGTTGCAGGACCACTCGGATTGTAGGAGGTTACAATTTAGGTTAAATAGATAGCTTAGGGAAGGGAGAAGGGTTCTTCTCTTTAGCATTAGAATTCAAGTTTGAAAAGAGACAGGAAAACCTATGTCTGATTCCAATTGTAAATATTTTAATATATTAAAGAAGAGAGTCGAGTTGTGTGTTTGTTTGGTTGCTTAACAGGAAGAATAGCTATGTTTTTGCAGTATTATTAGCTTCTATGTATTTACTATTTTGAATCATGAATCCATGAAGGGACGAATTTGACAGTTTCCTGAACATCTATGTATTTATGTGAATTTATTGATCGAAGTGTTAAATTGTTTTTTGAAGAGTTGAAATCGGTTGTAAATGCATGCATAGAAGAAGTATGATAATGAATCTTAGATATTGAAAGATGGATTGATCAATTCTCTGATGAATCGGTGCAACCTATAGGTTTTCTAACTTAACCCATTTATTGCAGAGAATAGACGGTGGAGATTGAGTGCACAGATGAAGATCTGACGGTCCAGGAGAGATACGCAACAGAAGTTGCGAGGGTGATAATGGAAACCAAAAGATACGTGAGATCCACATCAAAGAGTAGATCAACGATTGTGGAGAAGGCCACAAAGATCTGATGGCCAACAAAGTTGTGGGGGAAAGAGTTGCGGAAGAGAATTACAGAGGGCTAGCATCAGAAAGTTGGTCGCGCATTCCATAACCCGCTTGTGAAAAAGTTTACTATGGAAAGAAAGTTGCAGGGGAGCAACTTCGAGACATTGATCATGCATCCCACATCCTACATTCTACATGTAGAAATCTTGTTGTGGAAGTAGAGTTACAGAATCGTTGTTGCAGGAGAAAAATTGTGGGGAGGAAATTTTAGCGTAGAATTTGGCCAAAGGCAAAACTTGGAGGTCCTACTAAGTGTAGGAGCCACCAGATCTTGGAAGTGTTGGTTGGGTTGGATGTGGCTGATTTGAATTTGCACTACATTAGCCTAGGAAGATTCACACTCAATCAAAAAGGAAAAACACTTGGATTTTGCACTAAAATAGACTTATCAAAAGCCTATGACAGGGTAAGTTGGACCTTCATACATTTTCTATTAATCCAAATAGGAATGCCTATAGAGATGGTGGAGTGGATTTTGGGTTGTATTCAGTCTGCTTCTTTTGTAGTATTAATAAATGGATCCCCCTCCAATTGTTTTAGAGCTACCAGAGGACTGAGACAAGGTTGTCCTCTATCTCATTTCTTGTTCCTGTTGATAGCAGAAGCTCTGAGCAGACTATTGTACAAAGAAAGAGAGGTAAGACTGATAAAAGGAATAACATTTTCCAACCAAACAGAGCTTACTCATGTCTTATTCATGGATTATTTCCTCATGTTTGGGGTTGAACCTTCAGCAACATCCAGAATTTGAACAAGGTACTTAAAAACTATCAATTGGCTAGAGTTATGGAGATAAACTTGGAAAAATCAAAATTATCACACAACAATATGAATGAGGAGGTCATAACATAGGCAAAATATTTAATTATATTTTCTATCTCGCCAATGGATGAGGGTTTCAAATACCTAGGTTTTCATTTAAAACCAAATGCATACTCTACACAAGACTGGATGTGGCTCTACAAAAAGATTGAGAGTAGAATATCCATGTGGAAAAATTAATTCCTGTCAAGGGGTGGTAGGTTGGTACTGTTGAAAGTTATTTTACAAAGCATCCCAGTATACTGGGCATCCATTTAATGTATTCCAAAGGGCCTACGCCATTCGATTTCTTGAGGTGCTTCATGCCACAATAGTAGTTGTAATTTTCCTATGAGCAACTCTGGTATCAGTTTTTCTTGACTTTCCAAATACAAATAGTGCAGGTGTTACATTTTCAGTTACATTCTCACATACATTTTTATTTTTAACATTCTTAAAACTCAACAACTTTGTGGCACGTTTCAATTTTTTGTGTTTTATCATGTAGGATTTGAGCTTTTGTAATCACTGGTTTTTGTTCAAAGTACAACTTGATTGTGTTACTAACATGCTCTCTGATTTTCCGATCAGGGGTCGGGTTCCCGAAGTCTTCTTGCGTGGCATCATACAACCCTATCAAACAATTTTCATTCATTCCAATGTCATTGAAGCTCCCAATTACTCTTGAGAAATTAGAGGGTGCATGATCCTATGATGGCTGGCCAAGATTTATCCCTACATAAGTTAATTGAATTTTGAAATTGTTTAGTTCTCTGACCAAATAAGGGACTTTTACATTGTTCAATTTCATTGTCTTTCAATGAAAAATAAGTGAATTAGAAAATTTTAAACAAATACAGTATGCAAGAAGATTTGTTTTTAAAGCACCAAAATTAAATGTTGTTGCAATAAAATATTCCTCAAGGCAATATGATAAGATGGTATATAAATTACAAAGAGTTTTCCATCATCTAGAATATTAAAATGATTATCATCATGGTTTCTTATGCATATAATTTACACTTATGTGAGTCTGTATTTGATGCAACCTATGAAACCCACTACACAAACTTTAATATAAAATCCATTGGTCCACAAGTTACGTTAACATAGAATGTACAATCTTTGTGTATGCTTGCAATCAATTATCTTTCGTAAAAAATAATACCTTCATATAAGCGTGCTAGCAAAAAATATAACTTCATAAATTATAATATTTTGATTAAAAAATAATAATTGTTTAATATCTCCATGACAATTTTAACCTTAGATGCACATTTTATTTTACTTATCATATTGCAATTGTGTGTTCAAAAATTAGCAAATAAATACAAGCTCAAGAATAATATTCTATTTTACTTATCATATTACCATTGTTAGTTAAAAAATTAGCAAATAAATTATACAAGCTTGAATAACATTTTATTTTAAGTTTATCATATTGCCATTGTTTGTTAACAAATTAACAAATAAATACAAGCTTGGATAACATTTTATTTTACTTATCATATTGTCAATGTTTGTTAAAAAAATAGCAAATATTTATACAAGCTTGAATATTTTCTAAAGGTATTGATTTTCATATCTTTACAATGATCTCTTACATCTCATATTCAAGGCTAATGAATTCTTGAATTTGTCATAGTTGCTGATTTTATTTGAGATCATCATTGTTATCAATGCTTATAGCCATATGATTCCTAGTCATTTGTATATGAAAATGAAGCCAGAGAAGGTCAAGCCCGCAATTTCTGGAATAGATGAAAATGAAAAACTGATCCTTCTTATGCAACCACCTCAAGCATGGCCAAAATCAGTCAAATTTAGTACCAAATATGCCCAAAAGAAAGAAAAAATTCCCTTTAACACATGATAGGAAAGAGACATGTTAATCAACAAAAAATTGACAACTTATTTCTGTTCTTTTACTATGCATGATCTCATATAACAAAAAATTCATCATAGATCACCTTTTGGCATTGATCAGAAGCAGGTTGCACATTTGAGCATGCAATTTGTAGTTTAGAAACCATATCATAATTGCCTTGGAGACACTCCTCGTGAAATATCATCACTTTCTCTACTACATGTGAAGAGATACTAGTGATAATTCATCATACAACAAAAAACATAAGGTGTATTGAATTCGTCTTTATTGAAAAATAAATAAATAATAAGAAAAATAACTCAACCCCTAGGGAAAAAGAGTAGTTGTTCACCTAGAAAATCTGTGTAGGATCTTTGTAGTGCCAACTGGTGGTAAGTTGTTTTGCTATTGCTCATTATTGGAAGAGGTGAATATGAAAATTTGATCCTTCTTATGCAACCACCTCAAGCATGGCCAAAATTGGTCAAGTTAGTATCAAATATGCCCATAAGATAAAAACAGCCCCCTAAGCACGTGATGGGAAAGAGACATGTTAGTCAACAAAAAATTGACAACTTATTTCTATTCTACTACTAGGAATGATCTCATGTAGCAAAAAATTCATCATAAATTACATTGCTTTGTCGGCATTGTTGCTGCATTGGAGCATCACTGCTACCTATACCTGTCTCGATAGTTTCTCTAGTCACGAGTTGTAAAAGCTCCTACAAACGAAAAACTTTACTTTATTAGATCATTTGGAAAAATAGAAAACATAATACCAGATATGAAATCATGTCGTAGCTTAAAAAAGTATGTGAAGATGCCACTCGCACCATAAGACTTTATTTGATCTTTCAGCTCTTCAATCCTTGCCCTGATCTCCTGTGTCATGGGCCTTATGCAAGCCAAGGAAATCATTTCTGTGTTTTTCTTTTTCAGGGCCTTCTTTATAGTATCCATAGAGTCTATGGAATAGTCAATTTCATCCTCAAGCTCCTCATCACCCAGATCAAGTGCACTGGACCAAATTCATCAAACAATAAAATTAAGCAAAATAATTTTAACACCATTCAAACATTGTTATTGTAATGAAATTTAGTTACTATTAAGAACTAACACTTACCTGTTGTGGCTGGTGACTTCCCACAGTCACCCCGTACTGATCTCCTTCTAGTGGATGATTATCCACGGTCACCCTGGATCGTGGAACCAGTAGGTGCCTTTCCACGATCCCCACCCTAGTACAGTAAATCAATCAATAATTCAACATAAGCACAGAAAAATGTGAATGTCAACAGTGGAAATTGAATGCTAACAAAAAAAATCGAAACATTTAGTTATTATATTTAACACTTACCTGACGAGGCACAAAGTGTGGCCTTCCATGATCACCCTGCACCATGGAAGCAGTAGGTGCCTTTCCACCAATGCCACCTTGACACAGTAAATCAATAAATAAACGTTATGAAAATAATTGTAACATAATAAAAAATGAGATATTTCAATAATATTTATTTTTACCTCAGAAGTAGAGGACACGCGTTCTGTTCCATGGCGAACATGGGCAGACTCCTACTATAGTGTAATAAGCATGTTGCACATGGAAATATTTTTGGGTTGGATTTTCTAGTTATTGTAGATATTTAGTTACTATATTTAGTTGAGTCAATAATTGTAACATCAACAAAAGTGAGATATTGCAATAATATTTACTTTTACCTCCGATGGAGAAGATACATGCTCTACTCCATTCAGATTTCTTTTACAATTCTGCTTTTTTGCTTTTACAATTCTTCATTCAACCATCAACTGAATCTCAACTATTAGTTGACAGACTGTCTTTCTATTTTAATACATTTAGTTCCGTCCAAAAATAGGATCTATCAGCCCAAAATACAATCATGCTTGATTACTAAAATAAATATTTTAGTAAAACTAACTCTTTCCCCAAAATCAATCGAACACTGCTTTTTTACTTGCTTTATTCCTCTTTTGTCATAGCTCCTTCCGTTGCGGATTCTTCCGTCGCATCTTTTCACTAATACATAATATCAAAATTGTGACGGTTTTTCGTTGTTATTTCCACGTTTATTCGTCTCAATTGTGACAATAATAGTCGCGATGTTTCGTTGCACTTATTTTGTGGATATAACGATGACCTTTATAGCCGTCGATATAGAGAGGAAAACTAGCCAGCACATGTCTTCTATATGATGGCCTTGAAATTGGTTTTTTAAATTCATTTTCTATGTTTCGTCACTCTATCGACAAAGTTGTCGTCCCTATAATGAAGAAAATATGGCCAAAAATTGCTAGGCAAATTTTTTTTTCCATGCAAAACTGTGGAACACTTTTGACAAACATTTGTCTCTTTATCGACAAATTCTGGAATTTGAACAGAAATTTCTTCCACGCAAAACCATGGAAAACCAATCTCTATCGACGAAATTTGCAAGTTGAATGGTAATTTTTCCATGAAACTTCGTTGTTATAGCGACGATATTAATGGAAAGCCACCCAGGGTTTCAACGGTTTGCAATACCCGCGACGAAAGTTTGTCGATACTGTGACGAAACATGGAGGTTTCAAAAAATATATAAAAACCATGGAAAAGCACCTTCCTTTCCACGGTTTTGGATCTTCAATAAGTGATTGTGAAAAAATACATACTATATTTTAAAGACAAAGAAATGGATAAAATACAACACATGAAAGGTGATTG